>JAYEVE010000522.1:0-421655 GCA_036346375.1 Guadua angustifolia | reverse complement strand
CCTTCCATTTCCAACATTAGCAAAGTTAGCTTTGAACTCAACTTCTTGGATGGTCGAGTCGTTCTCACACTTGATAATGACCGCCTCCTTGCTTCAATGCCCAAACTCCTCCTTCACGATCCATCATCCCTTTGGCACATGATATTGGCGAAAGCAACAAAAACTCCTCCCAAGTGATTGCCTACAGGCTTCATGAGCGCGCGCAAGAGTTCTCCCACCATTCTCGCCACGCCTTTTCCAAATGATGCGAAGCATACAACACCTTCTCGTTGCCTTCACATTGCGTGATGTGCAGCTTCCTCTCAATGGTTCTCAACCAATCATCGGCCTCCAAAGGATTAGCATTGCCTGAGAATGTTGGAGGACGGGTCCTCATGAAGTCCGACAACTTAGAGGAGAAGGCGCCCATTGTTGCCTTTGTTGCACATTGTTGCCGCCGCAGCTTGACTTGCCATATTCTCGTGATCTCGCTGCATCATTGTTTGCATGAGTTGAGTCTGCACGCCAAGAAAGCTCCCAAGTTCTCAGATATCCATCGGCGGTGCTGGTGCGTGGTGTTCCACCATTGGGACTGCTATTCCGTGAAGGCCACTTCGACGCCCATTGTTGCCACGAGTGTTCACCATCTCGCTTGATTGCCTCTTAGGTTAGGAAAGGTTGAAGTAGCATAGATGAGATGCAAGAATCTCTAAGGGGAATAGGTTAAACCCAAACTTATATAACTTTATTAATTAACTTGGTATGGTTGCTTAAAGCCTAAGGGCTATGCAACACATATTGCATGTACCAAAGAAACAATAAGAACTAAATTAAACACGTTAACCTTAACATCTATTACAAATGGTAAGGCTACCTTATTGACGCGACTCAACACTTGAGTCTCAACTTAATCCTAAGACTCTCACTCCTCAAGCCATCCCCCACGCTCTCCATACGATCAAGGCCCTCTTCATCTAATCAAAAGTGAGATAGATAAGTCCACCCTTCTCAAACAGCCACGAGGAAAACAAATCTTCAAAGAAGGTAAGGAGCAGAGAATAAGAAGAGTCAAGAGTGTTGTCTTAGTCCCATTTAGGTTTTTCTTTCAAAGTAGTTTTGGACTCGCTAAGATACCACCATGCTAACTAGGCCAAGACCTACAAACAAGATGCTCTATACCACCTCAGAAGGACCCGACCACCAATTCAATCCATCAGGTTTTACCGACTAGTCCTGTGATCAACACTAGTGCACACAGCTTTACATCGGAAGCATCACACCATACACCACGATTATAATAATAATAAGACTTCATTTATTAATGTAACTAGTGTATGATCTTATGATCACTTACAATTATTCAACCACGCAGGCAAAGCTAAGATAACACAAGACTTAATGCAAAGGAAAGTAACAAAGACGAGATGTCCCATCAAGACACCACAAAGCGATCGACAAGGCTTGGCCTAGTGACTCAGATCCACCGAAATCCTCCTCCAACACGCGATGGTTCCTCCAATCGTTGTTTGTTGTTGATGGCAAGGGTGAGTACAAAAGCACTCAACAAGTTGTGCATGTAATGCAATTCTATCATAGCTATATGCAATGCTTATTCCAAAGAATGACTATGTGGTTTATTTGCAATAAGGCAGATTTATAAACACGCATAATACATAGATTGAAAAGACAAGAAACAAATAATAGCAATAAATAGATTCAATGATTCTCAAGTAAACCAAGTTTCCACCTAAGTCAAGTTTCATTATCCACATGGCATCCCGCCATCCCATTCAGCTTGTCCAATCAATTAACTACCTCTTGATCAGAATTCCTTGAGCATTGCTCAATACCGTGAGCACGGTTATCCTAATAGTTTGTACACTCTACAAGAGGTTATGCACTTTACCCACACGATACAACCATGCACCACACAAAGCGAATGATCATAACAAAGTTTTTATAATGCACTACCTTAACCCAAGATTACCCACGAGGTTTCAACACCGATGGGTTACATCATCACAACAGGCCCCCTCTTGCGCCATGTGAGTTTCCTCCGCACATCCGACTCACACCACCACGATAGTACTCAAGCCAAGGTTTTGCAAATTAATTAGCTAGGCAGCCCCATAACAGACGGTGGTTGCATGATTAACTCAGTCAAAGGCTCGCAAGGTTAAGTCCTTAGGATTGATTAAAGAAAGACTTGCACATACCTCTTCGCCCCACTGGGCCCACCTCGCACACTTGCCCCTACCACTTGCTTCAATCTAAATGATTACCACCCGTTGGTTACTAAGCACCACGTGCTACTCATTAAAGCAACATCGCAGTGTGACCTCCCCGCCACGCATAACTCAATCTCTTTGTGTGACCACACATGACACACACATTGATATCTTTGTTCCATATTCCATTAGTCAAGATTAATAATCAATAATTCATGTACATGTGATGACGCCAAGCATGGCCGAGCAATCTAATCCGATCTAACCATCCATGTTGATTTCATTATTAACCAACTATAGTGAACCAACCTAAAGTGACAAGTGGAATATGGTATACAACCTGGCAAGGTAGGGTGTAATTCAAAGGGTACATTAGCTAATCCCCGAAATTAGGTTGAAATCATTTATACACATAAAATATCATGCATTAAAGCAAAACAAAATAGCAATCTTTGCAAACATGGGTTCAACATGATCAAAGCACAACTTGCCTTGGTTAAGCTCCTGGTCCTGCTCTGGAAATTGATCTTGTGCTGCGAAATCCTCCTCCGAAGCCTCACACAACTCGACGTCTACGCGAATCGAAAAGAAATAGCAATAAATACCAAAACAGAGAACAAATGAACTCAAAATTCAAACAAACACCACCACTAGATAGATCTCAATTTTACAAATTTTAGAAATTTGAATCACCCAAATCGAGTTCGATGAGGGAGAACAAGCCCTAAGATTCAAATTCTGAAAATTCATAAAATCGAAAATCAATTAATATTCCGAATTATTTTTCAAAAGGAAATTAGTTTAAATGCGCCACCGATGTCATCTCTGGCTTGGACCAAGGCGGCATCGACATCGGGGCTCGGTCCACGAAACCTAGTTCACCGACCACCGGCCCTCGCTGGTCGACGCGCGCCGCACATGTGGCGATCGATCGGCGTGACGCAGTACCGAGTGATGCCACATCGCCACGCACGCCGATCGCGCCATGCTCGCCACGCCGATTTACGGCGTCGCCACCTCGCCAGCGTAGAACCAAAAGGCACACACGGTGCATCAGAAGGAGAGGCCGGAGGTGCTCACGCCACTACTAGCTCGGGAGGTAAGGACGCCAGATGACGCGATCATTCGTCACCGGTTTAACATCGCCACGCATCAGTACGGCGTGACGCCACAGAGCGCATATCGCTACAAAAAAGTAACGGTAAAGTTAGAGAAAACAATTTGAAAAAATTGAAATTATCGTGATAACTCATGGTAAAGATCATTTTACTAACCCGCTTGTGGCACCACAACGCCCCCATGGTAGGACGGCCGATGTCATCCCCGGGCGCCAGAGAACTCAATTCCGAGGGTCCCAGATCCATGTGCGCCGGGCTGATCTCGAACCTCTCAAAGACCACACCTGAAGTAGGAGAGGACAACCCGTGAGAATGGACCACTTCCCCACGCTGACGACAACCGTCAAGAAAGGCCCCGCAGACGTCACAACAAGATACCGTCCCCATGCCACCGCGGGATCTCCTCGATCTTGGCATCCGCGATCGACTACAGATTAGATCATGTGCTTGTCGACGGTGTCTCCGTGGGAGGAGCTGAATGTAACCCACCAACAAACCACAACAGTACGCCAAGGACGATCGAGAACGCATTTCGCCTCCTCGGTGCCATCCTCTCTGCCACAAAAGTAATGGTCGGCCACAACTTTAAGACATAATGAACTAAAATTTACATAAAGTTAATGTCACTTACGAAATCAGACGCCCACTTTTGCGCCGGACCGCTTTGAAGCGAAGGTGTGTAGTCACCGCTACCGGTAGCACGCCCACGAAACGGGCTAGGAGCTCCGTCCGCCACCTGTGGACGCCCTCAGCACTCATCAAGGCCCTGCAAGGTAGGCCAAGCAGTAGGTCACGCCCTCCAAGCAGGGCGCCATCTCACCGCACGGAGGTGAAAGGTGTGCATCTCCGGGCGCCAGCGATCTGCCAAAGTGGTAAGCAAGCTCCTATCGTACGGGAACCTCCTAGAGGCACCACGCCTGCCCAACAGACGGCCATGCTGTCCGCCCACTATCCGTGTAATGGGCAGTGAGTCTCAGCTCAACAGAGGGAAGACATTTTCACAACTATTAGTTTCAAATGAACAAAATTTAGCAAGGGAAGTCTGGGAAAAGTGCACGAACCTAGGAACCCATCGGGGGTCCGCAATTGAAGGGCACTAAGCTCCAACGGTGGCTCCCAACAAGTGTCCGAAGAAGGGACATTTCGCCAACAAGTGTCCGAAGAAGGAAATGTTACTTCGCCACTTCAACTGGTACTACTCCAAATTAAAGCCCCAAAGGATGGAGGAAACCGAGTACCAATGCAATGGAGCGCCACCTCGACGACAACGCCAGAAGAATCAATCATATCACCGCAGATGGAGCTCAGAAGCAAATCTGGACGTCAGATCGGGTAAGTTCTTGGTTAACTCAAGATCAGCCTACGCTTTTATTTGATTCTCGAGCTCAGATTCGCTTGTTTCTTGGAGTTTTGCAATGAAAATGGATTTGTCGTTAAGAATCTTAAGTGTGTGCTTTTAGTCCAAGCCCCGTGATCTGAATTTCGATCTAGCCTTGGGTGTTTGGGAGTTGTTGCTTATGAATGGGATAGAGTTCCTAGCTTAATCTTATCCTATTAGATACCCAAACCTTGATGTTATCTTAGGGATGGATTGGTTGTCCAAGCATAATGCTGTTTTGGATTGTGGACAAAGGACGGTGACCCTAGAGAGCCCTAGTGGCAAGAAAGTGGAAGTGCATGCAACCGCAATTCGGGATGGTCAGTTAATGGTCAATAGTGTAAAAGTTGCTAATCTAGAAGAGGTGCCAGTGGTTAGAGATTTTCCAGAAGTATTTCCTGAGGATTTACCAGGCATGCCGCCAGATCGGGATATCAAGTTTGTTATTGAATTAGTACCGGGAACAGCACCAATAGCAAAGAGGCCATATAGGATGCCAACTGATGAGCTAGTTGAAATGAAGAAGCAGATTGAAGAATTGCTTGAGAAGGGTTTCGTTCGACCTAGTTCTTCCCCGTGGGGAGCGCCAATTTTGTTCGTCAGAAAGAAAGATGGGAGTCTAAGGATGTGTATTGATTATCGTGCACTCAATGAAGTGACGATTAAGAACAAATACCCTTTGCCTCGGATTGATGATTTGTTTGATCAGTTGAGAGGAGCAGAGTTTTCTCCAAAATAGATCTGCGGATCGATATCATCAATTGAAGATTCGGAAGAAGATATACCAAAGACTGCATTCTCACCCGTTATGGACATTATGAGTTTACAAATATGTCCTTTAGACTAACCAATGCCCCTCAAGATACTTCATGAACATGATGAATAAAGTATTCATGAAATATTTGGATAAATTTGTATTTGTCTTCATAGACTATATCCTTATATACTCCAAGTCGAAGAAGAGCATGCGTAACATTTGAGGTTGGTATTAGAGAAGTTACGAGAACAGCAGTTATATGCCAAATTCAGTAAGTGTGATTTTTGGGAGGAGATTGGTATGGATTTTGTCACTGGGTTGCCCAAGACTCAGAGGGGATATGATTCCATATGGGTCATCATTGATCGGTTGACTAAAGTTGCCCACTTCATCCCAGTGAAGACAGCCTATTCTGGGGATCGATTGGCAGAATTATACATGTCGAGAATTGTATGTTTACATGGTGTGCCTAAGAAAATTGTATCGGATCGAGTTACCCAATTTACCTCAAGATTTTGGGATAAACTACATGAAGCAATGGGAACCCGTCTGAATTTCAGTACTGCTTATCATCTACAGACAGATGGTCAGACGGAAAGAGTAAACCAGATTCTGGAAGATATGTTGAGAGCTTGTGCGATATCGTACAGTACATCTTGGGATAAATGTTTGCCATATGCAGAGTTCAGCTATAATAATAGTTATCAAGCTAGTCTGCAAATGTCACCATTCGAAGCCTTATATGGTCGCGGCTTGTCGCACTTCGCTAAATTGGAGGAGACGGGGAGCATTCGTATTTGGACCGAGTTGCTCGAGAGGCCAAGAACAAGTTGCTATGATTAGAGAAAGATCGAGAACAAAGACACCAAGGCATAAGAGCTATGCTGACAATCGTCGACGAGAGTTGAGTTTCGAACCCAACGATTTCGTGTATCTCAAAGTCACTCCCCTGAAAGGTGTAAAGAGGTTCAACGTCAAAGGAAAGCTTGCACCTAGATATGTTGGACCATTTAAAATTTTAAGCCGCCGAGGAGAGGTTGCGTATCAGTTGGAGTTGCCACAATCATTAGCAGGAGTTCATGATGTGTTTCATGTGTCACAGCTTAAGAAATGTCTCGTATCATCAAAGTAACAAACGCCAAGAAGCTATCAAATTGCAAGAAGACTTGACCTACAAAGAGCAGCCGATTAAGATTCTGGACGTAATGGAGTGTAGGACCAGAAATAAGTCCACTCACTTTTGCAGAGTTCAATGGAGTAATCATTCAGAAAACGAAGCAACCTGGGAGCGTGAAGAAGATCTGAAGGCAGAATTCCCAAACCTATTCTCTAGCCAGCCTTAAATCTCGGGGTCGAGATTTCGTTAAGGGGGGAGGTTTGTAACATCCCAAAATTTTGGCTTTTCATTATTTTATTACAATTTATGATTTTTGTGAATTTTTTGGATTTATTTGGATTTTCTGAGATTTATTCGAATTATTTTGAATTAAAATCTATTGTCTTTTGTCAAGAAATAATTATAAAAAGAAAATTTTAAAATAAAGTTTTGACAAAAATATTTTATTTAAGTCCAGAATATCTCAAAGTATTTTTGAGATTTTTCTGGAATTTTAGAGTATTTTTACTACCCTAAATTAATCAAATGAATTTCCTTATTTATTTTAAATCTAAAATCCCGGAATTTTCTTCTAATAAGATCGGCTCGCCCATTATCGTGCAGTACCGACCGTGATTCAGAGGGTAACGTGAACCGTTGATTGTGATCCAACGCCATTATCACGCCACGCCATTTAATGAAACCCTAGCGCTTTGGGCCGTTGATTTAGATCGCGGCGTTTTGTCAATCGGATCAAAACGGAAACCCTATTGCATCTCGCCATTGATTGCCGACGAAGGATCGCGGCATCGCCTCCGAGGAGGACTTGACGCGCCGCCAGACGGATAGGGACGCCGCCGCTGCATTTCCAATTTTAGCGCCGCCGAGGGTATAAGGACCATAGCGCCTCTCCCGAGAATCCCCACAAGCCGCCACCTCTTTTCTCGCCGTGATCATCGCCGAGACGTACAAGGAGTCGCGAGAGTTCGCCGGAGTTTCCGAGGAGGTTCCGCCGTGTTTCGTCGTCACCGGTGATTCTTCCACCGAGCCGAAGACGGATTCGAGTTCATCTCGTCGCGCCGCAACGATTCCACTACTTCTTCCTCGCCGGAAAGCGCCAAACGCCGCCATCGCGGGTCATCGCTTTCATGTCCGGCGGAGCCGCCGCCGCTTCTCCATCGCCGATTCAAGCATCTCACCTGATCGCCATCGACAGACAAGATTGCCACGCCGCCGTGAATAGCGTAACCGTAAGGGTAATCATAGCCGTTAGATTTAGATCTATGTCAAAATCAGGCCACATCAATTAGGGCTACAAGTGAAAGGCATCGTAGTTGCCGATCGCTAGATCTAAATCCGTGGTTGACATTGAGCCACGAGTAGAATAATTCCGAACCCTTGGATCGAGTTTAAACGTGTAGATTTTGCCACGCGTCGATCAGATCGACCGGCCGCCATGTCGATGTCACCGACGCCATAAATTCGGATTTTCTTTTTCAAAAATAATTCGAATATTTTGATTTTCCAATTTATGGATTTTTCAGAATTTGAATTTTCCGAGGGCTCGCTTCCCTCGCATAAACTCCGATTTGGTGATTCAAATTTCTAAAATTTGTAAAATTGAGATATATCTAATGGTGATTTTTTTGGATTTTAGAAATTGTTTGTTCTTTCGTTTTGGTGTTTATTTGCTATTTCTTCTCGATTCAGAGACGCTTGAATTGTGCGAGGCTTCGAGGAGGAGCTAGCAACTCAAGCGCAATTTCTAAACCAAGACCAGAGCTTAACCAAGGCAAGTTGTGCTTTGATCATGTTGCACCCATGTTTGCAAAATTGCTATTTTGATTTACTTTAATGCATGTTATTTCATGTGTATAAATGTTTTCAACTTAAATTTGGGATTAGCTAATGTACCCTTTGAATTACACTCTACCCTGTTATTTGTATGCCATAATCCACTTGTCACTTTAGGTTGGTTTACTATAGTTGGTTAATAATGAAATCAACATGGATGGTTAGATCGATTAGAATGCTTAGCCATGCCACGCCATCACATGTACATGAAATGTTGATTATAAATTTTGACTAATGGAATATGGAACATTGATGTTAACTTGTGTGTCATGTGTGGTCACACAAAGAGATTGAGTTGTCGTATGGGAGGTCACACAACGATGTTGATTTGTGAGTAGCACGTGGTGCTTGGTAACCAACCGGGTGGTAATCATTTTAGATTAAAGCAAGTGGAAGGGGCAAGTGTGTGTGGTGGGCCTGGAGCCGAGGGTATGTGCAAGTCTTGCTTTAATCAATCCTAAGGACTTAACCTTGCAGCCTTTGACCTGAGTCAATCTTGCAACCACATGTTCATATGGGCAAACTTAGCCGACTAATTTGCAAATGCTTAGCTTGAGTGCTATCGTGGTGGTGTGAGTCCTGTACGGAGAAAACTCACATGGCGCAAGAGGGGGCCTCATGGTGGTGTAACCTTCGTTGAAATCTTAGCAGTAGCATTGGGTTAAGAGGATGCATTGTAAAGGCTTTGTTATAATCGCTCACCGTGTGGTGCATAGTTGTATCATGTGGGTAAAGTGCATAACCTCTCGCAGAGTGTACAAACTATTCGGATAGCCGTGTTTCACTCAGATTGAGCAAAGCTCGAATTACAAATAAGGGTTAGTTAATTATAATGAACAACTGTTTGGGATGGCAGGATACCATGTGGATAAAGGAACTTGACTTAGGAGGAAAACTTGGTTTACTTGAGAATCATTGAATCTACTTACTTGGTATTATTTGTTTTACTGTCTTTTCAATCTATGTTATGTATGTGTTCTCAAATGTCGCTTTTATCGCAAATGAACCACTTAGCCTTTCTTTTGGAATAAGCCCGATATAGCTATGATAGGATTGCATTCTCGGCACAACTTGTTGAGTACGTGTTGTACTCACCCTTGCTTAACAACCAACAACAAAGGAGGAATCATCGCCTGCTTGAGGAGGACTTTCAGTGGACACAAGTCACTAGGCCAAGCCTTGTCGTACCGCTCGTGGTGTATCGATGAGTCGCCACTACGCCTTCTACTATTTTCCGCCGATTCGCCTTTATTTTATCTTAGCATTGTTCTGCTGGGGTCTGAATAATGTAAGTGATCATAAAATCATACGCTAGTTATATTAAATAAATGAAGTCTTATTATTCTTATCGCTGTGTATGATATGATGCTTACCGATGTTAAACTGCGGTGCACTAGCGTTGATCCCGAATAGTGCGGTAAAACACAAGGATTCGAATTGGTGGATTCGGTCCTTACAATGTAGAATGCATTCGTGAGCAACTTTACGCCGGTCGCCCCACGCCCCGCTTTCTTTGCATAGTACCAAACGAAGCTCCTCGCACTCTATTTTCAATGCTCTATGCATCTCCCCTTTTTCCCTTTCTCCTCCATGTACGAGCAGATCACCTCCAAGTATTTCACATCGATTATCATGCGGCTATCGCCCTAGCATGACGATCCACAAAGTACTTCGCAACACCATGAAGAACACCCTCCACTATAGCAACAAGAGAAAGGGGTCTCATTCCTCGTGATGACCCAGCTTGTAAACCTCACCAAGTTAGTCGTCATAACCCCATACCGAACCATCGGTGTCATAAATTAATGCCTATTTCGCTTAGGCTCATGCTCTATCCATTCGGAGAAGCATTTCGTCGATCTTCCATTCCTCCCACTGCGCGGAGGGTCTGGGGTAACACTTCCAAAGCTATCGGGCTTCTCTCGTGCTAGAATCGCCTCTTCGCTGTTTCGTGGTATGCCTCGATGTCACTCGGCCCAACTTCTTCCACAAAGGCATCAAACTTTCTCTCAAGGTCCGGTCGCACAACCTCTTAAAAGCTTCAGAAGGTCCTTATTCTTAAACCGCTTGTAGAAGTTAGCACCCATGTGCCGCTTGCACCACCTACTTCGATATCGTGCCCCGATGTGTTTTTCTTCACCTTCGCAATTGCACGACCGCCTTCAACACTGGGTGCCGATCGTATAACACAAACTCTAGGGCGCTGATCCACAACCCCAACTTTCACGCTCCTAAACCAGAGCCGCTTTCGTGGTCTCACCTCCACGAATGCAAGCGCCATCGACGACTAACCCTACGCTACTTGCACGCCAGATCACATTCGCGCATCCTCCCCTCGCTGTCCGCCATTCCTCGCCGCCATTGCCACATCACCAATTCCCCACGCAGTTGTCAAGATCACAAGACGCCGCCGAGCCGCCGCAAGACATCCTCGAGCCGCACTGCCACCGCAAGTCGCCAGCAGTAAGTGTTGTTTTCAGAGCACAAATTAATAGTTATGGAATAGATTCTTTTTCTCCAATGGCTAATGCTTGATGTCCTTTTGTTCTCTTTACAATTTTGAGAGAGATAATAGATTCATTCATATTACAAATTGTAATGAGTGAACTTCCCTCATATTCTTTTACATATTTCATGGCAGCCACAGCTCTAATTTCTATTGTTGCTCGCTAGTTTACTTAAGCAAAAAGAATGCAACATATGACATCCACCGTGAATGCCGAACATAAACAAAGAACGCAGTAATCGTGATCTTGAGTAATAAAACAAATTACTACCCCATTCATGATAAGAGCATCTAATGTATTTTTGCCGCTCGCTCGACCACCACCGATCAACTACGAAAGTGTAAACACGCTAAATCAAGATTTTGGTTGATTCAATGAAGCACCCCAACGATAGGGAAGGTTGTGAAAGCTAAAACTTGCAGCATAAAAGCAAGGGTTGTGCTAAATCTTTACTATATATTAATGGATTTAGAATAATAGGCAAGATGAGGATATATCGATTTAATTGTTGTATCTATGTTTGAAATTTAATTTCATCAATTAGAATAACCTCTAGTGGTTCTCTAATTGAAACTTGACTCGTTGCTATTATGTCGATGGTTTTAAAGACTAGACAATATCATCTCAAAGACTAGAATTAAATTGTGCATTATGTAGGTCCTAAATTGTGAAGTGCGTGGAAAATGGGAGATGACCATGCGGATGTACAAAGTGGTTGGAGAAATAATGAGATGCCCATTAAAGAGTGGATGGTGAATACACAAGCTGTGGATCTTGTGTACTCATCATCTCCGTGGTGGTTTGGCAAAGTGTCCGTGTTCTAGGTGTCGGAATTATGCTCTGCATGTCAAGTCTGGATATGGAGCGCCACCTCTCGCAAATATGGTTTCATGCCGGATTATCAGACATGGTATGAGCATGGTGAGGCCCCGCAAGGACATATGTCCAATCCGGTCGATGCTTTTGATGACCTAGAGGATCGGATGGATGATTTTGTTCAGCAGTTTGAGGATCAACCCGGGCCGGAGGTTAAGGAATTTTTTAGTCTTCTTTCAGCTTCCAAAGAACCTTTGCATGAGTCCACGAGTGTTACGCACTTGTGCCATGACACGTATTAATGGCTATCGATCAAAGTACAACTTCTATAGGTTATTACAATGATCTCGACGATTTGATATCCGAAATTCAATTAAAACTTCATAAGAAGCCCAAGGACTTCTATAACTAAAAAACTTTTGTCCGACCTTGGAATGCCTTACCGTAAGATTAATGTGCATCAATAATTGTATGTTGTTCTAGAAAGAAAATGCAAATGCAAATCATCAGCATCTTACAAGAAATCTAGATATGTGGAGCTAATGAACGAAGAGAGAATTGTGCTGCCAACAAGAGTACCAGTCAAGGTGTTATGATACCTACCTCTCACATCAAGGCTCCAACGGTCGTACTTATCAAAGTCGACTGCTCAGCATATGAGGTGGCATATAGAAGGCGTACGTGTCAACAAGGGTTCTATGGATCATCTATCGGATGGAGAGGCGGAAGGCATGATTAGATAGATATGATCCGACTTCGCCAAAGAACCTCTGAACGCAAGGGATTGGGTTGACCAACGATGGTTTCACACCTTTAACACAAGTGCTGCCTCATACTCTTGCTGGCTCGTTTTGCAATTCCATACAATCTTCCTCCTCGCTATGCATGAAAGATGAGTTTGTATTTCTAACCCTTGTCATACCAGTGGCCTCGATCATCCCGAAAGCATTTAGATATGTTTATGCAGCCCTTTGGTTGATGAGTCAAGTAGTTGTGGAATGGGTGAGGACATATGACAATAGTAGAAAAGAGTATTTTACCTTATGCGTCGCATATCTTTGGTCCATACACGATTTTCCTGCATACGATATGTTCTCGGATGGAGCACACACGGTCCGGTTATGTTGTCCAATATGCATGGATGATAGTGATGCATTTTGTTTGAAAATGGTGGCAAGTTCTCGCTTGATTGTCACAGCGCTTCACGCCTCGTGATCACCCATTTAGAATGCAGAGAAATGCATTTCAGAAAGACACAATCATTATGAAGGGTCCACCAAGCATCGATCGCCATGACATCGCTTGCTTGGCATAATCACTAGTCCTAAGAGATGATGGGTTTGAAGGGTTTAAAGAAACACACAATTGACTCACATACCTTACATTTGGAATCTTCCATATGCTAAATCTCTAATTCTCCTCATAATATTGATGTTATGCACCAAGAACTAAATGTTGTGAGAGCATCGCCAAGATTTGTTTTGACTTCAAAGATAAAACAAAAGACAATATGAAGGCACTAAAGATATGGCCGAGATATGTGACTGCCCAACCCTAGAGGTGAGAGAAGATAAAGAAGGACGTAGAGGGAAACCACGAGCTCCATATTGCGTTAAACCAGCAGAAAAGAAAGAGATACTTGTGTGGTTGAAGAACATCAAATTTTCTGATGGTTACGCATCAAACTTGAGGCGTGCGGTGAGCATTGTAACTGGAAAGTTAAATGGCTTGAAGAGTCATGATTACCATATTATGATAGAAAGGCTACTCCCTATAATGTTCCGTGGTTACTTTAAAGAAGTTTGGACAATATTAGCAGAACTTAGTTTTTTCTATAGACAGTTATGTGCTAAGGAAGTATCCACTACAATGATGAGAAAATTGAAGAAGGATATCACGGTACTTGTATGCAAGATGGAGAAGGTATTCCCACCGGCTTTATGAATGCAATGCAACATCCTGCTATGCATTTGCCATATGAAGCTGAGGTTGGCGGACTGCAATACCGATGGATGTACCCAATAGAACGAAATCTTAAACAAATTCGCAAACCGTCTCGTAATAAGGCCCGAGTTGAAGGAAGTATCATGGAAGCATTTTATCTCAAGGAGATATCAGACTACACAAGCACATATTTCACCGATGAACACAACATCAATATTCATATACCACGATATCACAGCCTCAAGACATTCCCGCCAAGAATCAAAAATATTCCAAAGGAAAGGCAAGGTTGTTGGTGGAAGTTCGAATCATGCTCTACCTTCAGAGGAATGGAATGCCACGTTGTTGTATATGTATGGGAACATCGAGGAAATGGACAAGTATTTCGAGTAAGTATTAGCATTTCGCTTGACTACTTTCTTTCTTGACCAATATTTTAAGTTCAATAAATTTTCGATAGGTTGTTTGATCAACAATATTGAGATCAACCCAACAACCTACGCCCAAACAACTAGACAAATTACGACGTGAAGGTTTATGAGGAGGCCCTAATTTTGTCACGTGGTTTCGACAAAGATGTAAGTTTCTTTCAACACATACAAATAATTCATTAAGTTAAATATCTAGTTGAATGAACGCCTACCTCTTGCAAGGTATGAGTGACAACACCGCTATGAAGACCTAGCACAATTATCCCACTAAGCATTACAACGAAGAGCTTTGGACGCTATGATGTAAATGGATTTCGCCGCCTCGCAAAATTTGAAGCAACACATCCGCAATTAGCGACAACAAATAGCGGAGTTGTCACTAAAGCCTATGATGTGAATGGGCGAAACATGAGTACTATGGTGTGATTCAAAACATAGTAGAATTCAAGTTCTGGGGAGCTAAAGACTTGAGAGTAGTCTTTTATTGTGACCGGTTTAGTATAGTACCAGTGGTAGGGATAAAGCGTAACAACAAAGTTGGTATGGTCAGTTAATCATCAATCATGTCTCACTAGCTATGATCCATTTGTGATCGCTCATCAAGTTGAACAGTGTATTATTTGTCGATCTATGTACCTTGCGTAACTTGTCATCTTGGTGGGTTGTTCAAAAGGTTAATCCTCGGTCGCTTGCCAACTCCTAAAGGCGACGACTATGGTGAAACCGATGTTGACAACACCGCTCACGAAGCATATCAAGCAGATGGTTTACCAAGCTCCTTTCAAAGTTGATCTTGGGTTGGGAATTGACTAAATAGTTGGCGATACAACAGCTTGTTATTGTTGAAAATGTTCAAGCAAGAAACGCCTTCGCCGTGGCTCAAATGGCTCGCAAAATGGTCATAGATGCATGCCTCGTCATGGTAGTGCACAAAATATTTCCATTGAACCTCCTCAAGATGAGGACTTCTAAAAAGTATGCCTACATATCTTGTATTATTTTTGCTAATAATATCTTGTTTTATTTATTAGTTATCCTTCTTTGCTAACTATATCTTGTATTATTTTTTCATGTAGGATGAGGTCGCTTACTCATATCGGCAAAGAAATTTCTCTCAAAAGGAAAGAAGAAAGATGGCTCTTCATCTTCAAGGGCCAAGGTTCATCATAAGGTTCTTCTTTAGAGGTCATGCCTCAAAGAAAGTTGATTTAAGGCGCTTGAGAGATGCCTTGAGGAGGCTCAAAACGAGGTTGCTCCACCCGCTGAGGCTCTAACAGAGGAGGTAATGTTATATTTTTCCAAATATTACGCCAGATATAACATTAAACTCACATCTTATTTCTTTTGCTATGTAGCACGAGGCATGGGATGATGGGGATGGAGTTGGCCAGAGGCAGGGATGATGGGGATGGAGCCGCCAGAGATAGGGATGGTGGGGATGGAGTTGATGTAAGACTGGGATGATGGGGATGGAGCCGCCAGAGACAGGGGATGATGGGGATGGGGAAGATGAAGGATGGTGATGGTGCTGACCTGTGTTTAGGTTTAGAGGGTCTAACTCGATCAAGTGAGGTTCCAACGACCTTCGTGCACGGAGACAGATTGTGCCACATGGTGAATGGTGAATAAATGATGCAAATTTTGTTGTCATTTTATGATTACTTATTTTGTAACAAAAAACTTGTAATTTGCACGCAATGAGTTGATCTTATGTGGAAGGAAGAAACCGGTTGCACCTGTTAATGCTAACTTGGGAGGTCTTTGTCGGTACCACTATCCGTGGTTGGTCTTGGTGGGCGTGTTTTTCAACCCAAGAAGTGAAGTGGAGCACTACAAGTTGGTTATAGATGGCCAAAGACTAAGATCGCTAGGCGCGTGTGTAGGCAGATTTCGCAATATTCATAATTTCACTTTTCTTGTACATTGTTAGTTTTATAATAAAGATGTCTAACAATATTGTGTTTCCACAATTAGTTGAGATATCGCTTGCTTGAAGGACAAGAGGAGGCATGGGCAGCCTAAGGCGTAAATATGTCTTTGAGAATGTCGCAAAAAGGTGGTGAAGGACATGATGTCCAATGCTCAGATTCAAGCAAAGATGCATGTACTACAAAATGTTTAAACACCAGGATATGAGCAAGAAGTTAGGCGCTTAAAATCTACCTTCGAGAAGATGAATACCCACAGTGGACTTGCCTTTGGCCGAGGAAGTGTCCTGATGCTTGGCGAGCACTCTATGCCTACTGGGCCTCGCCTGCCTTCGTGGGGCGGTCTAGGATGAAGAGGGACAATCGTCAAGCAGGCCCTAGGGTAACATAGCGATATGGCGCCAATGGACATCTTCGCTCTCGCTAAGCTTAATGGTATGTTTGTTATATCGCATTAGTTTTAGATTATGGCCCTGCTTGGTACGGTTCCAGATTCTAGTAGAAACGAAACGGTTCCGGATTCTGGTAGAAACGCTTCGTAGAATCAGAATCCGAGGAACGGGTTGTTAGCCGATTCGACCACGGCAGTAAAAGCGTAAACGATTCTCTTTGAAACGTTTCGAGTCCTATTCCGTTTGGTTGGATTTATTTCAGATTCTAGGAGAAACAGTCCGGTTCCAAGTTGCCAAACGGGGCCTATATCTTACAATTGTACTCACTAATACAAGTGAACATTGAATTACAGGAGGCTCAAAGTAGCGTTGCACTAAGCTCTATTGAGACATATCTTCGGGGCCACTACGGAGCTGATCCTACATAGCCAGATCAGCTTTGTAGTTCTACAGCTTCACAAAAATTGGTCAGTACAATTTCCAAAATACCAACTCAATGCATTTTTAAATTTTCTCCTAAATTGCATATATTGTAGGCTCGGTATGGAGAATTAATGGTGGAACATCACGGAGAAGACTTTGATTGGAGGAAAGAGCAGATCGATAATTTTGCTTTATACTCAAGTGGTGGTGGGAAGAAACATGGCAGATTTCCCATGTTCAACGGGATCGCCGATTCCAAAGGAAGTCTTAGCTGAGGCGAGGTTGTCTTCTTCTTAAAGTAGCTCACGGTTCTTGTGATGCTAGGGCGGACTAAGAGATGTTGAGGCTACAAGAGCAAACAATAAGGCAACAAGAAGAATTATTGAGACAAGCAGAGGAAAGGATGAAACAACATGACCAATACATGATTGAATGGCGAGATCACAACAACAACACATTCAAGTAAGTATATTTGATTTTTATGAATTCAAATGCTTTAAGTTAAAAGAAATATCTTGAATTGTGCTCCATGAATCGTGATAGTTGTTAGCTAGTCGTGAAGTTTAAAATTTGCAAATGAAATTAATGTTTTACTTTTCAGACCTTTTATCTCGCTCACTTGGGATCTACTGCCTCACTCCCACCATTTCAACCTCCTTCACCTCCTACATTTTTTCTTCGCACCTACAAATATGGTATATTTCATTCCAATTGTTTGGTTATTCACATTAATAGTGGTAATTTTGCAAACTTTTGGATACATCATACACGCCACCGCCTCCTCGGCTAGAGGCTTATATTGGTAGTAATTCAGGTCACCATCAAGGTGAATATTTCAACTCAAAGTGCGACATTTGGTAGTGCCACGACTTCCACACTTCACCAAATTAAATTTGAATTTGTAAGGTAAACTTGTTGCATGTGTGTGCGATTGTAATATGATGAACCTGCTTTGGTTGTAATGTGGATTTTGTGAATTTGTGATGGAGACTATGGTTGTGTCATGTGGATTTGTGATGGAGACTATATATATATATGGTTGTGTGATGTGGATTTGAGAACTTGGACATTATTGTGGTGAATTTATAACATGAATGTCTCAGAATGAACTTGTGATGGAGACTCTATGGTTGTTAGAATTTTCTACAATTTTGTGAATTAGCCAACAAACTACGCCAGTAAGATCTTCCAGTTTAACAAAATTCATGGGCCAACAACCGCCAAGGTAATATTGCTCTAAACTGCTTTTACTTCCATTAAAAATGTTTCAAGATTTGATATATAAAACCACTTGTAATCCTTGGTATTTTTGAACATAAATGCAGGATCAAATTCATATGGATGAGGTCAAGGACCCTCTTGAAAGTTTCAAGGTAGGATAGCAATCAGATTGATCTTGTTGAAATTCTTTAAGATGACTACACCAAATATTTTCAGATTTTCTCGCTATTAAATTTTCAATGAACTGCGTAATGTTAAAATATTTAAACTATGATCATATCGCTTTCAATACACCCACCCTTAGTGCCGTGATTCTTCAAATTATTATAGTGAAATGTTACAAAGATACCGAAATCATTATGAACTGAGCATTAGCTCATTATGTGCTTAATGAAAAATTTCTCTCCATTCAACAACAGAGTTTCTTCATGTCAAGCTCGAAAAGGTGCTGCTTTTGTGAGGACAAAATGCGCAATTATATCTCGTGCAACACGGTTCGTAATCGCAGCAGAGTTCAAGAGTTACTTTTTCCTCGTCTACTATTAGTACATGCTTTAGCTTATTAAAACCAAACAAAGGAACTTGTTCTTATTTCATTACTTTGTGGAATTATATTTTTCGCCCATGTGGGTTGCCTTTCCTTCAACCAAGTCATGTAACACTCATTGTCTCTTCCTCGCTGGTTTTGAGGTATGCAACAATTGAAGGAACTTTTATTATGCTTTCGATCCCGTACATCCATTTCAAGGAAACCAAGCAATTTACATATAAAGATGGCTCCCAGCTCATGTTCATGGATCGTATGTACTCCAATTTTATTCAAATATGTCATAAAAGCATTTGCTAGCTGCCTATATATTTCATATGTTTTCCTCATTGCATCTATTGTAAGAGAGTGGCTTTTGGAAGTGAGTCTGGGTAACTACAAGATTTTCTTCAATTTTGATATATAAGTTATGCTGTTATGATAGATTGAGTTGTGTAGATATGCAGCTTTCATTCTTTTTATGATGGAATTGCAAAATATAATTTTATTAAGGTGGGCTCCAAATTGTCACGTGAAAAGTGTCAGGATTCTTCAAATTATTGCATCTAACTAATACTACATATGGGTATTATTCTTTCTTAAATGTGCTTCACTTTTCAATACACCCACCCTCAAGGCCGTGGTTCTTCAAATTATTATAGTGAAATGTTACAAAGATACCAAATCATTATGAACTCGAGCATTTTGGGTATTCTATTTTTAAGAATCTAGCCATTTTGTCCTGCTCAGATGTTACATCTCACTTGGCTATGTGTATGTTTCTCAATTCATTGATATAGTAGCCGCTTTTTCTCGCAGATTTACTTCAAATTAACAGATGTATTTAATGAACGATGGCAAGATGCATGGATAATTCCTCGCTTCTCGCATGTCTTGTCGTTTCACTTCTTTAGGCCATTTCCTATCTCAGGGGCACCTTCACAGAGCTCAATGAGGTATAATCCTAATCTTTTGGTGACTTCAACCCAGACAGATTTTGGTGTTACTGTCTCGCTGGGGTTTCTTAGCAGAGATGAGCTGAAATATCAATACTCCAATGTTATAACAATGTTGGGATTTTAGAAAAAATTGTAAACCTGCTCTTGAGGCATGCTAATGCGAGACCTTTTGTTCTTGGGAAGTATTGCCTCTACATCGCTATTTTTGTCACAAACCTAAGAAAATGTTGCTAGTGATGATGTTCTTATAACTTCAAAACATGCCATACTTTTCCCTTGAAAAGAGGGAGAGAGAAAACATTTAACTTGCATGGCAGTGTTTTCATAGCATTTTTCTCTTGTGCAACGACTTTGTGTATAGCATCGTGTCGTAATTTTGAGCATCTTTGGAAAACTAAATGCATTGAAATCTATGCTACAAAGAGGTAGAAAATAGGCCCCATTTTCCTCGTTAGAAATGAAAAGTTTACATTTCTTTTGACTTTTCCATTTCAGATTTGTTTCCCTTTCATTTTCATCCAACTTGTTGCTAAAAATGGGAATTAGGGCTTTTGGGTATTCTTCAAATGTACAATGCTCACATTATTAGTTTCCTTCCTGACGCCCTTGAAGCAAGTCGCTAAACGAGACAGAGGTTGGTGACAAGCAAAAATGGTTGAAAGAGGGAATGGACCTGCAATTTGCTTTACTGGAATGGGAGGGTATTTCCTATTTTGTACTAGTTGATTGTGTTATATATTATTACGCAGCTAAGGACATTGGCCATTAACTTTGATATGTTCGAGTTACTAAGGCCTAAGTTCATCATCTAGCCTAGATCATGATCACAAATGCGGAAATAAGTAGTGAAACTAACCCGGTGAAGACAGATTCGCCATTAAGTCAGTTGTCGGTGAGGTAGAGATGAACGCTCGCTTCGCCAAGATAGTTGTTAGGTGGTGGCGACGGCCTTCGGGCGCCACTGCATCGACCTTGGACTGCTCTTCAAGTTCCTCCAATACCAATGAGGATCCAGAGAGATTAGGTTTTTCGGAAGAGTCAAATCATGCGTGTTCGCCAACCCACGCACGAGCTCACCTCTTCCCGTTAATATAGCGCCGAGGAGCTCGGGGCAAGTCCCATTGGATGGAAAGCGCCCCATCATGGTGCGTGATTAGGAAAGAGCTAATCACGGATTAGCCTTTAGTTAGAAAGTCTTCATTAGGAAAGGCATTGCGGTATGGTAATAAGGGTGGCAAAAATCCACGCAGCCTTGCCTCGAGATCAACCAACATTCTCCCACTTGATCGAAAGGCTATCATAATGCATTCACTCTTAGTAAAACAATAGCCCAAGGTAATGTGTTATCAGCAACAAAACGAAAACGCCATTGAAACAACAGTACCTATAGTCCACCATAATACCTCGCTGTATCACTAGCTTAGTCATAACGGGTGTTGATTGCTTCAAGGTTCCTATATCCGTGATCATGATCAAAGGTCCTCCAATAATCCCATACCGACAGTATGTTCTTTAAATAGGTTAGGAGGTAAACCTTTAGTGAGTGGATCCGCGAGCATTGACTTAGTACTGATATGCACAATTTTAATAGTTTGATCCTCGGATTCTATCTTTCACAATATGGTATTTAATGCCAATGTGTTTGGCAAAGACCACTTGACTTGTTGTTACTCGAAAAGAAAATCATGGCCTTGTTATCACAAAGATACGCTGAGTGGTCTTGCTATGCCGTTTACCACTTTCATCCCGGATAAAGTTTTTAAGCCATACTGCCTGCCCAGCTTGCTTCATAACATGCTACAAATTCTGCCTCGCATTGTCGATTTATGCGCTAAGGATTGTTTAGAGTCGCTGATGATTCGGGAACCGTCCTCGCCGAAGCTTACTTGTTGAATGAGGGATCAATCTAAGGCCCCTTTTCCGCAAGGGGTATAGCGCCCGAGGTCCTACCGAAGCTATTAAACGGGCAGCAAGACAACCGCGACGTAATCAGGAGATCCTTTTGTCCGTTCGGCCTTCGCCGGGAGATAACAACCCCTACGCCCGATTGCACTAATGCGTGAAGGAAGGTTACAACGCATATGCTCACGTGACATATGTGAAAAGTAGATGGAATCCCACCTCAACCCTTCGTGGAGGAGGTATTTATAGGGATTACAAAGCATATAACATTTATTACAGGACGCGCCATCGTTGAGAACGAGGGCGGTAGCCCTCGCGCCACCCGCCGCATGGGCATGACGGCGGCATAGCCGAAGCGCAGCCGTGGTGCGCAGATCCCGGCATGCGATCCTCGAGCTGCACACGATTTAATGCCACGCTGCCTTCGTCGGAACCTCGCCGCTTTTGGGAGAAGCTCGAGGTTCCTTCGCAGACTATGCTAATCGATCAGCGAGCCCCGAGCTAGCCCGCCGGGACGGGCTTGACAGAGGATGAGGTAGGCCCAGAGGCCTGACCGCCGGGGTCCTTTCAAGGATGACGCCTCGATCATGGGCATGCCCGACGATGGCCGGATTCAATGGTCGTTCATGTAGAATAACCAATCCCCGACAGCTAGCCCCCGAGACTTAAGGGGGAGAAAGGCCTCGACGAGGCCCCCGCCTTAAGCCTCTAGACTCTCAGGAAGGGATTGGTGCCCCGCAATAAAAGTTATCCGCGCTCCTGAGCAATCTTCGCCGAAGAGAATCTTGCGCGAAAAATCGCTGAGAAGATCCGAGCAAGTTTTGCTCGGGAACAGGAGATCTCGCAGCGAAAAGCTACCGCGGCATCCGAGCAACCTTTGCTTGGGGAAGAGAATCTCGTGGCGAAAAACTACCGCAGCATCCGAGCAAGCCTTGCTCGGGAATAGGAGATCTCGCAATAAAAGCTATCATGCATCCGAGCAACCTTTGCTTGGGGAAGAGAATCTTGTGGTGAAAAACTACCGCAGCATCCGAGCAAGCCTTGCTCGGGAACAGGAGATCTCGCAGTGAAAAGCTACTGCGGCATCCGAGCAACCTTTGCTTAGGGAAGAGAATCTTGTGGTGAAAAACTGCCGCAGCATCCGAGCAAGCCTTGCTCGGGGAAGAAAAAGTCTCGCGGCGAAGAGCTACCGCGGTTTATTCGAGCAACTTTGCCCGGGGATGGCGCGCTTACTCAAGGCCCGACCGGAACAATGTTCGGAGGCGGGGGCGAAAAGTTGCGTCGCTTCCTTCCTGCGAAGCCTCGCGGGTACGGCTCTGACAACTTTTGGGAACCGCGCTATTGCAGGCGCTTTTTGAAAATCGGCCGCCACGCCACCTTATGTAACAGTGGATCGCCCCCACCCGCTCAACTTCTCCGCCTATAAGTATCGACGGGACACTCTTCGCAAACTTTTTCTCTCCAAAGCTTATTGAACTCGTAAAAACTTCCCGACTTCCAAACCTCCTTTTCCTCCGATTTTCTCATGGCGGGTTTGGCGAAGCAAGATCACCGCGGAGAGGATGCGCGCCCCAATCCTTAGGGTACTCGACGTGGGGACTCGCGGATTCCCACCGGCGAAGTCAGCCCCGAGTCAAGACGACGACGAGGTCATCGTCATGAAGCTCTACGCCATCAATCGGGCTTCAATGCCCGAGAGCGAAGTTCCCGGAGTCCGTGTTCGAGCAATGTGAGTGCAAGATCACTCATTTGAATCCCAACCCATTCTTATCCTCGCCATATTAGCTCATCTTTGCGATGGCTTTCAGGCACCTTGCCCACTGCAAGCCTTTTCTTCCATTTCTACTCCTTGTTCCGCGTCGGTGGTGCTTCCCGCACCGGTGCATTGTACTTTCGATTGAGGGCCAACCGCCTGCATTTAGTACCCTCTTTTTCCGGCACTGTGAGCGGGTTGGGCCGATTCTGGTTCTACTCTACGGAAGGCGCCGGGGAGCTCCTTGCGCTACACCGACATGGCGACTCCTAGCATCGAGAGCCCGCGCCCAACTGTTACGCCAGAGGAGGAGCGGTCTCTGATGATCGCTGAGCTCACAAACATGGGGCTCACGGCCGAGACATCGTCTCGGACTTCTCAAGAACAGGTGTCCTCCGAGGAGGAGGGAGCACCCTTCTTCAAAATCACCGGTGGATCAACATGACCCGAGAAGGTGATTCCGGTAAGCTTCACGGTCCTGGGCTTATTCTCGTTCCATATGTGCGTTTTGAGTTTGCCCCGATCTCTTTTTTGTTGGTCGATTTATAGCCCCGGCTTCGATCGGGTGGAGAAGCGAAGCCGAGAGATGTTCAGCACGCCCAAGGGCAAGGAACTCGAGTACGGGAGGCAGGTCCCGAAGAACGTGCTTGAGCGGGGCGAAGTGGTAAGCTCCCTTGGTGGTTTAAGCTCGGGGAAAGCATCCGAGCTTCTTCCGACAAAGATTTTCGCTTTTGTCAGAAACAACAACGCCTGAGGCGTGTAGTGGCTGCGGGCCAGCCCTTGGGGGCAGCAACGGAGTGCTTGTCCTCGCGCCAAGGGCAAGAGGCAAGCCCGCCACTGCCGGCCACCACTCCGCTGCCGAAGAGGCAAAGCGGTTGCACCTAAGGACCCACCAAAGTGTTACATGGAGTACGCCGACCCAGCAGAGGAGGTAAGCCCGAGGCTTTGGTCAAGAACTTTAGTCTGAGGTTTCAAGTGGAGCAAATCGAGGCGGAGGGAAGACTGATCGAAGGGATGGTGTAGGCCGAGCGGGAGGCTTTGAAGAGAGAGCTTGCCAATTTAAAAGCCGAGCTCGAGCAAGCTAAGAAAACCCAGGCCCTTGCGATCGTCGGCCAGGACGCACAACTCGCTGGCGGAGAGCGCGGCCCCGAGAAGGCGCCTGTGGAAGTCGACATGGAGAAGGTTGACCTCGTCTGCTAGGATCACCCAGTCATGGAGAAGATGGCCGAGATGGTGATCGCAGCGGCGGCAAACCCATCCGGAGGTGGCGACGAGGGTCTGGTCGAAGGTGAGTCTTGAATTTTGTTTGTCCTTTTTTCGTGCATTCTTTGCTTGAGCTAGCCCCACTCAACTGACGTGGGCGACATAGCTCGTAGGTCTTTTTCTCGATCGCCGCAAAATGATTGACGAGCTCCTCGATCGTGTCGTAGAGAGGAGATCGCCTGCAATCGACATTGTGATGGCGTATATGGCGGCAGAAGGATGCCCTCGCCGTCGACGATCAAGGCGGATGAATCCCACCCCCGGAGGAAGCGATCCCCGGACGAAGCTTTCGCCCCCCAAAGACGCGAGGGTGTACAAGGAGAGGAGGAGGGGGTTGATCTCGAAGTCTTGGGCGAAAAGACCACCCAAGAAGTCTTGAGATCCCCGGGCGCATCGCCTGCCCAGGATGAAGGTGCGGCCTCGAGCTAACAAAGATGCTCGGATGAAACAAGACCGCCTGAGCAGATCGCATGCTCGGGGTGATCCTTCGCTACCGCCGAGCGAACAACATGCCCGGGCAGATAGCGAGAAGACCCTGAGCAAACCAATTGCTCAGAGGGGAGGTGGCCTCAGCATAACTTCATGCCCGGGGAAGGTTCGCCATCTTCAATCGAGCCGCCTCGAAGGATTCCGGAAGTCCTCACGCCGAGTTCGAGGACGCCCCCGCAAGTTTACCAAACGCCAGATAATCTTGGCGCGAAGCGCTGCCTGTGAGAATTCTTTTTGAAATTGTCGAAGTTTTTCGCCCTTTGGGCCTTAGGGCGCGCCTGAAATTTCCCCGCCTGGCATCATTCGACAGCCTTGGAGGACTTTGATGCGGCGATGGTCGCCCCGAGGCGCGCGGCTGCTACATGTCGAGCACGAGGCCCGGATAGCCGATCTCGAGCAGCGCGTAGGCGACCTCAAGGCTCGGGACAGCCTGCTTGTAAATAGATGCGGCCTAGCGGAGAAGGATGTCGCTGATGCCAAGGAGAAGATCCTTGGGCTTGAGCAAGAGCTTGAGCAAGAAAAGCTTTGCTCCCGCCAGGCCAAGGATGACGCCGCTGCTGGCAAGGAGAAGATCCTCGAGCTCGAACAAGAGCTTGAGCGAGGAGAGCAACAAGACTTGCTGCCGGAGAGGGATCTTGCCTTGCTTCTAACAAGGTTCTTGGGGTCGAGCAAGAGCTTGAACTTGAAGATTGCATGCTCGGACCTTGAAGCCAAGGTGGCCGATCTAGAGCGGCAACATGAGCGTCACGCCTCTTTCATTGACCAAGACAACAAGAGGTCGAGCAAATTTCGCCAGAAGCCCGTGAAGGTCGCGGGCTTCCCACCGAAGGTGATTGATCTTGAGACCGTGGATCGACGACCGAGGCGTAAACTCTCCAAGACTTAGGGAGCGGGCCTGCATATGAGTTGTATACTTTTTCCTTTTTGGATAACTTTGGTGGCCTCTCGCTGATGCCGATTGAAGTGTATATATGTACATTTTTTCTCGCCCAAGAGTTGTATCTACGGTGATGCTCGTTTTGGCTATTTCGCAAAAAAGACAATCGCGAGATAGGCGCAGAACATAGGCAGGCAAAATGTAGGTTAGAAAGAAGTATGGGACTTCACGCAAGTAACTAATGCTTGAAAAGAGGCAATGTTACGATGGTAAGTTAGGATTTGGCGATGATTTTGAGAAAAAACATTAGTGCGACAACTTGTCCCTATCCAGCCCCCGCTGCGAATGAAGGTCGTGCACCTAAGTTGCGAGCACGAGCTTGTTCACAAGAGAGATGAGAAAAGGCGCGCGTTGCCCCTCTGACCAAAACATCGGCCGCTCCGAACGACCAGCGCGGGTTAGGTCTGTGGAGAAAAAACATGCATGGCTTGGACTTCCTTAACACCTAGGGCGCACACCCCTGGGTTGCGAGTATGGCCATGGGCGAGGAAGGACGCGGCGTTGATGGACAGAGAGCGACGACCAACACACGCTGGCTGGACTAAATCTCGACCAACCGAAGGGTAATTCAGAGGTGACTTGTATCGCGCAATAAGAGCTATCACGAACCAAGGTCGGCTTATTGAGACTGGTGCCTTTGGTGGTGAGTTTTAGTGGTCGGGTGTTAGTCATGGCCTTTGTCGTCGCTCGCGCCCACCAATCTAGAGTAGGAAAAACAAAGGACAATCGACCTTGTCCGATGTCGCTGCCTCATCACCAAGATCGTGATAAAAGTATGCCCTTGTGCGAGATCGGTCACTTACCATCGCGCAGGACCTTGAATAAATCCACAGAATCTTGGAGGCAACAGATTTTACGCGGCGTAGGGAACCGACCTTACTTTTTTCAAAAGAACAAGCATAGATTTACAATATGATGCAAATGGAGCGTGAATTTAGACAAAGAACTTGGCGCATTTCGGTCGATGTTCCATGAGTTTGTGAGCATCGCGACCGCCCTCCATCGCCAAAGTGACAGTCTCGGGCGGTCACCGAGACGACCGTGAAAGGACCTTCCCACTTGGGGAGAGCTTGTTGTTCTTCGATGTGTCCTGAATCCGCGAGGGCGAGGTCGCTAACTTGCAGGCTCGGGGTCGAATTTACTTGGCCGCTGCGCTCGCGGAAGAGCTTGGCCGACAGACGGCGGATCGGAGCAATGCCCTACGCCGCGCTTCTTCGGGCGAGGTCGAGGTCAAGGCGACGCGCCGGCCCCGTGAATGCTATCAACCAGTGTCACTTTTGGGACCCGCACAATTTCGACGGGCAGATGACATTCTCAAGACCATAGACGAAGCCGAAGGGTGTCCCGCCTGTGATCTCGCTCATTGTGGTGCGCATGCATCAAAGAATGTATGAAGCTCGCCCACCCACGATCTGCAGCGCTTCGGTGAGGTCTTTGAAGACCTCTTTTGATCCCTTGAAGGATTTGGCCATTGGTCTGGCCGCCACGCCATTGCTCATGGGATGAGCTACAGAGGCGGCAAACTTTGTTCCGATGTCTTCACAAAGAGGCCTCGAACATCTCGCTAGTGAACTCGAGTGCCATTGTCCGTGATGAGGCGGTTGGGGACCCCTGCCGCCGCCACCACGTTGTCAGGAAGAATCTTCTCGTCGCTAGAGCCAAATGGTCGATACAGCTCGCTTCAATCCACTTGGAGAAAGTGTCGATGGCCACGAGCATGTACTTCAGCAAATCTTTTCACCACAGGAAAGGCCCGAGAATGTCACCCCTGTGTCGAGAAAGGCCATGAGAGTGGGATAGTTCAGCAGCGATGCCGCCACCGGTGGGACTTATGCATGGAATCGGGCATCGCCAAGCAGTCGCCACGATCACCCGAGCGCCTTCCAGTGGGCTATTACTAATACCCCAGAGGAATGCTTTGCTCACGAAGCGTCCGGAAGGACGAAAGTGAGCGCGACATTCCTCATGGATATCTTTGAGAAGGAAATGGCCCTCTTCTCGAGATATACACTTGGAGAGGACTCCAAGCCTTTATGCATAAGGCACCTCAACTAACTTGTAAAGCAGAGGACCGCCTTTTAAGCCTGGAATGCTCGGCTTCCTCTTCGGGCACTGTCCCATGGGCAAGGTACCGGATGAATGGCGTCATCCAGTTTGCACCGTGCTCGAGGAAGGAGACGCCACCGCACGCCTGGTGCCTCCTCTACAGAGGGAATGGAGGGCTTGCAGCAGACACCGAAATGGCATCTGGGGGTTGTCTCTCTACGAGGGAATGGAGGGCTTGTGCAGACAGCTGATGAGGCGCTTGCCAAGGGCGGGCATCTCACGAGGAATCGACTTTGAAAGATGATCGGCCAGGAATTATCCTTCCGGGATGTAGAGTACTTCAAATTTCTAAAGTACCGCTTATCTTTCACTTCAACCAAGTAAAGCGCCATTGAGTGATCGGAACACCGATATCCTTTGTTTACTTGGTTGATGACCACCGAGAATCGCCATTGCTGGGCCGGCCGGACTCGAGCGCTTTGCACGCCACACCACCAGAGGTTTTCATACCGCCGCATTATTGGTTGCGCGGCGTAATTGATGACGATCAAGCCGATTCCCCGGGAGAAACCAAGACGACACCAGCCCTCGAAGCTGTCAATGCTCGGACCCGTCAAGAACATGGTCCATCGGCCATCCCTGCATTCTGGGGTCTCGCGTGGAAGGGCGCGGGTTTGTCCATTCCGCCACGAAGTCCGCCAAGATCTGGGACTTGATCGCCGTGCGAGCTGAGAAGTGGATGTCGACTTCGGCGAGCTCCATAGCCCACTTTGCAATCCGACCGCCGACGTCTTGATTTCTTAGGATCTCCCTAAGTGGAAAGTTGGTCGGAACGACAACCTTGTGAGCTTGGAAATAGTGGCACAGCTTCCTCGAAGCTACGAGCAGCGAGTATAACAGCTTCTGGACCTTAGGGTACCGCCTTTGGCCCGTAAGACTTTCACGACGTAGTATATTGGTCGCCGCGCTTCTCGCCGACCGCAGCACCGCTGCCACGGCCCGGAGAGTCATCAGCGAGGTACAAAGAGAGTTCACCCGACCTTGGCGTGGCTAAGATCGGAGAGTCAATGTATCGCTTCAACTCCTCGGCGAGCGTTAGCTTCGGCCCGTGCGAAACCCTCATGCCTGCGGGTGTGCCTTGAAAAGGAAACTCGCGCTTGCTCAACCGGGAAATGAAGCGACTAAGAGCCGCTTATGCGCCCAACAATCGCTCGGGACCTCCTTACTGAGTTCGGAGGCCGATCCTTTCGATAGCTTCAATCTTCTCTGGTTGGCAATCGATGCTTGTGGCCCGATGAGGTAGCCTAGCACCTGCCCGCTGGACCCCAAAGACACACTTTTCCGTGTTGCTTTATTCGATGTCTAATCGAGGTTACTAAAAGGTCTCCTCGAGGTCGTACACATGACCCGAGGCGAAGCCATTTTTTTACTACGATATTGTTACATATACTCCGGTTTCACCTATCTCGATCTCGGAAAGTCTTTTGCATCAAGCGCTGAAGGTCGCCTGCATTCCGCAGATTCGAAAGACATGGTCGTAGCGTAACGCGTTTAACGGGCAGAAGAAGGAGGTCTCGCTTGTCCTCGTGAATAAGCTAACTGTGATAGCTTGAGTAAGCGCCCAGAAGCTCATCACTTGGGATTCGGCCGCGTGATCGACCAAATTAGTCAATGCGCTGTAGTGGAAAGTTGTCCTTCTGGCAGAGGCATTCAGCCAAGGTGGTCGATTTATGCGCTTAAGGATTGTTTGAGTCATCGATGATTCGGGAACCGGCCCCCGCACGAGCTTACTTGTTGAATGAGGGATCAACCTAAGGCCCTTTCCCGCAAGGGGTATAGCTGCCCGAGGTCCTACCGACATTTAAACGGGCAGCAAGACAACCGCAACGTAACAGCGAGATCCTTTTTGTCCGTTCGGCCTCTCCCGGGAGATAACAACCCCTACATCCATGACATTGCACTAATGCATGAAGGAAGGTTACAACGCGCTATGCTCATGACATATGTGAAAAAGTAGATGGAATCCCACCTCAACCCTTCGTGGGAGGAGGTATTTATAGGGGATTACAAGCGACATAGCATTTATTACAGGGGCGCGCCATCGTTGAGAACATAGGTATTGCAGCCCCGTACACTCCACGTACAAAGACGACGTAAGGCTAAAGGAGCGCAGCTATGGCGCTGAGATCCCGGGCAAGTGCGATCCTCGAGCCGTCAGCAAGATTTAAGGCCACGCTGCCTTCGTGAACCTCGCCTGGCTTTTGGGAGGAGCCCGAGGTTCCTTCGGCGGACCATGCTAACTGACCGCGAGCTCCCTGAGCTAGCCTGCTCGGGGACGGGCTTGACAGAGGATAAGGTAGGCCCAGAGGTCGGACCGCTCGGGGGTCCTTCTCAAGGATGACGCCCGATCATGGGCATGCCCGACGATGGCCGGGATTCAATGGTCGTTCATGGAGAATAACCAATCCCCGACAGGAGCTTTTCCACGTAAATCGCCTCCTCCAAATAGGGGTGAAATGTAGCCCGATGTGGATTTCTTAGTGTCTACACACCTCGAAATCAGGCCCTGAATAACCCAAAACTTCAAGGTTATCGACTTTCTATATGTTAGCATGTAATGCTTAGTGCCCCGCAAATAACGCAGAATCTTTTAACAGCTTTCCAAAGGGTCTAGACTCAAGTTAAACTGAATCGCCAAGCATCCCGCAGACTAATGCCAAGTCCGGACGCTGCATGCATTTGAGCGCACATTAAACTTCCGACACCAAGCATAAGGAATCGCCTTCATTTGATCTCGATTCTAATTGATTCTCGTGCTTTGAATAATCCAAATTTATCGCCTCTTAACTATTGGAGCAGCGTGGCGCAGCACTTACTCATGTTATATCTTTCAAGCACACTATCAATGTATGACTTTTGAGATAATCCTAGTACCTTTTTAGACCTATCTCGTGAATTTCAATGCCTAAAACAAAGCACCTTTCACCGAGATCCTTCATGTCAAAATTAGAGGATAAAATTCCTCAGTTTCATGCAAAGATAACTTTATCGCTGCTTGCAAATAATATATCATCAACATAGAGTACTAGGAAAATGAATTTTCCACCCTTACTCTTGATATATATACGCTTATCCATTCTCATTCTCCTTAAATCCGAAATTTCTAATTATTTTATCGAATTTAAGGTACCACCGTCTCGACGCCTGTTTAAGTCCATAGATGGATTTTTTAAGTCCGCACCCCATATGTTACTTGCCTTCAACGCACAAAACCTTCAGTTGTGTCATGAAAACTTGTTCATGCAAGTCACCATTAAGGAATGCGCTTTAACATCCATCCGATGAAGCTCTAAATCATAATGAGCAACGAGCGCCATAATTATTCTTAATGAATCCTTTTTAGAGACAGGGAAAAGTCTCATTGTAATCAATTCCTTCTTTCTCAGAAGAAACCCTTTGCTACAAGCCTTGCCTTGAATCTTTCAATATTCCCTTTAGAGTCATGCTTAGTTTTGTAGACCCATTTATACCTCTACTGTTTTGACTCCATCGAATTTCTACTAAATCCTGCACACCATTAGTGCTCATAGACTTCACCATCTTCCATGGCCTCAATCCATTTAGATGAATATTTGCTTGTTATGGCCTCTTTGAATGAAGTGGATCATCTCGCCTTGCCAATGTCTTCTCCAAGAAAGACTTCATAAAACTGGGTATGGCAGACCTCCTCACACGCCAGGATCGCCTTAAAGGTTCATTAGGGATCACTAGCGCTTGTGGAGGTTGTTGAGGTTCATTATCCTGCCTCATTAAACTCCTCAACAATGGGTGTTGCTCTAGAATTTTCAGTTGGAGGTACTACTACCGAGGCATTGTATGAGAATAGGACAAATATACTCTTGAATTGTTGGTAATGGTACATGAGCCCAATTTCCTCAAGGTCTATCTCTTTGTTGTGAGCTCCCACCGATTTCATTGTCCTATAAGAAGACAAATATGGTCTAGTCACAAACGAATTTAGTGACACGATCTGGACAATAAAACCGATATCCCTTAGATCTTTTCTCGATATCCAATGAAATGGCAACTCACAGCCTTAGGGTCTAATTTCTTTAGTGTGGATTAAAAATCAAGCTTCAGACGACAACCCCATACACGTAAATAATTAACCGTGGTTTCTCCCAGTCCATAATTCATAAGGAGTTTTAGGTACGACTTGCCAGAACCCGATTAAGTATGTGGGCAGCTGTTTTAGTGCTTTCATCCACAAGCTAATAGGTGTACTAGAATGACTAAGCATGCTCTGTACTATATCCATAAGTGTACGACAGACGCTCGCCAATTGCTCACGAGGTTCTCCGCATAGAGTATTGGGCAACTATGCCATTTTCCTCAAGGAATTTGGCAAAGGGCCCAAGAATTTGCCCATAAGGAGCATGCCTCCCGTAATATTCTCCCCCACGATCTGATCTTACTACTTTGATCTTAATATTATGCTGATTTTCGACTTCAGCTTTATAGATCTTAAATTTATCTAGCGATTCAAAACGATCACGAATGGGGAAAATATAACCATAGCGAGAGAAATCATCAGTGAATGTAATAAAGGAATCATAACCATCCACTGATGTCACTGAGAAGGGTCCACAAATGTTAGTGTGAATTAATTCTAAAAGACCAGATCTAGTGGCTCCTTTCTTAATTTTCTTAGTGAATTTACCTTTAATACAATCCGCATAAAGGATTCGCTCTAAAAAATCTAAGGGTTGGAGTATCTCCTCTCTAATGAGATGTTCCATTCTCTCCCTAGAAATATGGCCTAGCGACAAGGTTATAATTTCGACGATGTCTCACATGTCTTCTTATTTATACCAAAGGCACACATTCAACACATATTCTCCATAGAGTAAATAAAGTTTATCTTGTTCAAGGCAAGACCAATAATATCATTATTTAACTTAATAATGCACTTGTTGTCCACAAACTCATAAGAATAACCTGTTTTAGTCAATACAGAGACTGAAATTAAGTTCCTCTTAACACTAGGAACATAAAGAACATCAAAAAGATGAAGACCAAGCTGCCTCCCTAATGCAAGTTGAAGGGTTCCAACCGCCTTGACTTCAATCTCGTTCCATCAACACCCTAAGACTTCGGGCCCTCTTCTTATGGTTGTCACTTAACGCAATCCCCGTAATGAATTAGTAATGTGCACAGCTTGCACCCGAGTCAATCCACCATGTATTAGAGGTAAACTCTAGAATAGAGACTCATCAACATGAGAAATGATTTTATTACCCTTTTTGTTAGCCATTGCCCTAATCCCGCACAATCCTTTTGTATGTGTTCAAAGCTTCTTGCAAAATTGCAAAGGAAGTTCCCCGAGGTTGGTGGTACAGAGGTGCCACGAGCAACAAATTTTCCCTTAGCATCATTTTTAGGAGGGTGATAAGGCTTTTTATTTGCCTTAAACCCACTCAGACTTCGATTCTTCCTTTTGCCATTCATCGACAAGATGAGCTTGTTCCTTCATCCTTTCCGCTTTTGCCTTCTTCTTCCTCAACAGAGTGGCTTATAAGCTCAGCTATGGACCACTTCTCCTTCTCGAAAAGTTGTAATTGATCTTGAAGGGTCCATACTCGTGGCAAGGAGCTCATAATGAAATGCACAAGAAAACCATCGAAATGGCCATGTTCATTCCTTCGCTTTAGTCATTATGTCGACTATGCTCATGATATGCTCCCTCACACCGCCGTTACCATCATAGCGGGAGGTGAGCATGCCATGATCGTGGTACTAGCATAAGTCTTGGAAGTTCTTTAAAGTTATCCTCGATATTAGCCATATCCTTTAGCATTTTCGTAATCAGGATTCCTCCCTTAATCCCGGCTGTAAATGCTATTCTTAATGATCATTAGTGACATGCGGTTAGACTTCTCCCACCGCTCTGCCTTCTCATCATATTGCTTCTTGAGATTAGCATAATTCTCAAGGTCCAAGACCCCTAGCGTAATGAGGATCTTATCTTTCCAATGAGGAAAGTTAGTGCCATTGAGTCGCTCGATGCCATTAATCCGAGAGGCAACATTGTTAATTGTCGAAAAAATAACAACAATTTAATCAATAATTGTAATAATGCTATATATGTAATTAATCCTACGCTGGTCCGATTAAATACATATAAATGACAAAACATCATAAAGTTTCATTTCGCATCACCGCTGGGCGTAAAACGCACGAATTTAATAAAGAAGATTAAATCCTAAGTTGTATCATCGCAAGCGTATAACAAAATAGGAATTAAATACATAAGAAATGACTTAAAAATTACTAATAACGTTGGTTATTCATAATTTTTAAGCCCAAAATTAATCCTCCAATTAAATTTCGCGTTGGTTCCATTTAATTAGAGATAATCATGACATCAATCAATTGGCATATTAATTAAATTACTCAGAAAATTAATTATTAAACATAAGGTAATGCCCAGGAATTAAAACTTTAAACAATAATAAGAATTAATCAATGCTAAATGGGACAACAGGTAGCAAAATTGGGAAAAACAGCAATAAACATTAGAGGTCTTTCGGCCTGATTGGTCCATTAAACCCTCAGCCCAAAACATCTTGGCATGGCTCAAATTTAAATAAAGAAAGACAAATTTAGCGTAAGGATTATCTCACCACGATCGCCACTTAACGGTCGAGATCGATTTAAAGCGAAACAAAATGGCGCAAAAGAGAAAAAACCTAGCCCTAACTCAGTTGTCCCCTTTCCAAAACCAAAGAAGAGAGGGGGGTCAAGCTTCAGACGCGTTAGAAAAGGCAAATACACATGTTAAAGGCAAGCAGACGTTGCAACATCGCCATGAGAGGCTAAGCGAGAGCTAAGTGGGCGAGGGCGAGAGCCCCTGCCACCAAGATTAGGTGGGCATTCGTTTTTTTCGGGTTTAATCGGGTTCGATTTTCGGTTTTAAAATAATTCGGTTTTTGAAAACTAGAACCGAATTTCTCGGATAAAAATAAAAATCGAATCAATTAACCGAAATATTTTGTTCTTATTTCGGTTTTTCTGCTAACCAAATATGAATAACACTAGGTAAATTAGATTTAGCCCTTCTCATATTGCAACACAAAATATGGATAAACCCACACAAAATTCATATGTAATTACAATATAAGCATAATAAAACATATAAATATACTAAACATATGCATAAATATATTATAACATGTGAATTGTTTAGTGGTTTTAGGAAGAATACTATAAAATGGTATTGTACATGGGCTATTCAAGATCTTGTTATTTCGCTTTTGAAAGCCGAAAACCGAATCAATTACACTAAAACAAAATCAACCGAAACCGAACCCAAATAACCAAATAATCGGTTAATCTTGCCTGATTCATTCGATAATTCGGTTTCGCTTAAAAATGCCCACCCCTAACTAAGATGCGGCGCCAGACGCTAGGCGCGAAAGGCCGAGAAAATAGGTCTTACAAGAAAAGAAGATGGGGCGACGCGCATGGAATAAACCACAATGAGGCAATGACGATAAGGCAAGACCAGATCCACTTTTCTTATGCCATTAATTTCATTGATTTGAGTGCTAAGGTTTCGAGATTTTGGGGATTTCGGGGCTAAACCGACTCAATCCTCTCCTTCTTCATGCTAAACCGATTAAAACATGGTCTAATCCAAAGCTAATCAACCCCAATCCAACGAATCCAGGGCTAAACCGAGACTAAACCGGGCTAATAGGAACATGATTAGGCTAGGTGGCTCTGATACCAAATATTAGAATTACTAAGGCCTAAGTTCATCATCTAGCCTAGATCATGATCACAAATGCGGAAATAAGTAGTGAAACTAACCCGGTGAAGACAGATTCGCCATTAAGTCAGTTATCGGCGAGGTAGGGAGATGAACGCCGGTTCTGCTGCGTAGTTGTGGGTGGTGGCGACGGCCTTCGGGGCGCCACCTGCACTGACCTTGGACTGCTCTTCGAAGTTCCTCCAGCGCTTAATGAGGATCGGTAGAGATTAGGGTTTTTCGGAAGAGTCAAATTGTGCGTGTTCACAACCCACGCCGAGCTCACCTCTTCCCTGTTAATATAGCGTTGAGGAGCTCGGGGCAAGTCCATTGATGGAAAGCGCCCCGATCATGGCGCTGCGGATTAAAGAAAGAGCTAATCACGGGATTAGCCTTTAGTTAGGAAAGTCTTCATTAGGAAAGGCATTGCGTGTATGGTAATAAGGGTGGCAAAAATCCACGCAGCTTGCCTGAGATCAACCAACATGATAATGCTTGTAGATAATTGATTTTGAACTTCCCATCACTGTTAGACTGACCGTAATTGATACAGACCCGGCAAGGTGACAGTGCACAAGGTAGATATAATTCTTTGTATGCTGATGCAAAATGTTCCTGTGATTGTTTAGTCATACATCTTGCTATTTCTAGGTCCCAACTCCCAAGTCCTGACAACTGGTGTATGCGTTTGTAAATTTCCTACCTGCATTCATTGCCAAATCAATAACCCTTAGTTGCATGGCTAAATTACCATCTAGTATATTTAGAGTTGAAGCACTGCACAATTATTACAAAAGAAAAGCAGTGTTAGGGAAGAAGTAAATGAGTCAGAATGAGGGCAGCACAAAACAAACTTGCTCACTGGTCAGCTTTATCAGCAGCATTTTGAAGTGCTTGGATGTACTTCCTATAGTAGTTCTGGTAGAAACTCTGCATTTCTTGAGCATCACTCTGTTTGACCCTTCCTTCAGCGTGGGATCGTTTTCCCAAGGATGTGGATAGTTAAAAAGTCAAAAGCATATGGAATGTATTTTTTTCAGTGGGGTGATCCACCAAGCTTTTCTTCATTTAACGTAGGTACTTGGATGTATTCATCCTTGTGTAAATGGAAAGAATTCAAGGCAAAAGATGTTGTGCAAATGTCTTGATCAAGTAAAACAGCTTATATAGCTCTTCAGGTAGCAGGTAAGAAAATCTTATGTTAACATATGGCATTACATGTAGAGAATATCCTATGTAATCAAATATTTGATGAACCAATCAATTTTCCAAAACTCTTCTAAAAATCATGGATTTACATCTCAAGTACCCATCTACATAGTAAAATTTCATGATCAAATTCGCCTTGTGCTAAGAGTAATAAAAAGACAAACTTGATCATAAACAGGAACAATTCCTATTCATGATCAACTTTGTTTTTTTGTAACTTCTAGCACAGGACGAATTTGATCATGAAATTTTATATGTAGATGGGTTAAGTTGAGATGTACATTCATGATTTTTTTCAGAATTTTTTGAAACTTTTTCTAGTTAGGTTACACCGTGGTTGCACCAAATGTTTGATTGCACAGGATATTTACCCTTACATGTATGACGAATTATGTGAAGAGGTTTAAGGTTGTACAGTCAATTTATATCTTTGATATGGTCTCAGTGTTACCCAAGAAAGCAGAGAATGTATTGCACCAAATCAAACTGGATGGACGCGGTGGATAATAATGGTTGGACTTTTTCTTATTAGGCTCTAGCTTTTGTTTACATTGAAGTTATATATGCAACTCGTAGCATTATATGCATGCGTGAATTTCTCAGAATTTTCAGGATTTTATTTTTTCAGATTTTTTAATTTAAAATATTATTTTCTTCGGCCAAAAAATTGCCGACGAAAATATAGGGATTTTTATTTTTTTTAATTTTAAAAAAGTATTTTCGACGAAAAATATATTTTTTAAAAAAATTTAAAAAAGTATTTGAAAAATTACCGATGAAAATAGTAAACAGGAGGGATTTTCATATTTTAAAAAAAATTTAAAACAGTATTGAAAATAGCAAACAGGAATCGTTGACGTGTCTTGCTACTGACGTGGCACCTATATTTTCGCTTACTACGACCAATTAAAATAGACTTCCATGTGAGCAAATATGACGACGCCCTTGTTTTCGCTTTCTCACCTCGCCGATTTAAAATATAATTTCACAACATAATTTCATCAACATAATTTCGCGGCCTATTTTAGTTATAAACCGATTTAAAATATCTATTTTCGCTTGCTTTTGTTTTTATTTTCGCTTGGTTTTAGTCGATTTAAAATATGCTGCTTCTCGTAGCGAGAATTCAAACACTGGCCTCATTAATTTCTTAGATCTCGGAAATCATGGTCATTGTACATCAATGAGTCAAGGTACAAGACGCGTTAGCATCCGAAAAATCACCACTAAGAAACCAGGCGGACCTGTGAAGAAATTATAGGTAAAGGTGTTTAAAGCAAAAGATTAAACGCCAAAAAGAATGCAATGTACGAATAAACAATAGTACTATTAAAGAAACATACATAAAGAAACAATTCAGTTCTAAGCAAAAGCATGTAACTTCTAACTTCAAATGCTAATCCACATCCAACAAATGCTTTCATCAGAGTTAAGGACGATAGACTTACCGACTTATCAAGCCGCCAACTAGTCGAATAAAGATGTCGCAGTCTCGGGCTCATGGCAGATGGGCTCGCCTCGTCAGCCTCGACGCCGTCCGGGGGCGATGGCACCACCGTCCACTCCACCGGAAGGCGGAAGCGCAAGAGATCGAATCAGGTTGTGGGTCAGGCCAAAGGAGTATCAAGCTACGGCAGACAGACAAAAAGTCAAGTGCCCAACGCTTGCTTAGTGCAACGCTCCAACTTCAAAATATGTTGGGTCTATATATACGATATACAACATACCTTGACCTTAGAATTGTAGGTGGGCAGAAGAGCCTGCTGCCCATCAAGGTCCGCCTCTAAGATCCAATGACTGTCCTTGTTGAACGGGATAAGGAAAAAAATTTGTCTTCGTGATCCACCATGGTTCTCCACATGTATGCGTGCCGACATGCTTAAGTTCTCTTATAATAGTAGCCTGGTTGGTAATCTCAGGATCAAATATAAAAACAGGTGAGCTTATTCTCAGCGGTGATGCGCTGCTTCAATAATCTGGCAAGAGAGATGTGCTTTGAATTATTAAATTGTACATATATTCTGAGGAAATATGGATGAGTAGGTTGTAGACACTACATCGAATAGCATCGAAGAAGTGCGATGTCTAGCATGTCCAGATTGTACAAATCAAAGAGATCATCGTATGACACCGAAATAAATTGTCTTTGATGTTCCAGATCGTGAAAATGGTCATTACGCACGACACCGACGATGCTAGTAAGTCGTTTGTCATGAGGTGCATTGACGATTCAGAATTTTTTAAAATAATATATTTTAAAAAAATTACAGAAATAATATGTCAAAAATTACAGAAATACCCAACAACATGTAATTCCAAATTGACATTAAAGAGTATGTCGCAATCTAGTAATTGCGATTAACGGTATTATCGCATTTGGAATTACGACAGATCAGATAGCCTTTTTCTTGTCGCAATTCCAAATTGCGATAAAGGTCTATCAAGATTTCGTCCGCAATTTGGAATTATGCAGAGAAGCTTAACTCACGCTGGCGAGGTTTTCAAATTCATTTCTTCCAATACGCCTTTAGCTTTCACCATTTTCACTGTTGCCAAGTTGAGAAAAGAGAGGAGAGGGGAGAGGAAGAGAAGGGAGAGGAGGAGGAGGAGGACGAGGAGGAGGAGAGGAAGAGAAGGGAGAGGAGGAGGAGGAGGAAGGAGAGGAGGATTTCATCGCGGGTTGAGGTAAATTTTTTTGTCATTTTTTTGTAATGTTCATTGTAGTGATCAAATTAGGATTAGCAATATAGTTTATTAGGGTTGAAATATACGTTGAACTGCATTAGAAATTAGAAAAAATTGTATTAGGAATTAGGGTTAGCAATAGTTTATTTTGCCAGTATTAGTAGTTTTATAGAAAACGATTTAGTGATTTTTGAATTTATAGTGGTTAGCGTGAGTTTATTTAAATTCATTTATTTAGCGATCGGATTGTATAAAATTTTAATTAATTAGTAGCTAATATACGGGATTTCAGTTGTATTAGTAGTTTTATAGAAAAATGATTTAGTGATTTTGAATTTAGCAGGTTAGCGAAGAGTTTATTTAAATTGACGATTTAGCACCTGATTGTGTAGAATTTTAATTATTTAGTAGCTAGTATACGGGATTGTGTCGTGAGTTCCCAAAACCCGCACATATTCTCTTCGCACGCGGTAGGTTAAGAGTATCGCACACCGCGCTAGCCAACTCAAGTAATAGCAAAAAATATTCATCATAGAACAAAACGATATTACCCGTTGTAACATTTCCAAAAGGAGTAGATTAAGAGTTGAAATGTGGTAGCGCTTTTGTCGCCCATCATTAAAATCAATTAAATGTTTGATGTGTATGGACGAACGAGTAGAATTTAAAATACACTAGTAGAGAAGGGTTCCGCAGATGGTGCACAAGGTGGAACTTAGTCATTTCCTAAGTGTTATGGCGGGGTTTGTCACGCGGCCGGTGAGTATTCGTGGGGCACTAAGTAATGATGGTTGTACAACATGTTCTCCTTGGATAGGAAATTGCATAATCTGAAGCCGCACGGAGGGGTCTTGAGACGGATTACAATGATCGGGAGTTAGTAGAATTGAAGGGCCAAGTCCCGAGCTCAGACATAATATTGGTAATCAAATGGTCGGCTATTAGTGTTGTTAGCGCAAGCATTTGAGAAAACCAACACCGACTCATACGATACAGGAGGAGGCCGGTGGTGATGAACCAGAGGAAGTTGGGGAGAGTAGCCGAACAAGGTGTAAAGTAGATGAGGAAGTCGATATTCCAAATCCGTATGTTCGTAAACCATTAGGCGTGTGCGATCGAGGGAGAAAAACATTGAATCGTTGGTTGATGCAATGGAGGCAAGAGAGCTAGGAGTATGAGAATTTGAGTAACGACATACAGACGATTTAAGAGCATTTCCTCACTAGAGTGGGATGCATGTCGGGCCGAGATTGGTGGTCAACGAGGGTGAACACTTCCCGTGGCAAATGATAGGGAATGAGGTGAGGCAAGGTGCTATTTACAAGAATAAGTATGAGGTTCGAGAAGTAGTGACAAGATGGGCGGTCGCGTCAGAGAACCTTTTTAAGTGGGCGGGTCGCATCAGCCGACGATGATGTCAAATGCCGATGGAGGGTTGCCAATGGCGCAGTATGCGTACTCAACCTAAATGGGATACCGCTTGGAAGTGTTTTATAGTCGCCTCACACACGCATGTTTACTGAGTCCGCCTAATCGTGACATAGAAACATATTCGTGTGTTTTGCAAATGCAATGTATGGGGAGAAACTTGGATTTAGAGGCACGCTATCATACTTGCAATAAAGGTGAGAAGTTTCAAAGATACAGCAAGCTATGCCAAAGCATGGAGAGCGTAAGGCATAGTTTTGGAAACTAGATTTGGTACATTCAAGACTCGTGACGTAACCTACCGTATGCTTGAGGTGATCAAGGAAAGAAATTTTGGAACTTATGTCGATATTTGTGAGTGGCTCCTCGACGCTTTGTCGGAAGATGGTACTTCACGGCATTCTTTGCTTTTGCATGTCTCAATGTGTTCAGCATTGCCGCCCGCAGTTATGTGTTGATGGGACATTCTTAATCGAAGTACAAAGGTCGATATTGACCGCCATAGGAGTTGATGGCAACAATCGTGTTCTTCCAAAGAGCGCCAGATTCGTGGAGGTGAGAACACGTAAAGTCGACTCGCTTTCGAGGAACATGAAAGCCGTTGTGGATTAGCCCGGAGTTTGTGTTATATACGATTGGCACCGGCCGTTGAAGGCGTGCTACCGCAATTGCGTAAAGGTGCAAAAGAAATGCATCCATGGCCCCGACATATGAAGTAGGTGGTAAACGCACATGGGTGCTAACTTCTACAAGCAAGCTTAAGAATAAGGACCTTACGGCTTTTTTAAGAGTGTCGACGACCGTCCCAAAACATACTACACACGGAAGGCCGAGGTAAGCACTCCTAAGTCGTTTCTTCACCAAGACACCATCGGTGCCTTCCCCGATTGTTCATTGTGCTTGTAAGACCATCAGAGCTGCTTGAGACAAAGGAGAATGCTCCCACCGTCTCACGGAGCAAGAGCAAGAAGGGAAAAGAAGCCACCCCGCAAAGCACGACACCGGAGGCTAAAAAATCCCTATGTCGAATGGGCCGACCGCAACAACGGTAAGAACCCCCATGGTCGAGCCCCGAGCTTATGCTCATGCTTCCTCATCTCCCGACATGTCTTTTAAGCAATGAAATGAGCGCGGTGGTCAAGTAGGACTTCAATCCTCAAGCTGCCCAAGGGTCCCAATCATGGGCTCAGGATTCTCGCCAAGTGGGACTGAGTCACCATGAGCTCTAAGGTCCCAAACCGGGGGAACCCAAAAGCGGAGCGCCCCTTCAACCTCGGGGCGCCAGGGTTCCTGCCAGCCTCCTACAAAACGCGAGACTTCCACCTGTAGGTCTCCTACCCTTCATTTGCTCAACCTTCTTGTATCTTTTTAGCTTAGTAGTCGCCTAATTGCAGTAACTTTGAGCGCCCGAGCTCAACACTCTGCCCGATGGACAATGGCTATTGTCCGTGGCTAGTCCGGTCCAAAGAGGAAGAGGAGGCCGACATGGTCGGGCACCTCCGATCCTGCCAGGGCGATTCCTCGAGCCCTAGAGCTGGGTTCTCGGCCAACAGTTTGACCAAGGGCTCGACGACCCGGACGAAGAAGAGGTCCTCCCCGCGACCAGCGAGGATTATGCCACCGGTGAAGTAGATGCTGGAGACGGCGTCAACCCGCCTGAGGCTGCCGTGGAAGATAGCACCCGGAGCACCTCCTGCCAGAGTCGCGATGGGTTCCCTGTGCCTCCTGCCGAGATCATCTCGAGCATCGAGGTCATGGGCGCCCGGCCACCTCGGCACCTCCCCTCCGTAAGGTAGCGCAGAAGACCCGACCAAGGCCCCCGCAGTGGCAACGTCGCTGCCGGGTCCAAGTCTGACGGAAAACTGAGCCCTCTAGGAGAGAGGGTTCAAAGACGAGGTCACCATCGGCGTGGCGCCCAAGATCCACGCCTAAGCGCCCCAAATGTCAGCAAAGGGGACCACTCCGCCAGGATGTCTGCAGCGGACCTAAGGGGTTCACCCGTGCACACTTCGAGAGCCAGCTTGGCCAGGTACTAGTCCCTTCCCTGCTTTTTGCTTTGAAGCACTAGCTCGAGCTTCCTCCTCATTATCCCCTTAATAAGGGTTGCGCTTATCTCGACTGCCCTGTAATCGATACGCCCAAGGGTTGCTGGGTCTTCAGACGCACGCCGATGCGCTAAGGATCCTCCTCAACATGGTGGAGACACGGGAGGTCAAGCGCCACAAGCTCGTCGAGACCCTGGGGATCGAGCAAGAAGAAGCCGAGAAGAAGGAGGCTGCTCACTCCAAGGAGCTCGACGACCTTCGTCAGGCGATGAAGGCGCAAGAAGCCGCCCACGCAACCAAGCTCGAGCAAGCCATCGCCACCGAGCGCGACCACGCACTCAAGGCCGTGGACCAAGAGCGAGCGCGGTCGGCCAAGGCGCTCGAGGCCGAGCGGGCCAAGACGGAGGAGCTGGTGAAGGCCTCCGCAGATCAAGCAGCTTCCTCGCTGAAGCCTTCCCCGGAGCTCGAGGCCAAAGTCCGGGAGCTCGAGGAGAAACTGGAGCGGGTCAGCAAGGTGGGAAAAAGCACCCTGGCCCAACACCAAGACGAGCGACGCCAGGCTGCCCGACGCCTGGCAGGCCTCCAGACTTCAGGATGAGAGCCGACCGAATTCTCGAGGGCTGTGGTCCGAGCCTCGAGGCAGAGAAACTTGCCCAAGAGATGGCCCTGTAGATAGGTTTAAACTTGCTTTCCTGTAAATAATGTTTTGTGAATCAAGAAATGTCAGTAGAGCAACACTGATTTTGGTAGCAAAAACTTGCGCCTTGGTTAATTAAGAGTTTCTTAACCAAAGAAATTTTTGTGTTATTTCAAGCTATGCACTTAGTCTTTCGTCGGTAGTATATCCTCATCTAGCCCCCGTTGGGTCCAAGGTCGAGCAACGCCGGCCTTGGGTGCAAAGTTTAGACACCCGCGCAGAGTCATGACCTGCAAGGTCGGAGAAACAACCCATAGGGGAAAATGACATCGGCCTATGAGGAGAAAGACCAGATGCCAATGCATATAACTGCTTCCAGATCAAACACTCTGAACCCGGACCACCACCTCACAGACCGGGCTCGCTGGTCCCGATCGCAAACTTTAGTTCGGGACCTAGCGCAGAGGAGCTTTGCTATGGAGAGTTTTCGCTTACGCTTAGCCTCTAATTAATCGGGGTGAACTTTTAATCTCAAAACGTTTGGACCAAGAACGGGTGCGCTTGTACACAGGTTCAGTTCTGAAGAGAAAAGAGTGAAAGTACAAGTTTAAATTCATTGAAAGGCGTAAAGGCCAAGAACTGAACAATAACTTTGTTGAAATTGAAGGTAAAGGGCGCATACATATAAAATTTTTGAATTTAGTCTATGTTCCATTTAGCTAGAGAGCTCTCACATCGAAAGCATCGCTAGCCCAGAAGCCCCTCGCGTGATCTATTGAAATGACTTATAGGGGCCCTCCCACCGGGATAATTTGTTGGTGTTGATGGAGCCCGAATCCGCTCTGTGGCTAGGTCCCCAACAAGGAGCTCCCAGGTCGCATCAGACGATGCATGTTCGCCAAGAGCTTGCGTACGCGCCGATCGTGCGCAAAGGCACTAAGATCTTACTTCTTCCGCCAGGTAAGGTCAAGGGACCGTTTGCTCAAGTCGATCTGGTCGACCAAGATGACTCTGGCAGAGCTCCAAGCACAGTGACTGGAGGCAGGACGGCTTTGGTACCGTAACATGAGCCGGAAAGGTGTGGACCCCTGTTGTTCTACCGTCGTGGTACGACGAAATTATAGATTCGCGGGAAGTTCGCCCACCTGGTGTCTTCCTGCCAATCGCTCGAGCTCATCTCAAACTTATTTTTTGACGCCTTGAACAATTTGTTCATGCTGCCCATCGCTTCCATTGTTTCATGGGATGGGCCACCAAAGCATAGCATACTTTGGTGCCGGCGTTTCGCCAGCTTACCTTGGTCGTAGTCGCGCTCAACGAATCAAGGTCGTCTGCCCGCGTAGCGCCCGCCATGAAATAGCTTGCCGACGGTGAGCCTTGTCGTAATCTCCGTCTTCGTGAGGCACCGATCGCGGACGCCGAACTTGAAAGCCTTGATCACGGCCTCGTCGGAGATGCTTGGGATCAGGTTCCTGGTGCGGATGAACCATCGCACGAAGTCACAGAGAGGTTCATTCTTCCCCTGGATGACCCGGTCCAGGTCTTTCTCCCTTCCAGTCGCCAGCAGCTCGAAGTTGGAACAGAGGGCGCTCTGAATTTGGCACCATGAGAAAAGATGCCGGGCTCGTTGAAGAGCCAAGGCGAAGCGGTGCCCAAAAGCAGGGAGGTATTGGCCATCACGCACTCGTCTCCCCCCGCAGCCAAAATAGCGGGGAAGACCTAGCGGAGGCCGAATCGCCTCATGACGCGTGCACGGCGTACATCTCGACGCATAACGCCGAAAACAAGGTGGCGCTGTGAACCAAAAGGCGCCACGTGCATCGAAGAGAGGCCGTGAGGTGCTCACGCTACCGCCGGGGAGGTAAGGACGCCGATGACGCGATCATCTGCATTTGGTCGAACATCGCATTGCATCGGGTGCGGCGTGTGACGTCCTGCGCGTACATCGGCTACAAAAAAAAGTAATGGTAAAGCTAGAGAAAATAATTTGAAAAAATGAAATTTCGCATAACTCATGGTAAAGATCATTTTACTAACCCGTCGGTGGCACCACAACGTCCCCATGGTAGGATCTGGTCGATGTCATCCTCAGGGCCAGAGAACTCATTCGTAGGGTCCCATCCATGTGCGTGCCATCCTCCGCCACAATCAGTGGTCGTCTAAGCATAAGGCTATTCTCGATTGTTGAGGATGGTGACCCCAGAAAGCCCCGGTGGCAAGAAAGTGGAAGTATGCAACCGCAATGCGTGATGGTCGATTAACGATTAATAATGTGAAGGTTGCCGCATAGAAGAAGTGCCGGTTAAAGAATTTGGATATGTTTTCAAGATTTGCGGGCATGTCGCCGATCGAGATATCGAGTTTGTCATTGAATTAGCACTGGGACACGCCAATAGCAAAGAGACCATACCGGATGCCGGTCGATGAGCTAGTAGAAATGAAGAAGCGATTGAAGAATTGCTTGAGAAAGGTTTCATTCGACCAAGTTCTTCCCCGTGGGGAGTGCCAGTTTTGTTCGTCAGGAAGAAAGATGGAAGTCTAAGGATGTGCATTGATTATCGAGCACTTAATGAAGTAACGGTCAAGAATAAGTACCCTTGCCTAGGATTGATGATTTGTTTGATCTGAGAGGAGCGGAGTTTTCTCCAAGATAGATCTCCATCGGTATCATTAGTGAAGATTCGAGAGGATATCGAAGACCGCATTCTCAACCCGTTATGGACATTATGAGTTTACGTCATGTCTTTTGATTGACAAATGCCCCGCATACTTCATGAACATGATGAACAAGGTATTCATGGAGTACTGGATAAATTCGTTGTTGTCTTCATAGATGACATTCTGTGTACTCCAAGTCAAGAAGAGCACGCGAACACCTAAGATTGGTTTTGGAGAAGTTGCGAGAACAATTATATGCCAAATTCAGAAGTGTAATTTTTGAAAGAGAAGGTGGAATTTCGGCCATGTAATGACCGCTAAAGGAGTCCTCAGGATCCAAGTAAAGTGGAAGCTGTTGCATTGGGAGCACCAAGTCGACCACCAGATCCGTAGTTTTCGAATGACGATATTATCGTCGGTTCATAGAAGGATTTTCACGATTGCGAGACCTCTCATGCAATTGTTGAAGAAGAAAAAGAAGTTTGCATGACGCCTGAATGCGAGAAGAGTTTTCGAGAGCTAAAGAAGAGGTTAACATCTTTGTGTTGGTATTGCGATGCGAGCAGCTTTGACATTTATTGTGACGCCGAGATGTGGTCTTGGTTGCGTGTTGATGCGAATGGCAAAGTGGTGGCCTACGCATCAAGGCGTTGAGGCCGCATGAAGGAACTACCCGACGATAACTTGGAACTAGCGTACCGTAGTGCATGCTTTAAAGATATGTCGTCATTATCTCATTGGAAATAGATGTGAGATATATACGGACCATAAGAGTTTGAAATATATCTTCACCGCTTGGAACTCAATATGAGGCAAAGAAGATGGTTGAATTGATCAAGGATTATAATGTCGAATCCATTATCATCCCAGGAAAGCTAATGTAGCCGATGCCCCGAGTCGTAAAAGCCATAGTGTGAATTCGTTGGTAGCAAGCGATCAACAGAGTTGTGTGAAGAATTTCAGAGGATGAGATTGGAAGTTATGCCGCAAGGATTTATTGTCGCTTTGGAGGTGAAGCCAACCGGAGGGTCAAATCGAGATAGGCGAGTAAGGATGAGAAAATCGGAAGATCAAGTCCAAGAAGGAAGAAGGGTTAGCTAAGGATTTCTCGGTGGATGAGCAAGGCACCCTATGGTTCAAAGGTCGAATTTGTGTGCCGGACGAGAAGAAGCTTAGCAATTGATTCTTGAGGAGGCTCACGATTCCAAGTATTCTATTCATCCGGAAGTGACAAGATGTATCAAGACCTAAAAAGAGATTTTGGTGGCGAGTATGAAGCGTGAAGTAGCAGAGCATGTTGCATTGTGTGACGATGCCGGGTGAAAGGCACCAAAAGCCCGCAGGACTTTGCGACCATCGAAGATTCCAATGGAAATGGGAGGAAAATGGAATGGATTTCATCACGGTTGCCCAAGACTCAGAGAGGTTATGATTCCATATGGGTAATCATTGATTGATTTATTTACATCGCAGTTCACAGCGCGTCTCGCTCAGATCGGGTTGATACGCCGCAGGCCACAACTGCCACACCACGCACGCTGGCGGCCCCCTTCCTCACGTCCCAGGGGGATCTAGTTGGCAGCCTCCCGCATCAGACGCTATGATTGCAGTATATCGCTGCTCTTCATCTTTATGATCTTAATGTTATGTGATGTACTAACATGAAAACTTTATCAACAGCAAATTTATCCAAAGACGGAGCAGAGCAGCACCTTTGTGAGTTCTCTCCACTGCGACGTCGACTTGACTTCTTCAGAGATCCTTACGGCCGACGGGTGCGGTCCTTGCCCCTCAGGCCGACATGCGCTCGTCCGAGCCACCGTCGACGACGTCTTTGCTACTCCTCCAGACCCAGACGGCTGCTAGGAGTACCTGTGGACAGTTCCCACACCGACGCGTACCCTTTGAGTATGTGCACAGAGGAGGCCTGGGACCACGAGGAGTAATCAGAAGAGTCGAGTTAGGTGTTTTCTTTCATACTAGATGTATTGCATATAATTTTTTTCATATTATGTAGCAAATTCATGTATGGTACTTTATTTCACGTTATGTTTCTATTACGATATCAGTTCATCCAATTTGTTCGTTTGAAATCTATGGTTCTTGGTTGCTACTACATGATTATATGGTGATTCCTATGTTGTGTACTTTCGTTAAAGCTTGTAAACTCAAATATTCATATAATAATGACCCCAGCAACATTATACGGCAATGAGAAACAAAAGGTGGCGGACGATACTCCAGCCGCCACAAATATGTTATTGATACAAAGGTGGATATGTTCCACGGGGGCGCCCTGGCTCGAGGGCGGATTTATTCGCGGATGGAGGTTCCGGCCCGCCACGGACGAAGCGTTGCGGAGCGGTGTATTACTAGGGAAGGTGGAAAATTGCACGTGCGTTAACGGTAGTGCCTTCACCGATCTCAGTCGTGGAAACATATCCATAGCCTTTATCAGTAGAGTTGCGACCTGAATTTTCCAGCTTCTGATGGTAGATATAATCCCAGTGATTAGGGAAGTGCCCTTCCTCACGGATTTCGGTGTACACCTGCATACATAAAATATAAGAATATGCACTAGTAGAGTTTAAGATATACGCCATGTTTTTTCAGTTGAAAAAAATATACTAAGTAAATTCAATTGGATTTAGTTTAGATTAGTTTATTTATTTGTACGAGTTTAATTCAGATGAATTGAGATGCGAATACGAACATATTCCCTTGTCCCTAACTAAAATTCACACTGTAAATGGGCACGCATGTTCATTCATATTTTAAATCATTAATATTTTTGTAAAATTATAAGAATCTGATTTTTTTAATGTACTTATCAAGACGAATCAAACTCTATAATTAAACGCATCACTTGCCAACTAAATTTCACCTTTTACTTTTGATTACGTATAAATTTATGTATTATTAATAGATTTGTCATTCTAACTCATACTGATAATTAATTGGAGCATGAACGAAGAGAAATAAGTAAGATATATATACAACATTTTGAGATAAGCGCAGTATTTACCCTGTTGTTACCAATGTACGGATGCTCCAAGAGAACAACCAATCGCACGACTGCTGCTGCTGGAGGGACCTTGCTACGATACACAACGGCACCAGCTGAACCAGCAGCTGCACCACCTGGGTGGACGTGGAGGTATGCCCCCCATTGCCCATTCTGAATCACTGATGGGTAGGGTGTATCATAGATATGGCCGTGCCAATCGTTGTAGGTAGCAAAGTTCAAAGTGGTACCGGTGGCATTGTAGATGAGGCATTTTGTAGATATTCCATTACCGTACCTAGAAGTGTAGCCAAAAGTTGGATGATATGAGGTCAGTTCTACAAACAAAACTATACTTCACCTTTGATACTGATCTTTTGTACTATTGCATAGTTATAAGCGAAATCTCAATAGTACGGGTTCTAAGGCAACGTTACAGGTTGGACCCAAAATTTAGTTCAGTTAGGCTCTGTTTTCCTCATCTAAAAGAATATGTAAATAAATTCAGTTTAGGTCAGATCAGTTCAGTTCAGTTCGGATCCATTAAATTTAGTTTATTTCAGTTTATTAGTGTAGTTCAAATTCATTCAGTTCATATAAACTCAGTTCTTTTCAGAAGAATCAAACAATAGTAATTTAGAATAAAAAAATGATAGTATTTGCCCTGTCTCGTATTCAGTTGGCAATAACTTAAGTAACGTTAATCGTCAAATACAAGTCCATATATGAAACGAAATCTTTTTTTTGTGTGCATATCTACCCACTGACCAAAAAGCCAACATTTTCACTAGTCTAAATTTTTGTATTGCAACAAGAACCAGAAATAATTAAAATAAACCATATACAAACCTGTCCTTGAGGTTGTCGACGAACTTTGTGCGTTAATATCCTTACCACCGGCATTGATCATCTTCATGGCATAGTCTGCAACATCATTTTGGGTAATGGGTTCCTTATACTCTCCGGTGGCTCTCACCGTCTCCTCTGAAATGGGGTACCAAACACTCCTGAGGCCATTTGTTTTTTGCTTTGCTTCGTATAGTTTAGCTCAGCGCTGGCCGGAGAATTTATGGGTTGTTTTGCATGTATTCAGGGATTTGCACGCCTGGGCCCACATACCAATCGACGTCAGGGCTGACGCACGCGCTACCCGGCGCCGCCGGTGCTGGGCACGAACACCACGTGACGCGGCGAGGAAAGGCCATGTGCGGCACACAAGCCTATGTACCCGATTGGCTCGAGGGGATGTCAGGACCTTCAAGAAAACGAATCCGATTTGGCCAGTTCTGCAGAGTCTTCGATCCAAATCGCGCCCAGCACGCGCTCCTTCCTCCGGCGTTCTCACCGTGCTGTCGGTGGGAATCGGGAAGTGGAGCATCTCATTTTCGTGCATTTCCACGAGCGTGCGATGCCCACAGCTGTGGAAAACGAAGAAACGGTCGGTAAATATTATTCCGTTCCATTTCCATACTTTTTACCGTAGCGAACGAAATCGGAAACTCCGAAACGGACACGAAACGGATAATGATTTAAACGGAAACGAACGGAACGAGCGGAAACGGAAACGGAAATGGAAAATTTCACAAGAATGTAGTACATGATCTATTCAAAGTTATAAAGAACATCTTAATAATATTAGCCAACATTAATCGCATGGTATATACAAGGGCATGTAAACATTGTTTACCTTATAACCAACTAACACATCATAGTATAATAGCAAACATAGATAGTTTCACATTATAATATAATAGAAAACAAATATAGATGTCTTTGGTTGCAATAGATGTCCGAACTGATTTGACAATACAAAGCAGGTCAGCTGCAATACACAACTAACAATAAGCTAAATCCAACTATCATACACTGGAAAAGCCATCAGCCAGTATCATTACAAAAGGGTTTCTACAGCTAATAAAATTTCAAGTCAAAAATACCTTTGTTACTGCACAACATTTACTTGTTTTCCTTGAAAAAAGAATAAACAGGGCCCTATACAAAGCAGAACAACTCACATTCAATATTCTCCAAGTCATGCAAAATTGCAATAGCCAAACTGAATGCAAATTAGGCACTGGGTTAAATAATTCGCAGGACTTGTTTACTCCAGGCCTACAGGGACTAAGAGCAAACAAAAAGCTCTTCAACTAATTTCTAGTTCATCTGCTATGCACTTGGCTGAAAGCTCGTCAGCACCTACCCAATTTCTAGTTCATCCGCTATGTTTGGACAAAAAGCTCCTCATCTTCGTCGTCATTATCATCTTCATCAGCACCTACCCAATTGCCCAGGTGATGCTGCGAGTGAGGGTTATCACTGACAATTTCTGCAACAAAAGAAAAGCAAGTTTGTTAAACATTCAGTAGCAACACAAATGCATCAGTAACTATTGATTTCGGAATGCAATATGTGTCTTATGTTCCGATAATTAACCAGGAGGCTCTTTCAAGTGATCTGTTTGCATAGGCTGCACTCTGTAGTTCAAACTAGTTAAGGGAACACATTTTTGGAAGCAGGAAAGCAGAAATAACTCAGACCCAGATCTTATAGCTCTCCATTTATGATTAATAACAAATAGAAAGACCACATTAACATAGAATATCTTGACATGATTCATCAATTACACACAGGAACAAATATATAAGCAAAATAACTGAGCATAAAGTATGATAATGTAAACCCAGATAGAGCATTTCACCCAAACAGCAATGCAAATAATCACTGTTACAAAAATTAATCAGTGGTATTTTGCCTGCAAATTTCCCAGCAACCTAGAAATATTCCTATCAAATTATGCTCTGTCAATGAAAAGTATTTATGTATGCATTCAAGGCATATGTTCTGTGCAATTTCCACTGGATTTTGTGGCATATTTAGTGATGAACATAGGATTCCTAAGTTTAAATAGATGGCTAGAACCTAATGACTATCGTAACAAGGAAACTGTAACATGGTACATACATTGGTATTTTTTTGCTGTCTAAGCACCATTCCAGGTAAGGTAACCTACAATCTTGCTAGTTGAGGGGCAACTTTTGTGTTCCATAGTAAGGAAAACATGACAGTGCCGATAAATTGAATAGTAAAGGCACCACGACGAAATCAAGGTAACATTCTGCAGATGTATGTGACCTTATTAGCAGAGGAAATGTTGTTTGGAATTTGGATAGAAAATTCTTACCTAGATATGTTTTTTGGAGTCAGTAGTTTGACGAATCAGAAAAACCATATCCATTCTTACCTAGATCAGGACGGGAGGATGAGGGAGCTGGCGACGGCGCGGTGGGGGACGGCAAAATGGAGGCGGCCTTGGGGGCGAGGCGGGACGAAGGGGGCGCAGGGCGGCGCGGTGGCCGCTGCGTCGTGGCGCTGCAGGTGAGAGGGGGCGGACGGTGGAGGCACGGTGGGGGTCGCCGATCGGGGGTTGCGCCTGCGATGGACGAGGTGGGGATCGCCGGCCGAGACTCAGGAGGTGGGAGGTGGGACTCGTGACTCGTGAGGCTTGGACTGATTCGGCGGCTAGGGTTCCAACTTCCAAGTTCGGATAGATGGGCGGGCTCGGCGCATGGATGATTCGAAATTCCGTATAATCAGAACCGAATTTCCGCCTGCTTCCGTTCGTCGAATTAGCTCTCCGCTTCCGTTCCGTTCCGAGAAAAAATTGCTTCGCTTCCGCACTGAAAATTTCCGCTTCCTTTCCAAAAGAGCTGTTCCGTTTTCATCCTAAGTCGGAAGTTTCCGTCTTTCACCCCTACCCATGACTAGCTATAATAAGTGTATTTGGCATATCCTCGACTTTCTTCTCTCAGATTTGTGTCAGCGACATGTGGGCCGAAAGTGACACAAAGCCGAGAATTGAAAGTCGGGGACCAAGGTCCCAAGTGTACATACCATCTATATTTAGCATATAGACAACTCCACCAATAAGCTAGTTATAACATTATTTATAAAATCAAATAAAGGCTCGATATAATACTCCTCCAGTTTGAATTTATCTGTTGCTAGCTTTTGCCTATTGAACGAAAAAATCTATCGTTGGAGCTCGTTGTTAAGGCTATTCATAGTGCATTGTATCTTGTCACAATATTCAAAGCTGTCATGTCATATGATATTATAGAAGATACAACTATCCCAATGCATGGTATCATAGATTGTTTCTTAGTCCCCACAAGATAATTAAATGTTAGATGTGTATGAGGGTATGAATTGTGAGCCACTTAGATGATTCAAATTTCAATGTTTATGATTTCGTGCCTAAGTGGTATCTTCCTCAATATACATTTTTTTTCTCTCCCCTCTTAACTCTCTTGCCATATCATCAAAAATATTTATGTGACATGCATTAAATGGACATGTTACTACATACTGGAAATAGCCTAAACTCGTACGTTTCCAACACAACAAAGCAGCAAAAAAGGCAATCCTGATCAGCTGAGTGTATTGAACCTCATACGGTCACACCGCCAATTTGGATGAGATATCCTCAACCCTCTCAGTCTGGCCAAAACAAGTGCAATCAGATTTAAGGCAACTACACCAGGGTGACATCTTCAAAACTTTTACAAAAGAGATGGAGGTACTTCTGAAGCTTCTCCTATGCCTATCATCCACATCTCATAAATTAATTTATCTTTGGATTTGTTTTGATGGTTCGCGTCTACATACAAGTAATTAGTGTTCTGATTTATTACACCACCAATGGCAGATCCCTGAGGAACCAAATACCAGCAGCAAATCGAAAACCACTGACAAATCAGACACCATTTGCAAATGGAAGACCCCAGATGAACCAAACACCAGTAGCAAATGGAAGAGAACCGATCACCAGTGGCAAATGGAAATGCCTACACATGAACAAATACCAGTGCCACATGGAGGACCCTCGATGAACCAAACACCAGTAACAACTGGAAGGCCCATATCATGAACCAAAGACCAATAACAAAGTGTAATCTTCTAGCCTCAATTTCTTCCAAAGTTCAATTATCTACTCGTGTAGCATATACCATTGAACAAGAAGTTCGCTTGGTGGAATCAAAATGCAAAATGAGGTTTTAAATATTGAAACCCTCAAAAGCATGTGCAAAATGAGGTCTTTGAAGATTTAAATAAAGGAAAGCATCACGTTCAGGGATTTGCACGCCTGGGGCCCACATACCAATTGACGCGCTACCCTACCCGGTGCTGGGCACGAACACCACGTGACGCAGCGAGAAAAGGCCATGGGCGGCACACAAGACAAGCCTATGTACAGGCGTCAGGCCATGTGGATCTATGACGGCATGGCATGGCCTCCTGCATCTTTGGTTTATCCCACAAAGGTAGCTGATCTGAAGGTTAAGATGGAGCAGGAAAAGGGCAAAGCACCTCCAAGGCTGGCTCCTAAACAGGAAGATGGGGTTAGAAGGGTCAATCCACACATGGCAATTGAGAAGGTAATTTGATCTTTAATAGGTAAATGAAAACGTTATATGATTGCCTCCGTCCAAACTCAAGCAGGTGGCTGCTCTTGCTCTGAACCAATGCTTTAGTGATATCTGTTGGCCAAATGCACCTCTTGCAGTGTTGTTAGTGATTCAAGGTCATGACCAACTCTGTTTTCAGCCAGAAAATGGAACGGGCATCGCTTTTTATGTCCTTTGATCTAATAAAAAACATGGCCAACTCTTGGTGGAACATGTTACTTGTTACTTACTATATCACTGTATAAGGTGTCACACAATTCTGAAATAATGAAGGAATGAACCATGCTTATGGGGCTACGGACATGTGAAAATTTTTATTTCTCCCGCAACGACGGCATATTTGCTAGTACTAACGCATAAAGCTGGAGGTTTCCGCTTCACGGTGTCCACGCCGCCTCGACCTCGTGGACGCACGTCCGATCGCCGCTGCGCGCTTCGAAATAACGCCGCCTGTGTACGGGCGGCTCACCGTTTGCCACGCCGCCCGCGTCGCCGCTCTCTTCTTTAGCTCATATAGTTTATCGCCGTTAGTTTTCACGGCATCGAGCATGCGCATGGGTAAGACGCCTCACGCCCATCGTCGCGGGTTCGACTCACCGCTCATGATTTTTGCCCGCGCACGACGTATTTTTGTATCATCTCCAGGTCCGACTCGCCTCTTCTTCTTCTTGCACTGCTGCCCTACTCGCCGCCTCTCGACGCCTCGCCCACCACGGCCCGGCCCGGGACGCTCTTGTCGGACGAGTGCGCTGCAGCCGCAAGGCTCCGGCTTCTCACGTTGTCCGCATTATGTCGCCGCCGAGTTCCTATCCTTTTCGCTTCGGCGTGTTTATGTTTGCTCTTTTGGGTTTCTGCAGAGGCGATGGTGGCTATGTGCCGGGAACATCATGGAGATCGAGCTCAGCCTTCACGATCACGACCGCCGCCTGCTCGAGTTCGCTTTTGAGCCTGGATGGTGGAATGTCTCGCCTCCCGTGCCTCACCTCTGTCAAGACGGCCCGCCAGCCCCGCAGGTCCGCCCTTCGAAGCCCTCACAGACTTTCCTTTTCCGAGGCAATGTTCGCCGTATATATATATATATATAAGAGAGAAGAAAAGCGAGCCACCACATTAATCCTAAAACTACGTTAATCGAAAAAATACAAAAGAGATCTGGACCGTCAGGTTTTATGTAATCATTGGGGCCGGATTATACCCGCTTAGATTAAAAAAGAGTTTGTCTCAAATCGATAAATAAAGAGTCCTTACAAACTTATATTAAAAGAAAGAGTTGGTTTCAAATACAATAAAGAGTTTTTATCAAAATCTATCTGCAAACGCTAGGCCACCTTGCTCGTTTTTAGTGAATATAAAATCAAGAAAACGCAAAAAAAAATGGAACAAATAATCCGAACGCCATCGAGTACCTTCTGCAGTTGAGGATCGGAACAACCCGAGGTCGAGCCCGAGTCGCGTTTGAGCATCCCACACCGAGCGACCAGCACCGAGGGTGAGGTCAAGAAGGCCTTCAACCGGTGAGGGCCTCTGTGGCCTCCGGGGTCCAATTTGAAATGATCGGACTTCTTGAGCAACTTGTAGAAGCGGCATTCGCGTCACGCCGGCGAGACGAAAGCAGCTCAAAGGCGCAAGGCATCTGTCGACCACGGACTCCTTTAAGTCAGCGATTGGACCCATCTTCATGATTCGAAAATCTTCTCCGATTGGCTTTGATGTCGCTCGAGATGATGAAGCGGCGACTTTCCTTAGGGACCCGAAGCGCATTTCTCGGGGTTGAGCTTGATGACGGAACCTTGGAGGCTGCAAAGTGTCTTCTAAGTCGGCGACAAGGTCGCTTTCTGGACTGATGACGATGTATGCCAACGTCGCCCTCGATGTTACGGCCTATTTGGTATTTGGCCAACGTTTTCATACATCGCTGGTATGTAGCACTCACGTTCTTTAGACCAAAGGGCATCGTTACGTAACAAAATGAGCCGAACGGAGTGATAAAAGAAGTCACGAGCTGGTCAGACTCTTTCATCGCTATCTGGTGGTAGGCTGAATAGGCATCCAGAAAGGATAGGGATTCGCACCCTGCGGTAGAATCGACGACTTGGTCGATGCGAGGCAATGGAAAAGGGTCCTTGGGACATGCCTTGTTCAGGCCCGTGTAATCAACACACATTCTCCATTGCCCGGACTTCTTTTTTACAAGGATAGGGTTGGCTAGCCACTCGGGGTGGCACACCTCTTTTATAAACTCTGCGGCCAAAAGTTTGGCAATCTCCTCCTATGATCTTGCGCATCTCCTCGTCAAGCGGCGCAAGTTGGGCTCTGGGTCTCGGCCAGGTCGGATGTTCGAGGAGTGCTCGTGACCTCCTCGGGATGCTGGCCGGAAGGCTTCCAAGCGAAGACATCCGGTTGCTACGGAAGTCCAACCCGCACTGATCTTGGTGGGATCCCTGGATCGGCCTTAGCCTTCTTCGTGTCTCGGCGTACTTGAAGGTGGCCGTCTGACTTCTTGGAGTCAGGCGCGTCTCGGAGGTTTCCTCGAAGGACTTCGAGCTCGGCGGAGGCTGAGCCTCGGCCTTGACTTCATGGCTAACTGCAGCTTCGCTTGAGTTGTAGGCGAGTTGAAAAGACACGCCACGGATAATTCCCGGGCCCCGGCATCTTCGGCTTGAGGTAGGTGTAATGGGGACCGCCATGAACTTGGCGTAAGCACAGCCTCCCCATGATGGGCGTGGTAGGAGCAGGGAACCCACATCTCGAAGACGAGGTCTCGGTGCGGAAGTTATCAAGACTCAAAGGTGACGAGGCGAATCGATCTACGGCGGATGGGCACCTTGCCCGGGGCGGCGCTGGAAGGCGCGCCTTTCGATCGGAGACGCGAGCGAGATCCCCTGAGCGTCGAAGGTCTCAATATCTGAGATATTGAGGCTACGCATGATCCATAAGCACCTTGGATGACGATTTGGACCCCACGAGGGGCAACGACGAGGATATCTCCTGGTGCGGAATGTGGTCGGGTGGTCGGTCCGATCAAAGGTGATCGGGACTCCGACCACCGGAGTACTCGGCGGTAGAGTCGTAGTATGTACCTCCCGAAGAGCAAGCTTGAGTTGCCGTTTGTCGGCGCTTTCGCCGGTCCGCCGAAAATCATGAAGGCGTGCGTTGGTTCGAGGAACTCGGCATCCGCCTCCTTGGCCCCGGCCTCCGGTGCCGGGTCCTGCTTCTTCCCTTTGCCCCGCGTGGGAGCTCTGGAAATGAGGCGCTTCAGGGTTTCACACTCCCTGAGCTTGTGCCTGATGGGGTACCCGTGATGCGGACACGGGCTGTCCATTAGCTTGTGGAAGTGGTCGGGCGACTGCCGCGCCTGTTGCTTGGAGGGGCGGTCGGCAGCCGCGACCACATGGTCTTCGCGGCCTTGCTTCCCCTTCCGTTTTTGTTTGTCGGAATGGTCAGAGGGGCAGCGGCGTCGGGATCGGAGTCCCGCTTAGCCTTCCCCTTGTCGAAGATGGCCCCCACGGCCTCCTCGCCGGAGGCGTGGTTGGTGGCGATGTCCAAGAGCTCCTTGGTGGTCCGGGGCTTGGCACAGCCTAGCTTGTGGACCAGAGCTTTGGACGTAGTGCCGTAGATGAACGCCCCGACGACGTCGGCGTCGCAAATGTCGGGTAGCTCATTGCACTGCTGGGAGAAGCACCGGATGTAGTCCCGGAGGGTCTCCCCGGGCTACTGCTTGCAGCCCTTCAAGTCCCAGGAGTTTCCAGGGCGCTTGTAAGTGCCCTGGAAGTTGCCGACGAAGAGGTTCTTCAAATCGGCCCAGCTCCTGATGGTGTTCGCAGGCAGGTACTTGAGTCAGGCTCGAGCTGAGTCCACGAGGTAGATGGGGAGGTACTGGATGATGAACAGATCATCGGTAGCTCCGACATGACTATCTGGTCGGTAGTCTTCAACGCATTAACACCGGGTTTGTCTCCCCAGTGTACTTGGCGATGTTGACAGGTGCCCAGAACCGGGTAGGGAAATCCGCGTTGCGGATCTCCCGGCAGAATGCCTGAGGCCCAGGGCCGTCAGGTCCGCGACCCTCGATCGGGACGCTTCGTCCGCCACCCTCCTTCGCGCCTCGAGGGTGTCGCAGACGTTGCGACTTTCGCCCAGGCGCCAGCGCACCGGAGTGAGTGAGGCCTGGGACTGCTCGAGGAGTGGCGCCGTTTTCGCCGGACCTTGTTGGTCCGTCGTCGACCTGCGGCTTGGTGGCTCGAGAAGCCCGGCGGTGGGGCCGGAGCCTTGCATGTGCTTTGCACCGCACGCTCCACCGGCCCGGAGTTCGGTACTTGACCTGGCCACGGGCCGGCCTCGAGGATGTCGCGGCAAAGATTGCTTTGTGGCAACATTTTGACTGGCGTGGGGGAAGAACGGAAGACCGTCCGACCCTCGACCGCTTGATCTTTGAACCAAGCGTGCACGCTTGGCGTCTGAAAGCTAAGCGCGTGAGGGCTCTGGCAACATTTTGAATGGCGTGGGGGAAGAATGGAAGACCGTTCGGCCCTCGACCGCTTGATGCTGAACTGGCGTGCGTCAGCGTATGCTGCCAGCAGGCTGCGAGAGGGCTCGGTCGGTCTTGCCCAGTGTCGACTGGAGCTTACCTAGCTGGGCTTCTTGAGCCTCCGTACTTTCATGGCTTCCGCTTGGAGCTCAACGCGGTGAGCCTGGAGGTTCTCCTCCGCCGCCTGCGCCTTGGGGCGCCGGGCGGCGGTTGTCGGAGTCACGTGGGTTGCGGCCGGGTCGACTGTTCCCGCCATGTTGCACTCACGAGAGTACAACCCGTCCGAAGTGTGCTCGCGGGCTGAAGCCGAGTCGCTAGAGGAAACCTCCGTGGTTGATTCGAAGGAGGCCGCGACGTAGACCATCGCCACGAGTCGCGAGTCCGCAAGGGGCGAAGCTTCCACGGAGGACTCCGTCTTGGCCGCGGAAGTGCGAACAGACGAGCCCGTCGTCGAGGTCCGTGGGGGCCCGAACCGAGGCGTCGCCGGCGTCGACGATGGAGTCCAGGCTCCTGGCGGAAGCCCGGACATGAGAGGTGGCGGGGACGAGTGCAAGCTCTCCCGCCGAGGTGGCGACGAAGTCGAGGGAGCTGAAGCGGATCCAGCACCCCGGCGCGAATGCGCCGTCGTGGGTGGAGAAAGCCATCAAGGAGGTGACTGGGAGTCCGGAGACGAAGACGACGCGCTAAGGCCCCTACCTGGCGTGCCAACTTTCGGTGTTTCGTATAACTGGCAAGTAAATTTGTAAGTCAAGGGGCCGCGCGTTCCCTCTCCTCGATGGTTGACTCAGGGAGCCCAAGATGTATATTGGTTCGTGTTGAATGTCCCTATGTCCAGTTCGTGGTGGTGGTTCTTATTGCTCGGGATGTGGTGGACTGCGAGGGATTACAAGCGAGGGCTAAGGACAGGCCCTTAGCGCTCGTCCGAGTGATAGAGCTCGGAAGCTAGGAACGTTCGCTCGAGTCGGAAGGCCCAAACTTAGTGCGAATGAGAGATGTCCTTCCCTGAGGGCCCTGCCTCCCTTTATATAGACGGAGGGGGCAGGTTACACGGGAATTTGGAGAAAAAGGTAGTGGTATGCTACGGGAGTCCGTTCTTGGTCTTAGCGTGACGAGTTCCTATTTGTCCCATCTTTGGGTTGGTAGACACTGGCGGACACGCTCCGTTAGGAAGGTCTTGCCTGCTCTGTGGCTTGATCGAGCGGTGTGGCGTGAAGGGACGGGTGCTGGACTCAGGCAGCCCCCAGGCCACCTCGGGAAGGAGCCATCCGTCCCAGCATAGCCGCCATGTCCGGGGGACGGGTGACCAGCTTGTCGTCGACTGTCGACGTGGCGGAGGTCATAGAGTTGGAGTTCGTTGGGGCCTGGCTTGGTAGGTCGGGTCCAGTGCATGGCATCGATCTCGGATGCGAGTTGGAGCTGCGGTGGCCGGGACCGGGTCTAAATCGAGCTGCGGTGGCACCGAACCTGGGTCTAGGTCAGAGCCTGCGGTGGCGCCGGACCCGGGTCTAAGTCGGAATCGGCTGGGGCACCTGGCGCGGGGCCAGGATGGAGTTTTCTCGGTGGGCTTGACTGAGGCCAGGGAGCTTTCTTGACCTGATGAGGCCTTCGACCAGAACGTGGCCTAGAACGGCCCATTTGATGTTCCACCCGATATTCGGTGATAACCCCGTCTTGCTGTGAGGGACGGAGACTCTGGCAACATCCTCTTCAGGACTCCGCAACACTGCCAGTCTTGCTGCCATGTTCGTACGATCGAGAGAAAGACGATCTTGAAATAGATGTATACTTTGCTATGGGGTACCCCGGGTATGAGTATTCGTCTGTGCGCGGCATCCTTGATCTCACGCCGGGATTGATATGCCGACGAGCCTCCGAAGATGACGTCGATCCGGCGGTCTCCCTGTTGGAAATCCAGGTTGAGGTCAGCTTGGTCCTCATCGGTGTTTACCCTATCGGGCTGATCCCCCTCTTTCTGGAGCGTGGGCATCTCCCCGCGCCCATCGTAGAAGGCCTCCAGCTTGTTCTACCAGGCCCTGCAGCTTCGCAGGTCGTGGCCCAGAGCCCTGTGAAATAGGCAAAACTTGCCTTCGTCAGGCAAGGTCGCCTCGAGAATCTTGTGGGCGGCCGTCGACTTGTGACCCGATCCGTGATCTTCTGTCGAGGTCGGTCTGGCGCTTTGTTGAGGTCGTGGCCGATTTCGTTGGGGACGGGGCCCCTCCTGGGCCGAATCTCGCACCTCCATGACCTCGCGGTGACCGTCTACCGAAACGGTTACCCGAGGTCGGCCATCACCGAGCTTGCGATCTCTCTTCCGCTTCTTGGCGGTCGAGCTTTGGTTGACACCCTTAGTGTTGGAGAGCCCAGCCTCGCTCAAGTTGATGCCAAGCTTACCTTGGTCGTAGTCGCGCTTCCAACGAACCGCGTCGTCCGCGTCCGCGTAGCGCTCCGCCATGCGAAATAGCTTGCCGACGGTGAGCCTTGTCGTAATCTCCAGGTCTTCAGTGAGGCACCGATCGCGGACGCCGAACTTGAAAGCCTTGATCACGGCCTCGTCGGAGATGCTTGGGATCAGGTTCCTGGTGCGGATGAACCATCGCCCGCGAAGTCCGAGAGAGTTCATTCTTCCTGGATGACCGGTCGAGTCTTTCTCCCTTCCAGGTCGCTCGTAGCAGCTCTGGAAGTTGGAACAGAGGGCGCTCTGAATTTGGCACCATGAGCGAAAGATGCCAGGCTTCTGGTTGAAGAGCCAAGTGCGAGCGGTGCCGTCCAAAACGGTAGGGAGGTAATTGGCCATCACGTACTCGTCTCCCCCTGCAGCCAAAATAGCGGGGGAAGACCTAGCGGAGGCCGAACTGCCTCATGACGCGGTGCACGGCGTACATCTCGACGTACACGTCGAAAACAAGGTGGCGCCGTGTGAACCAAAAAGCGTCACGGGTGCCTTGCAAGGAGAGGCGTGAGGTGCTCACGCTACCGACTCGAGGAGGTAAGGGCGCCGATGGCGCGATCATCATCAATTTGGTCGAACATCGCTACGTGCTCGAGAAGTGCGGCGTGTGGCGTCCTGGCGTGTACATCGGCTACAAAAAAAAGTAATGGTAAAGCTAGAAAATAATTTGAAAAAAATGAAATTTCGCATAACTCATGGTAAAGATCATTTTACTAACCCGTCGGTGGCACCTAGCGTCCCCATGGTAGGATCTGTCGATGTCATCCTGTAGGCGCCAGAGAACTTCGGCTCCGTGAGGGTCCCGGATCCATGTGCGGCGGCCATCCTCGCCACAATCCAGGTGTCTAAGCATAAGGCTATTCTCGGATTGTGGCGAGGATGGTGACCCTAAAGCCACGGTGGCAAGAAAGTGGAAGTGCGTGCAACCGCATCCGTGATGGTCGATTAACGATTAATAATGTGAAGGTTGCGGCATAGAAGAAGTGCGATGGTTAAAGAATTTCGGATATGTTTTACAAGATTTGCGGGCATGTCGCGGATCGAGATATCGAGTTTGTCATTGAATTAGCACCAGGGCGGCGCCAATAGCAAAGAGACCATACCGGATGCCGGTCGATGAGCTAGTAGAAATGAAGAAGCGATTGAAGAATTGCTTGAGAAAGGTTTCATTCGACCAAGTTCTTCCCCGTGGGGAGTGCCAGTTTTGTTCGTCAGGAAGAAAGATGGAAGTCTAAGGATGTGCATTGATTATCGAGCACTTAATGAAGTAACGGTCAAGAATAAGTACCCCTTGCCTAGGATTGATGATTTGTTTGATCAGTTGAGAGGAGCAGGAGTTTTCTCCAAGATAGATCTCCGATCAGGGTATCATTAGCTGAAGATTCGAGAGGTAGATATACCGAAGACCGCATTCTCAACCCGTTATGGACATTATGAGTTCTGATCATGTCTTTTGGATTGACAAATGCCCTGCATACTTCATGAACATGATGAACAAGGTATTCATGGAGTACTGGATAAATTCGTTGTTGTCTTCATAGATGACATTCTTGTGTACTCAAGTCGAGAAGAAGAGCACGCGAACACCTAAGATTGGTTTTGGAGAAGTTGCGAGAACAACAATTATATGCCAAATTCAGCAAGTGTAATTTTTGGAAAGAGAAGGTGGAATTCTGGGCCATGTAATGACCGCTAAAGGAGTCCTTGTGGATCCAAGTAAAGTGGAAGCGGTGTTGCATTGGGAAGCGGCGAAGTCGATCCTTTCGGATCCGTAGTTTTACGAATGACAGGATATTATCGTCGGTTCATAGAAGGATTTTCGACGATTGCGAGACCTCTCATGCAATTGTTGAAGAAGAAAAAGAAGTTTGCATGGACGCCTGAATGCGAGAAGAGTTTTCAGGAGCTAAAGAAGAGGTTAACATCGGCCCCTGTGTTGGTATTGCGAGATGTGCAGAGCAGCTTTGACATTTATTGTGGCGCCTCGAGGCAGGGTCTTGGTTGCGTGTTGATGCAGAATGGCAAAGTGGTGGCCCTCGCATCAAAGGCGATTGAGGCCGCATGAAGGAACTACCCGACGCATAACTTGGAACTAGCGGTAGTAGTGCATGCTTTAAAGATATGTCGTCATTATCTCATTGGAAATAGATGTGAGATATATCACGGACCATAAGAGTTTGAAATATATCTTCACTCGGTTGGAACTCAATATGAGGCAAAGAAGATGGTTGGAATTGATCAAGGATTATAATGTCGGAATCCATTATCATCACAGGAAAGCTAATGTGGTAGCCGATGCTGAGTCGTAAAAGCCATAGTGTGAATTCGTTGGTAGCAAGCGATCAACGAGTTGTGTGAAGAATTTCAGAGGATGAGATTGGAAGTTATGCCGCAAGGATTTATTCTGCTTTGGAGGTGAAGCCAACCTGGAGGTCAAATCGAGATAAGCGAGTAAGGATGAGAAAATCGGTAAGATCAAGTCCAAGAAGGAAGAAGGGTTAGCTAAGGATTTCTCGGTGGATGAGCAAGGCACCCTATGGTTCAAAGGTCGAATTTGTGTGCCGGACGAGAAGAAGCTTAAGCAATTGATTCTTGAGGAGGCTCACGATTCCAAGTATTCTATTCATCCGGGAAGTGACAAGATGTATCAAGACCTTAAAAAGAGATTTTGGTGGCGAGTATGAAGCGTGAAGTAGCGAGCATGTTGCATTGTGTGGCGTATGCGAGGGTGAAAGCGTTGCACCAAAAGCCCGCAGGACTTTTGCAGCCATCGAAGATTCCAGAATGGAAATGGGAGGAAAATGGAATGGATTTCATCACGGGGTTGCCCAAGACTCAGAGAGGTTATGATTCCATATGGGTAATCATTGATTGATTCTGACATCGTCTGAGTTCACAGGCGTGCCTCATTGTCTTGGGTTGATCTGCCGCATCACACAGGTACCACCACGCCTGCGGCGGCCCCCTCCTCACGTCGGGGGATCTAGTTGGCGACCCTCACTTGCCGTCGCCCCTATGATTGCGGGTATATCGCATTGTCTCTTCATCTTTATGATCTTAATGTTATGTGATGTACTAACATGAAAACTTTATCAACAATGACCTATCCGGCACGGAAGCGAGCAGCGCGAGCACCTTTGTTGAGTTCTCTCCACTTTCGGCGGCGTCGACTTGGACTTCTTCGTAGATCCTTACGGCCGGTAAGCGGAGTGCGGTCCTTAGCCTCTCGCTGGCTCGCCCGATCGCCGGTCCGAGCCACCGTCGCCGACGTCTTTGCTACTCCTCCGACCACGATCGGCTGCTAGGAGTACCGTGGACGGAGCCTGACCGGTGGCGTACCTTTGAGTATGTATTGTGCCGTGGGAGGCAGCTGGGACCACGAGGAGTAGCCGCGTGGAAGTCGTAGTTAGGTGTTTTCTTTCATACTAGATGTCTTGTACATAATTTTTTCTCATATTATGTAGCAAATTCATGTATGGTACTTTATTTCCTTCGTTATGTTCTATTACGATATCAGTTCATCCAATTTGTTCGTTTGAAATCTATGGTTCTTGGTTGCTACTACATGATTATATGGTGATTCCACGTGTTGCGGTACTTTCGTTAAAGCTTGTAAACTCAAATATTCATATATCTGACCCCAGCAACATTATCGGCAATGAGAAACAAAAGGTGGCGGACGATACTCCAGCCGCCACAAATACGTTGATACAAAGGTGGACACGGGGGGCGCCCTGGCTCGAGGGCGCGATTTATTCGCGGATGGAGGTTCCGGCCCGCCCGCCCGCCACGGACGAAGGGTTGCGGAGCGGTGTATTACTAGTAGGGAAGGTGGAAAGTTGCACGTGCGTTAACGGTCGTGCCTTCACCGATCTCAGTCGTGGAAACATATCCATAGGTTTTATCAGTAGAGTTGCGACCTGATTTTTCCAGCTTCTGATGGTAGATATAATCCCAGTGATTAGGGAAGTGCCCTTCCTCACGGATTTCGGTGTACACCTGCATACATAAAATATAAGAATATGCACTAGTAGAGTTTAAGATATACGCCATGTTTTTCAGTTGAAAAAAATATATACTAAGTAAATTCAATTGGATTTAGTTTAGATTAGTTTATTTATTTGTACGATCGAGCTTAATTCAGATGAATTGAGATGCGAATACGAACATATTCCCTTGTCCCTAAATAAAATTTACACTGTAAATGGGCACGCATTTTAATTCATATTTTAAATCATTAATATTTTTGTAAAATTATAAAAATCTGATTTTTTTAATGTACTTATCAAGACGAATCAAACTCTATAATTAAACGCATCACTTGCCAACTAAATTTCACCTTTTACTAGCTTTTGATTACATATAAATTTATGTATTATTAATAGATTTGTCATTCTAACTCATACTGATAATTAATTAATTGGAGCATGAACGAAGAGAAATAAGTAAGATACAACATTTTGAGATAAGCGCAGTATTTACCCTGTTGTTACCAATGTACGGGATGCTCCAAGAGAACAACCAATCGCACGAGCTGCTGCTGCTGGAGGGGACCTTGCTACGATACACAACGGCACCAGCTGAACCAGCAGCTGCACCACCTGGGTGGACGTGGAGGTATGCCCCCCATTGCCCATTCTGAATCACTGATGGGTAGGGTGTATCATAGATATGGCCGTGCCAATCGTTGTAGGTAGCAAAGTTCAAAGTGGTACCGGTGGCATTGTAGATGAGGCATTTTGTAGATATTCCATTACCGTACCTAGAAGTGTAGCCAAAAGTTGGATGATATGAGGTCAGTTCTACAAACAAAACTATACTTCACCTTTGATACTGATCTTTTGTACTATTGCATAGTTATAAGCGAAATCTCAATAGTACGGGTTCTAAGGCAACGTTACAGGTTGGACCCAAAATTTAGTTCAGTTAGGCTCTGTTTTCCTCATCTAAAAGAATATGTAAATAAATTCAGTTTAGGTCAGATCAGTTCAGTTCAGTTCGGATCCATTAAATTTAGTTTATTTCAGTTTATTAGTGTAGTTCAAATTCATTCAGTTCATATAAACTCAGTTCTTTTCAGAAGAATCAAACAATAGTAATTTAGAATAAAAAAAATGATAGTATTTGCCCTGTCTCGTATTCAGTTGGCAATAACTTAAGTAACGTTAATCGTCAAATACAAGTCCATATATGAAACGAAATCTATTTTTTTTTGTGTGCATATCTACCCACTGACCAAAAAGCCAACATTTTCACTAGTCTAAATTTTTGTATTGCAACAAGAACCAGAAATAATTAAAATAAACCATATACAAACCTGTCCTTGAGGTTGTCGACGAACTTTGTGCGTTAATATCCTTACCACCGGCATTGATCATCTTCATGGCATAGTCTGCAACATCATTTTGGGTAATGGGTTCCTTATACTCTCCGGTGGCTCTCACCGTCTCCTCTGAAATGGGGGTACCAAACACTCCTGAGGCCATTTGTTTCTTTGCTTTGCTTCGTATAGTTTAGCTCAGCGCTGGCCGGAGAATTTATGGGTTGTTTTGCATGTATTCAGGGATTTGCACGCCTGGGCCCACATACCAATCGACGTCAGGGCTGACGCACGCGCTACCCGGCGCCGCCGGTGCTGGGCACGAACACCACGTGACGCGGCGAGGAAAGGCCATGTGCGGCACACAAGCCTATGTACCCGATTGGCTCGAGGGGATGTCAGGACCTTCAAGAAAACGAATCCGATTTGGCCAGTTCTGCAGAGTCTTCGATCCAAATCGCGCCCAGCACGCGCTCCTTCCTCCGGCGTTCTCACCGTGCTGTCGGTGGGAATCGGGAAGTGGAGCATCTCATTTTCGTGCATTTCCACGAGCGTGCGATGCCCACAGCTGGGGTGAAAGCGGAACGAAGCGGTCGGTAAATAGCTATTCGTTTCCATTTCCATACTTTTTACGGTAGCGAAGCGAAATCGGAAACTCCGGAAGCGGATCACGGAAGCGGATAGTGGCGGAAACGGAAACAGAGCAGACGGGCGGAAGCGGAAGCGGAAATGGAAAATTTCACAAGAATGTAGTACATGATCTATTCAAAGTTATAAAGAACATCTTAATAATATTAGCCAACATTAATCGAGCATGGTATATACAAGGGCATGTAAACATTGTTTACCTTATAACCAACTAACACATCATAGTATAATAGCAAACATAGATAGTTTCACATTATAATATAATAGAAAACAAATATAGATGTCTTTGGTTGCAATAGATGTCGAACTGATTTGACAATACAAAGCAGGTCAGCTGCAATACACAACTAACAATAAGCTAAATCCAACTATCATACACTGGAAAAGCCATCAGCCAGTATCATTACAAAAGGGTTTCTACAGCTAATAAAATTTCAAGTCAAAAAATACCTTTGTTACTGCCACAACATTTACTTGTTTTCCTTGAAAAAAAGAATAAACAGGGCCCTATACAAAGCAGAACAACTCACATTCAATATTCTCCAAGTCATGCAAAATTGCAATAGCCAAACTGAATGCAAATTAGGCACTGGGTTAAATAATTCGCAGGACTTGTTTACTCCAGGCCTACAGGGACTAAGAGCAAACAAAAAGCTCTTCAACTAATTTCTAGTTCATCTGCTATGCACTTGGCTGAAAGCTCGTCAGCACCTACCCAATTTCTAGTTCATCCGCTATGTTTGGACAAAAGCTCCTCATCTTCGTCGTCATTATCATCTTCATCAGCACCTACCCAATTGCCCAGGTGATGCTGCGAGTGAGGGTTATCACTGACAATTTCTGCAACAAAAGAAAAGCAAGTTTGTTAAACATTCAGTAGCAACACAAATGCATCAGTAACTATTGATTTCGGAATGCAATATGTGTCTTATGTTCCGATAATTAACCAGGAGGCTCTTTCAAGTGATCTGTTTGCATAGGCTGCACTCTGTAGTTCAAACTAGTTAAGGGAACACATTTTTGGAAGCAGGAAAGCAGAAATAACTCAGACCCAGATCTTATAGCTCTCCATTTATGATTAATAACAAATAGAAAGACCACATTAACATAGAATATCTTGACATGATTCATCAATTACACACAGGAACAAATATATAAGCAAAATAACTGAGCATAAAGTATGATAATGTAAACCCAGATAGAGCATTTCACCCAAACAGCAATGCAAATAATCACTGTTACAAAAATTAATCAGTGGTATTTTGCCTGTACAATTTCCCAGCAACCTAGAAAGAAAAGTATATTCCTATCAAATTATGCTCTGTCAATGAAAAGTATTTATGTATGCATTCAAGGCATATGTTCTGTGCAATTTCCACTGGATTTTGTGGCATATTTAGTGATGAACATAGGATTCCTAAGTTTAAATAGATGGCTAGAACCTAATGACTATCGTAACAAGGAAACTGTAACATGGTACATACATTGGTATTTTTTGCTGTCTAAGCACCATTCCAGGTAAGGTAACCTACAATCTTGCTAGTTGAGGGGCAACTTTTGTGTTCCATAGTAAGGAAAACATGACAGTGCCGATAAATTGAATAGTAAAGGCACCACGATGAAATCAAGGTAACATTCTGCAGATGTATGTGACCTTATTAGCAGAGGAAATGTTGTTTGGAATTTGGATAGAAAATTCTTACCTAGATATGTTTTTGGAGTCAGTAGTTTGACGAATCGAAAAACCATATCCATTCTTACCTAGATCGGGGCGGGAGGATGAGGGAGGTGGCGGCAGCGATGGGGACGGCAAAATGGAGGCGGCGCGGTGGCGCGGCAAAGTGGGCCTTGTAGGGCGGCGGTGGCCGTCGTCGGTCGGCGCTGCGGTGGGCAGAGGGCGAGACGGTGGAGGCACAGTGGGGTCGCCGATCGGGGTTGCGCTGCGATGGGCGAGGTGGGGATCGCCGCCGAGACTCAGGAGGTGGGAGGTGGGACTCGTGACTCGTGAGGCTTGGGCCGATTCGGCTAGGGTTCCAACTTCCAAGTTCGGATAGATGGGCGGAACTGGCGCATGGATGATTCGGAAATTCCGTATAATCGTAACGGAATTTCCGTTCGTTCCGTTCCGTCGAATTAGCTCTCCGTTTCGTTTCCGTTTAGAAAAAAATTGCATTTCCGTTTCCGTCTGAAAATTTCCGTTTCCCTTTCCGAAAAAGAGCTTTCGTTTCCGTTTTCATCCGGAACGGTCGGAAAGTTTCCGTTCCGTTTTCACCCCTACCCACAGCTAGCTATAACAAGTGTACGGAAGCATATCCCCTGACTTTCTTCTCTGCATTTTGTGTCACTGACATGTGGGCCGAGTGACACAAAGCCAGAGAATTGAAAGTCGGGGGACCCGCGTCCCAAGTGTACATACCATCTATATTTAGCATATAGACAACTCCACCAATAAGCTAGTTATAACATTATTTATAAAATCAAATAAAGGCTCGTATATAATACTCCCTCCAGTTTGAATTTATCTGTCGTTGTAGCGTTTTGCCTATTGAACGAAAAAATCTATCGTTGGAGCCTGCTGTTGTTAAGGCTATTCATAGTGCATTGTATCTTGTCACAATATTCAAAGCTGTCATGTCATATGATATTATAGAAGATACAACTATCCCAATGCATGGTATCATAGATTGTTTCTTAGTCCCCACAAGATAATTAAATGTTAGATGTGTATGAGGGTATGAATTGTGAGCCACTTAGATGATTCAAATTTCAATGTTTATGATTTACGTGCCTAAGTGGTATCTTCCTCAATATACATTTTTTCTCTCCCTCTTAACTCTCTTGCCATATCATCAAAAATATTTATGTGACATGCATTAAATGGACATGTTACCATATCTGGAAATAGCCTAAACTCGTACGTTTCCAACACAACAAAGCAGCAAAAAAGGCAATCCTGATCAGCTGAGTGTATTGAACCCTCATACGGTCACACCGCCAATTTGGATGAGATATCCTCAACCCTCTCAGTCTGGCCAAAACAAGTGCAATCAGATTTAAGGCAACTACATGGCCAGGGTGACATCTTCAAAACTTTTACAAAAGAGATGGAGGTACTTCTGAAGCTTCTTCTCCTATGCCTATCATCCACATCTCATAAATTAATTTATCTTTGGATTTGTTTTGATGGTTCGCGTCTACATACAAGTAATTAGTGTTCTGATTTATTACACCACCAATGGCAGATCCCTGAGGAACCAAATACCAGCAGCAAATCGAAAACCACTGACAAATCAGACACCATTTGCAAATGGAAGACCCCAGATGAACCAAACACCAGTAGCAAATGGAAGAGAACCGATCACCAGTGGCAAATGGAAATGCCTACACATGAACAAATACCAGTGCCACATGGAGGACCCTCGATGAACCAAACACCAGTAACAACTGGAAGGCCCATATCATGAACCAAAGACCAATAACAAAGTGTAATCTTCTAGCCTCAATTTCTTCCAAAGTTCAATTATCTACTCGTGTAGCATATACCATTGAACAAGAAGTTCGCTTGGTGGAATCAAAATGCAAAATGAGGTTTTAAATATTGAAACCCTCAAAAGCATGTGCAAAATGAGGTCTTTGAAGATTTAAATAAAGGAAAGCATCACGTTCAGGGATTTGCACGCCTGGGGCCCACATACCAATTGACGCGCTACCCTACCCGGTGCTGGGCACGAACACCACGTGACGCAGCGAGGAAAAGGCCATGGGCGGCACACAAGACAAGCCTATGTACAGGCGTCAGGCCATGTGGATCTATGACGGCATGGCATGGCCTCCTGCATCTTTGGTTTATCCCACAAAGGTAGCTGATCTGAAGGTTAAGATGGAGCAGGAAAAGGGCAAAGCACCTCCAAGGCTGGCTCCTAAACAGGAAGATGGGGTTAGAAGGGTCAATCCACACATGGCAATTGAGAAGGTAATTTGATCTTTAATAGGTAAATGAAAACGTTATATGATTGCCTCCGTCCAAACTCAAGCAGGTGGCTGCTCTTGCTCTGAACCAATGCTTTAGTGATATCTGTTGGCCAAATGCACCTCTTGCAGTGTTGTTAGTGATTCAAGGTCAACATGACCAACTCTGTTTTCAGTTTGATGAAAATGGAACGGGGCATCGTTTTTATGTCCTTTTGATCTAATAAAAAAAAACATGGCCAACTCTTGGTGGAACATGTTACTTGTTACTTACTATATCACTGTATAAGGTGTCACACAATTCTGAAATAATGAAGGAATGAACCATGCTTATGGGGCTACGGACATGTGAAAATTTTTATTTCTCCCGTTGCAACGCACGGGCATATTTGCTAGTACTAACGTACATAAAGCTGGGAGGTTTTCCGGCTTCTCACGGTGTCCACGTCGCCTTCTGGACCTCGTGGACGCACGTCCGATCGCCGCGTCGCGCCTGGAACAGCGAACGCCTCGCCCGTGTGTACGGCTGGCTCACCGTCTAGCCACGTCGCCCGCGTGGCTCGCTCTCTTCTTTAGCTCATATAGTTTATCGCCGTTAGTTTTCACGACCGAGCATGCGGCACGATGGTAAGCGCCTCGCCCTCACGCCATCGATCGCGGGTTCGACTCACCTTGCATGATTTTTGCTACTGCGCGGCGTATTTTTGTATCATCTCCGGTGCGACTCGCCTCTTCTTCTTCTTGCGACTCACGTCGTCCTACTCGCTCGCCTCTCTCGACACGTCGCGCGCCCCACAGCGCCCGGCCCGGCAACGCTCTTCTTCGGGCAGTGCGCGTGCCGCAAGGCTTCGGCGTTCTCACGTTGTCGCATTATGTCGCCGCCGAGTTCCTATCCTCCCCTTTTACGCTCGGCGTGTTTATGTTTGCTCTTTTGGGTTTCTGCAGAGGCGATGGTGGCTATGTCTTTGGGAACATCATGGAGATCGAGCTCTGCTGACTTCACGATCTCGACCGCCTCGCCTGCCGCTTCGAGTTCGTTTTGAGCCTGGATGGTGGAATGTCTCGCCTCCCGTGCCTCACCTCATGCCTGCAGTCTGCCGGAACTTGCAGGGTCCAGTCCCTTCGAAGCCCTCAACAGACTTTCCTTTTCCGAGGCAATGTTCGCTCGTGTATATATATATATATAAGAGAGAAAAAGCGAACCACCACATTAATCCTAAAACTACGTTAATCGAAAAAATACAAAAGAGATCTCGGGAAATCGGTTTTGCGTAATCATTGTGGGCCGGATTATAACGGCTTAGATTAAAAAAAGTTTGTCTCAAATCGATAAATAAAGAGTCCTTACAAACTTATATTAAAAGAAAGAGTTGGTTTCAAATACAATAAATAAAGAGTTTTTATCAAAATCTATCCGTGCAAACGTCTTGGGCCACCTTGCTCGTTTTAAGTGAATATAAAATCAAGAAACGCATAAAAAAAAATGGAGCGAAATAAATCCGGAATCGCTCTGAGTACCTGCTGCGGTTGAGGATCGGAACAACCGAAATTTGAGCACGAGGCGCTACTGAGGTGGGCGTCGTGCCGAGTCGGTAGGCACGTGCAGACGTCCATCGTGTCTCAGCAAATCTTGTGCGGCCGTGGCGGCCATCGTGCTCACCGTGCCGGTAAATTGCCCAGCTTCGCCTTTGGCGAGCCGAGCACTGCCAATTGCCCTTCGTGCTGCCGTGCGTCTGCGGCCCCAGCCCGACCCATTTATACTATTACTATAAGAGAAAATGATCACGGATTGATTTCTTTCTTTATCATCTAGTACTTCCTTTTTCTCGGTCGAAACAAAATTCTATTGTGTTTATTCTTCTCGATTTTCTTGATTGTATTGTTCCTTCTAGTCACATGCATGCGATCATGCATTTACTCATTGATTTGCTTTCACCCACATACAACGTATGGATGCATTCCTTCCTTTTCTCTCGATCCATCCGTAGTTTTCTTCCTTTACTCCTTGATTTGCTCACCCACATATACAACAGTGCGTGCTGTTTAGACGTCTTGCCATTACTGCAACCGGGCTGTCGTCTTGGGCGAAGCAGCTTATCGTGCTCGATTAGCGAGGCAACCGGCCGGACAACCGTCTTGCGGGCCGGCGGCCCGTTTAAACAATCTGCGTCGGGCCGTGGGTCGTGCGGTCGGGCGTGCCTCGTGCCAGCCCAAAAAAGCCCGGCCAGTGCCCACCTCTAGCTGTGCCAGCAAGAAGAAGAAGCAGGTCACTCTGGTCTAAAACTCACCTCCCGGTACCTGTTCTGTATCCAAGGGCAAGGAACGTCCAGACGGTTGCAGAAAGTACAGGCCATGGTATATATATATGGTACCCATGCTTCACCTCTTGCCCTCATCAGTTTTTCTGCTGAAACCTCTGCCCTCGAGCCGGCTTGGCCTGTGATTCTGTGAAGCGCGTCTGCCGGTCGGCGCCTTCAGCCTTCGGCCAGGTAGGCAACTACTCCAGTCAACAACTAGTATATATCTACCGGATGAGGATGCCTTTCTTCTCCTCTCCAACGCTTCTCAATCTTTCCCTCGTTGCCTCCACTATATGGCCAGCATTCTTTCTTCTTTACTCTATAATATCTACTTTCCTATATTTCCTTCTGTTCGTGCTTAACAAAACGAAACGTTTGTAGATCAAAAAATCTTGAGGAAACGTTTGTAGATCAAAAACGTTGCTTTTGTCTTGAAGGACTTGCAGGATTCAGAAAGGAGTGCTTCCAACCGCAAGTAGTCCACTTCTGTTCGCCTGCTAGGAAGGCCTTTCCTAGGCTCTCCCTTGTACATTTAACTCTTCCTCTTAATTAAAAAGACAGAGCAGAGCTCCTGCCGTCCTCTCAAATAAAATTCTTAAGGAACCGCAGAGTTTAGAAAATAAAGATGGAAAAAATTTGCTAGTGTTTGCCCTCCAAAGCTTCTTTAGAGACTGTTTGCTTGAGGCAAATTTGTCCCATTTAGGGTATTCAATCAAAGCAGGGCAGCCTAGGGTTCTTCCAAAAAAAAAAAAAAACAGGGCAGCATATGTTCATGGCCGTCCATGGAAAATATATATTACTGACGAAATTTTATTGAAGGTTTCAAAACAAACGATAACCATATTTTGCTGTTATTAACACGAGTTTAAATTTGTATCATCCAAATATACTGCAATTTATTTTATCATATCTTACCGAGTGATTTTCTTTTCTTTACCGTCGCCCTTTGGGTTCCGTCCATGAGACCCGATGCTTAGAAAAGGATCTACGGTTCGGTCCATCTCAAGTATCCTACAGTGATCCTAATTATCCAAAGGGTCTTTAGGATCGATCCATATAGAACTCATAAGCTCAATAGATCTAAGCCTGTGTGTTTATACTGACTAAAGATAGAAGCACATGGTTCTCAGGTTCTGTATCGCATCATGCGCTCTTCACTTCCTCCTTCCAATCCATCGTAGCATGCTTGCACGACGTACTTCTGCTGCTGTTAATTTCGCTACAATTGGTCACAGGATGAACTAACTGATCAATGGTTTGCGATTAGCATATGAAAATTTCTAATATGTGTACGGATGATATAGAAAATGGATGGTCCACGATAAAAAGATATGAGAATAAAGGTACTTAAGTATACATAGATGATAGATGTACATAAGTATTGAGGATAATCAGTTTTTTTCCCCATATTTTATGAGCAAATTTCAGGAAACCCCTTCTATAGGGGACATATTATCACTTTGCGACATGTTTAGTCTATTAGTTTCGCATAACCACGGGTCTTCCATCTAATTAACATCGCAAAACCATAGGTTTTAGAGACGTTGGTAATACATGGTACGTGACATGTAACTGGCCCACCCATCAGGTGTAGACAAGCAGTGATTAAGGGCAGGCCGGAGAGGTGCAATTCCTCGCTGTCTGTTGCCGCCAGAAGGGCGTGGCTCCTTGTTCTCTGGCCATGTCTTCTCGCCGTCGTCCCGTACACCTCTCGCGCGGATTGTCGTCCGCCTCCCGCACGCCTCGTCGTCCTCCTCCGAGCTAGGTCGTCGTCGTCCTTCAACCCGCCCGAATCGTCGTCATCCACTCGGCCGGCTCGTCTTTGTCCTATAGCCTGCCTAGCTCGTCGTCCTCCTCCTGCCCACCTCGCCGTCCTTCTCTCGACGTGAAGATCGGAACCAGACGGGACGAGGACGACAAGACATGTGAGAGGACAATAGCGAGAAGGCGTGTGAGATCTACATAGGGCAACGGCCGGCAAGCAGGCGCGCAAGAGCCGCGCGGGACGACGACGAGCAGGCGTATGGGGAACGCTGAGAGGCACCCATGCGCGGCAACAGGAACAAAGCGACACAATTGCTTCCTTTAATTAATTGCTGCTTAGATGGGTCTGACGGCGTTTTAATACCATGTCACATGCCAATGTGTCAAATAAATCTCGAAAACATGTGGCTTTTTGTTAATTAGAATGAAGTCCTGTGGTTATGAAGTGATACAATAATATCCTTTAAACATGGGGTTTTCTGAAATTTGCTTAAGCTCGTAGTCAACGACTCAACATAGGTGCCGCCACGAGCCGAGGGATACTCCGAGACGCCGCTGCTCACCATCAATCCGACGGCGGCCGGCGCGTCATGCCGCGTGCAGGCCGGTCATGTCACCGTCCTCGCCGCCGCTGTCGCCATCCTGGTCGTCTCGCTTAGGCCGTCCTTAATCTTCAGCTTGCCGCACATAACAGCATCCCGGCCGCTAGCCGCTTCGAGCCGGCAGAGACGGCAATCAAATCTTGATGCATGAAGAGAGATAATGTTACGGCTGAGTGGCTGTGGCCTGGACGCACAACTCAAATTCCATGTGCTTGTCGGCGAGCGGCATGTCTTCGATCCTCCGCCGCCAAGTCAACTACGGTGACGCAACGCGATGCGGCAGGGAGCTGCAATAGAGTCGTGGAGGAGGGGATTGGTGAGCAGAATGAGAACGTGCAACGATATGGTACTGTAAGTATATATGACTAACTAGCACTGTATATTTTCAGGCTTACATCATGCCTCGTGAGCTAGTTGATTTAAGTCCAGGGCAGCTGCATAAGCTAGCCGATTTGATCCATCGACAAGAAGTGGAGAAGCTTAAAGAGCTCGAGTTCGACTCATATGCAGAGCAACAAAAGTATCTCAAGGACTCCAAAGACGCCTGTGATAAGGTGTACCACATCCTTGAGAGTACACAGAAAATGAAAGAGCAGGCCGAGGCCGAGAAGGACGCCACCAAGCAAGATATTGCTAAGGATGTCTATGACTACTGCACCAAAGGGATCGGAACATCCCTCCAATTCATCCGTAGTTACAACGCCCGTCTCACCTACCTTGACAAGCTCAAGAGCCACAGTGATGACCTCATCAAGCAGCTAAAGTGGCTCAATCCAGCCACCCAACAGAAGGAAGCTCAGCGCCTTGCTCTTGAGGCCGGCATGTATAAGAAAGCCACGCTTGAGTATGCCAAAAAGTTTCAGCATTTTGTCCCAAATCAATTCACAAAATGGCTCAAGGAAAACAAAATCAAGTTTGAGGATCTTGTGCAAGCGTATGTCCCTACATCATCATCATTATTATTATTAAGTATTATTGAGCTCAAAATGATTACAATAACTTTATATACTATTATTATTATTAACATTAAAATTTCACACGATGGGAATTCGAAACCAAAATTGATAAAATTCGATCTCGAAAGTGTTGGATTAAAATCACTCGGTTATTTAACTTTAGTTTATGAAAATAGCAAGATATTGAACTTTACTAAAATTTGTAGAAATTTTGCTTAACATTGCTGAACGTTGCTGAGAGCAAACAAAAGAAATTTTGGAATCACTTAGAGAACATAATCTTTGTTTACTCTTCAGGCTTAACGATAGTACTTTTGCAGTAGTACATGTAACAACAATTGCTTTCCTGCTTGTCCCACTGTACTTGCAGTAATATGGAAAAGCTTGGTTTTACGGGACCTTTTAAAAACTTGGATGACATCAAAAAGTTACAGGTATGAACTAACTTACTCTCTAAACCTTGCCCTTTACAGGCTTATCATAAATTAATTGCTTAATTAACAATGTTTAAGGTATCATATTAAACATTTTTGTCTCAGTTTTTTAATATTGTAATATTATTCCAATTTATATATAAAAAAATATTTGTGGTACTGCAGTGCGAACAAAAGGTTTAAAAAGGAAAGAAGTCAGGACATAAAAATTGTGTTTCAACTCATCAAGAGTCAAAATATAGAAAGGATTTAGGCCGTGTTCTTAAGAGCTGCAATTTGTTGAACTGAACTAAACTGAATTGAAGTTGTTGAATTTGGTGATTTGAAGTCCATTTTTAACCATCTGAACTATATGTAAAGCATAGCAATATCATAATCAAATGAAAGTTTATATCAAAAGCTTTCCAATGGTACTTGAATCGTTTTGGAATTTGATTCCGATAAGAAGTTATCAAGCTTTGGAGTTTTCGAGCTGAACTAAACTGAAATAATTTCATGCCAAAAGAACAGGGCCTTACTTAATCTTGGAATTGAGCATAGTGAACACTAAAGAGGAGTCATTTCTTCATAAAATGCATGGTTCCTCCGTTAGAATCAGTTTGAACTTTTTCTAACTTTGGATTGAGCTCATTTTAGTTTTGGGTTTTATGATAAGATGATATCATGATAAATTTTAATCTTAATATGGCGTGTTTCTTTCAAAAGTAGGGGTTATATATTATTGTATGGTAAAAGTGGTACTGAATATCGATCACTGCAATGTATCATGTTCGTCAGGTATATGACAATATTATTGCGGAAGCGGGACAAGGAAAATCCGTGGTGACTTACTCATTTGAAGCTTTGGGAAAAGTCGGGGTTGCATTTTTGGTTGTTACAGCAGCTGTAATGGTGTGGGACATATACACAGCAGAGGATAGGCTGCAGGCAGCGGTTATTGATTCAGTGAATGCGTTAACTGCAGTAGTTAGCCTTGCGGTCGGAGACGTAGTTACTGCTGCTGTAGAAGCTGGATTCGTAGCGCTTGACATCGAAATCGCTTCTGCAGCTGTCACGGTAATTGGAGCAGTCGCCGGGTTCGGAGTTGGTGCGCTCATTGGGATCGCTGCAAGTGCGTTTCTTGACTTGATTTTCAGCTCTGGAACTAGCAAGGTGAAGAACACAGACGGGCTTACTGTTTGTCGTGTGGCTCCTATGCCCGATGGTCTCCAACTCGCTCGTCTAGTTAAGCAGAAATACCCCGACCTCTAAACTGATTATATATGCTACTATGCTACTACTACCGCACCCCGGGTGGCTCGATGATTCAGAGATCTTTTCTTTTCAGAGTCGACTCAAGTGTTGAGTCAAGTTATTCGAATCAATCTTATTTAGTCTGTCCCTAGAACGTTTACTTTGATTCGAACTTTATGTGTTGTTATGTTTGTTTGATGTGTGCTTGATATGTATCGCATTGCCCGTAGGCACTTGTGAGCGACCATATCACTATAATGATAATAAAGTTGCGTGTTTTGTTTTGAGTCAAACCTTTCTCTCTGCATTAGTTTGTTGTGTACTTGTCTTCTCTGTTTCCCTCCTTCCTATAAACCTTGTTGTTCTTCAGATGGTGAATACGCGTGGAAGCAGCGGAGCTAGAGGAAGCAACTCGCAGCAGGGAGGCAACAGAAACGAAGCACCTAACCCTCAACCCGCACCGCCCATTGACATGCAAAACCTGGGAGCATTCCTCGCTGCCCAGACCCAGCTGATGCAGACGATGATGCATCAGATACAGCAGATGCAAAATCAGGTTGCAGCCATCAACCCCAACAATAATCAGGTCATGAACCATGGACATCAATCTAGACTGTCAGATTTCATGAGGACCAGGCCTCCAACATTTTCCGGAAATGTCAACCCCATTGAGGCGGATGACTGGTTAAGGACTATTGAAAGGAAGCTGCACATATCCCAGTGTGCAGGCAATGAGAGAGTTCTCTATGCATCTCACCAGTTGGAAGGGACTACCGCAGAATGGTGGGAGAACTACTGCGCTTCCCATGAGCATTTTGTGGGCTGGCGGGGGATGGTTTGGGTTTTTTTCATATCCCTTTTACAACTGCTGTCAAAGCGCCTAGTAAAGCTTCTGCGACTGCTTTAATTACAATCGTAGAAGGTTCTGTTTCGGCGGAATTGGTTAGCAAAGAATTAGCTCGGGCTATCCCTGTGAAGTGGGATTGGGTGGTCAGGAGTCATGGTACCAATTCTTTTACCGTTCCATTCCCCTGTCAGGTTGAACTTCAAAGAATGATCAATATGAAGCGTCATAGAACTGATAATAATGAGGGCGTTATGTCGTTTGAAGAATGGAATTCGGAAATAATGCCTAAACAGAAATTGCAAAAAGTATGGGTTCATGTTTATGGTGTTCCTTTTGAGATTAGATCATTTTTGTCTCTCTGGGCGGTTGGTTCAATTCTTGGAGTTACCCAAAGAGTAGATATGCGATCGATGAGAAAGACTGGAGTAGTTAGATTGTTGGTTGCTGTTCTTGATGTGAATTCCATCCCGGCTGAAACTGATATTGTGGTTGATGATGGTCTTTATGAGATTTTCTTCCAAGTTGATCAGGTGATTACTGATAAAATTGGAGAATCTGATGAGTTTGATGAGGACGATGATCTCGATGACCCGGATAACCGTAGTAAGGATAAGGATCATTATATGGAGGACGCTGATAATGGGGACAAGGATGGCATATCCAAGTCTGATAATGTTCTCATAGGTAATATGAATTTTGAGAAGGGTTCTGCATCAGGTGGGTCCAAAGGCTCTGAGATGCAGGGTGTCCAAAGGGTTCTTGTTCCTTCTTCTGATATTCAGTTGGTGGAAATGCCTTCGGCCGAAGCTGTTATGAATGATAGGAATTGCTTGTCTGAGCTTCCTGTTAACAGCATGGGATCTGAAGATGATATGCGGTTGGTGGATGGGCGTGCCCCTGGGCTGGACTTTCAACCTGCTGAGGATGCGGTTGGGTTGATTTCTGATAAGGGAGAGGTTAGCTTAGTTCAGCCTGTTGGGAGTGATTTAGTGTCGTCTGCCTTGGTTGGGTCTATTGCTCCGGAGTATGCTCCTGTTTCTGGTAGTCTTGTTTTTTCTGAAAGTATGGGGGTCAATTCTATTGCTGAGCAGCAGGAGGTTCTAAGGGGTATGGAAGCTTCTGTTGACAATATTCTGGATGCAAGGGTTTCGGGTGGAGATGCTTCCAATAACACAATCTTCTCGCCTGAACTTCTTGTTACAGCCATTGATGCCGAAGATAAGGCTGACTGGTCTACTCCTTTTCATTCTGGAGAAGATGAAATGGGTTTAGTCCAGTTGCCGGAGGGGGAAATAGCTGCACCAACTTTGATTATGTCTATTTCTTGTGAAGATGCTCTGGTTCCTGGAGGTATTGATCTTTCTGAAAATGTCAGGGTGGCTGATGTTATGCGGATGGAAGTTGGGAAGACTTGGAGTGCTTCTGCGCAGGAAGAACATTTAATGTTGGGTAGTAGTGATTCTGCTGGGACATTAATTAAAAATATGTCTTTGGATGAAGTGCAGCTGTTCTGTGGTAAAGCGACATCACAGGGGATAATTCAACGAGTGGAGACACAAGTTCTGGATAATGGGGGTTTAAAGCAATCTGAGTCATCAATGGAATATGTGCCTTTGGATGATTTGCAGATGTTGGTTGGTAAAACTGAAATTCATAGTGATTCTGCTACAAGAATTATTGTTGATTCTGGATTGCAAATAAATGACAGGACTAATGCTTTTTCGGTGGCTTATTTGCATAGCAATTCTGATACTAGTCTTGGTTGTTCTGGTGAAGAAAAAACGATGGATTTAGAGCTCACTGGCTTGGCCAATCAGGATGATCTTCAAAACAATAATATTGATGCTGGTTGTGATCTCTATCTGGAGGAGGGACTGGCGTCATGGGTGGAGTCCAATGACCAAGCTGAGGGGTGTGAGGACGGATTGTCTTCACATCTCTGTCTTTTTGGGGAACCGGAGAAGATGATGGCTACAGAGGGATGTGATGCTATTGCTGTGGATGATATATCTGAGCGTGCAAAGAGTTTACCTGCTTCTGGTAATGACCTGTTACTGCTTGCTAAGCACTTTCCGGTTGAAACTGTCCCTCTGTCGGTTGTCAATCAGAGTGTGGATGACAAGTTTTGTGCTAGTCAGAAAAGGGTGGTGATTGATCAGATTGACAATCGAAGTATGAAACTTCAAAAATTGCCTCGCCGAATGCTTCAGGACTTATGTAAGCAGGATAAAATTCCAGCTAATATTGCAACACTGGCTATGGTGAATGCTCTCTGCTTACTAGATAATATCAAGGGTTGGGGTGAGATGGAGCTTCTCTCTTCTGATCAGCCTCTTGTGTCATCTGGTTGATCAAGCTTGCGGCTTGCTACTGGGGGAGATTCAAATATTCTTCAGAAAGCGATGCATCTAGCGGAGAAAAAGAATTCATTGGTGCCAGGTAACTGCACATCTTTTCCTTCCATTTCAGATTCTGAGCTTGCTTGTAGAATTGCAAAATTGGGCGTTTCTATGGGTAGCGATAATAACGCTATTTCTTCTGCTATTACTGCTATTAAAAACATAGAAATTGATAGACTTTGTGTCTCTAATAAAAATAGGGCTAAGAATCAAAAATCCTCCTCACCTAAAATTAACTTGGATGAGGAGGAAGAGGATATTTTAGATAGTACTCTTGATCACATAGGTGATGAATTTGATCATCAGGTGGTTGAGGAGGGTTTGGATCATATATGTTCTGAATTGGTAGCTATAAATCGTAGGAAAAAATCCAATTTAAGGAATCTCGATAGAAAGGGATTGATTAATAGGAAACCAAAAACACCATCTAAGTTGAGTCTCAAATGAAAGGCGTTTTCTGGAATAGCAGAGGTCTTGGAGACTTGGCTAAACACAGGTATTTAGAGGATATGGTTAAAGAGCTACAAATTGATTTTATTGCATTGATGGAGACGGGTCGGGATCATTTCCCGGATAGGACTCTGAAAAAATTATGTGGTGGCAAAGATTATATTTGGCACTGCATGGCACCTCATGGCCGTTCTGGAGGGATGCTTCTGGGGGCTGACTTATCGGTGTTTGATATTGGCGCCATTGATGAAGGGGACTTTTATATTAAGTTCACGCTTCGCAATAAACATGATGGCTTCAAATGGGTGTTAATAACAGTCTATGGTCCCGCTCAACATGATTATAAGGAGAAGTTTCTAACTGAAATAGCTAATATTTGTAGCAAAGAATCGTTACCTTATATCATTGGTGGGGATTTTAATATTTTGCGCGGTCCGGAGGATAAAAACAAGGATAATTTTCACAAGAAATGGCCTGATCTTTTTAATATGGTTATTCAATCTTTAGACCTCAGGGAGATACAATTGTCGGGTAGACAATACACTTGGGCGAGTAGTGGTGATAACCCAACGTTTGAGAAGTTAGACAGAATTTTGGTATCTACTAAGTGGGAAAATAAATTTCCTCTCACTACGGTGCAGGCTAGAGATAGAAGCCACTCAGATCATACTCCATTGCTATTGCATACGGGGGTTTCAACCCATAATAGAAAGACACCATTGTTCAAATTTGAACGTGGTTGGTTGATTCGAGATGGCTTCTATGAATTGGTTGCGGCTAAATGGCAATCTGACTCCAGAGGGGATACTGCTATGGATATATGGCAGAATAAGATTCGATCCCTTCGACAATTTTTAAGAGGGTGGGCTAAACACACAGCTGGGCTCAACAAAAAAGAAAAGAAAAGGATTATTTCGATAATCGATGAGCTTGATAAAAAGGTTGAACATAGAGTTCTATCAGCTCATGAATTACATTTGAAGCATCACCTCAATGACAGATTGGTGAATTTGTTGAGGGAAGAAGAAATTAAATGGTATGAAAGAGCTAAAACCAAAGATCTTTTGGAGGGTGATGATAACACGCAGTATTTCCACCTAGTTGCTAATGGTAAACACAGAAAACAGCATATCTTCAAATTAGATCATGAAGATGGTAGCATTGTGGGTGATGCTAATTTAAAAGTATATATTACAAACTATTACAAGGGATTGTTTGGGCCGCCAGAAGAAAACAATTTCAGTTTAGTGGAAGCCCATAATCATGATTTACCTCAGGTTACACATGAGGAAAATGATACTCTTATTGCGCATTTCACTGAGAAGGAGGTGAGAGAAGCAGTGTTCCAAATGGAACATAATAAGTCGCCTGGTCCTGATGGATTCTCAACTGAATTTTATCAGGTTTTCTGGGATATTATAAAAGGGGAACTTATAGCGTTGTTTAATGATTTCCATCATGGGAAATTACCTCTGTATCGTCTCAACTTTGGAATCATTACGCTCCTACCAAAAGTTAAAGACGCAACCAAAATACAACAATATAGACCCATATGTTTGCTCAATGTGAGTTTTAAAATATTCACAAAAGTGGCTACTAATAGAATTATGGGGGTGGCCGACAAAATAGTAAAACCATCTCAAACAGCTTTTATGCCTGGGCACAATATCATGGAGGGGGTAGTGATTTTACATGAAACTATTCATGAGCTACATTCTAAAAAACTCAATGGAGTTATTTTAAAACTTGATTTTGAAAAGGCCTATGATAAGGTGAAGTGGTCTTTTCTTCAGCAAACCCTGCGTATGAAGGGTTTCGACCAGCGGTGTTCATGGGTTGAACATTTTGTTGCTGGAGGTAGTGTGGGTATTAAAGTTAATGATGATATTGGACGTTACTTCCAATCGAAAAAAGGACTTCGGCAAGGTGATCATATGTCTCCTATCCTTTTCAACATTATGGCTGATATGTTGGCTATTTTGATTAAGAGAGCGAAAGAGGATGGACAGATTTGTGGAGTTATCCCTCACCTAATTGATGATGGCTTATCGATTTTACAATATGCTGATGACACTATCCTTTTTATGGATCATGATATTGAACAAGCTAAAAACATGAAGTTATTGCTTTGTGTGTTCGAACAATTATCAGGTCTAAAAATTAATTTTCACAAAAGCGAGATTTTTTGCTTTGGTGATGCTAGACAACATGAACAAGAATATACTGACTTGTTTGGCTGTGGGATAGGCTCCTACCCGTTCAAATATTTAGGTATTCCGATACACTATCATAAACTTCGGAATACGGACTGGGGTGGAATTGAAGATAGATTTAACAGAAAATTAAGTCTGTGGAAGGCCAAACACCTCTCATACGGGGGTAGGCTGGTGCTTCTAAATTCTGTCTTAAGTAGTCTTCCTATGTTCATGCTTTCTTTCTTTGAAATTCCAAAGGGTGTTCTTCAAAGGTTGGATTTCTATCGGTCTCGTTTTTTTGGCAAGGTAATAATGAAAAGCGTAAATATCGTCTTGTTAAATGGGATATATTGTGTCGTCCCAAAGATCAAGGTGGTTTGGGTATTATTGACCTTCGGATTAAGAATATTTGTCTCCTCAGTAAATGGTTATTTAAACTGCTTAATGAGGAGGGGCTCTGGCAGACCTTACTTAAAAATAAATATTTAGGTTCCAACTGCTTGTCCCAAGCGCATATTAAACCTGGGGACTCACAGTTTTGGAAGGGGCTCTTAAAGGTTAAGGAGGATTTCTTGGCATGTGGATCCTTTCTGATCAAAGACGGTTCCCAAACTAGATTTTGGGAGGACGTTTGGGTAGATTCTACACCGCTGAAGGTTCAATTCCCCAGCTTGTATAATATTGCCCATCACCAAAATACTACTGTGGAAAAGGTTATGCTTCAGATGCCACCGAATATTTCTTTTCGCCGATTATTATTAGGTGATAAACTAACAGCATGGTGCAATCTAATCGCAAAAATAGCTAATTGTCAGCTTACTGATGGCAGGGACACGTTCCACTGGGGTTTACATACACATGGGCAATTCTCTGTTCGTTCTATGTATGTTCATTTAATGAATCAGGGTACTCCTTTCAATAGTAAATTTATTTGGAAGTTGAAACTACCTTTAAAGATTAAAATTTTCCTCTGGTATCTACGACGAGGAGTAATTTTAACAAAGGACAACCTAGCTAAACGAAATTGGACTGGGAATCCAAAATGTTGTTTCTGTAATTGTCATGAAACAATTCAGCACTTATTTTTTGATTGCCAACACTCTCAAATTATTTGGCGTATTGTTCATATCGCTACTGGATTATCACCACCTAGATCTATTTCGCATATGCTTGGTCGTTGGTTAACAGGCATTGAGAAGGGTGAAAAAAAATTGATTCTTGTGGGGGGTGTTGCCTTATTATGGGCTATTTGGTGCACTAGGAATGATCTAACCTTCCAGAAAAAACAATACTCTTCTTTTATGCAGGCTACCTTCAAAGGAACATCTTGGATGCGGTTACGGGCATTATTGCGGTATGAGGATAATAGAGACCATTAGGCGAGCAAGCAAGGCTGTGGAGGTGGTGGTGCTGGAAATCTTTGCGAAGCATGGATGAATACGCAATTATAGAATTTGTTTTTAATTTTTAGCTCTCTTTGCTTGTTCTTTTCAATAAAGTTTGACGGCTGTGTCCGTTGTAAAACTCGGTTGTGTGCTCTTTCAAAGACCGGATTTTTATCCTTTATCTAAAAAAAAACTACTTATCGTTCATCCCTCCTTGGGGAGTGGATTGGTGACCCTGGAGGGTATGGTTAGGGTTTAGGATCTCAGCTCTAGTGCCAATTGAGGGAAGCAAGTGATGCATTAATATTGTAGACCACCAAGCCTATATGTAAAGCACATGGTTACATAAGAGACAAAAGCAAAAACATTAAAGGACCAATCATAGACTACTCTGATTAAATCTTGCCTTTAGCTAGCTCCTGGATTGCATGATACGAACTGATAAAACACTACGACACAAATTTGCTGAGTGCAGCTCCTCTACTCTGGTTTTCACAAAGGAGAGGATCTTCTCCTTGATTGTCAGTATAAAACGTGGAATGTTGCAGCCCCTTCCTGATATTAAAAGTATAAATTAGGGATTGCCTTCTGTGTCTTCTTGATGATGAATAGAAATTACACCTATGTCTTCTTGATGATGAATGGAAACAAAAAAAATGTTTACAGGGACTTGCTGACCACAAGGATCAACTTGGAGCTCCTCTATGCCCTTGTAGGTAATTTATCTTACATATTGTTCTTTTTTTTCAATTCATCTTCTGTCTGCATATGACAGGCACTTACGTTTCCTCCCTTCATGATCTAAATTTAAATTAGGCATTATGATGACAAAGCTGCTGAGGTAGCACAAGGATTTTGGAACTGCCCATGCGTACCCATGCGTGAGAGGTACGGTTATTTATAAAGTCTTCTATTGACTATCTTTTAAGTTAGTGCATCAAAATTGTTAAAATTCTATTTGTGGTTTAAAGTTAGAGATGCAGTGTTCTTCTTCTCTATCGCAAAAGCGGGCGGCGCCGCCGCCTCTCTGTCTCGCTCTCTCTCTCTCTCGCGCGGTGCATCGGAGACGAAGGAAGCGGATGGGAGAGCGAACGAATGGATTAGGGTTTTCTGGGGAGGTCGAAATTTCCGGGTTTTATTCGCCGCCTCGATCAATCTCGGCCGCCCATCAAGATCGGACGGCGCAGAATGTGTGGCGGCTCGGCTGGGCTCATTTCGGCCCAAGCGGGGAGGGTTTTGCCAGCCCAGGCCCAGGTTGTGGGGCCTGGTGACCGGGGAGTATAGAAATGGCCGTTGGGCCGTTTCGGGCCGAATTTGGCGATGAACAGTAAATTATTTTGTTTTTATATTTCCTGTGAAGAATTTATTTAAGCACTAAGTTAAGAAATATTTCCACTGCTAAGTTAGTGTTTATTTTTCTAATTAAATTGGATCCAACGTGAAAATTTGATTAGAAAAATTATGTTAAGTTTGTTTTAGTATGGGAATTTTATCTTCTGACCAACGTTGATGATAAAATTTGCCATAATAATTATGTTAAGTTCCTTCTTAGTGTGGGAATTTTATCTTCTGACTAACGTTGATGATAAAATTTACCGCAACAATTAAGTTTAAATTTTGTTCTATTCTAATTCTGCCCAACGGTGATTTAGAAGTAGAACAATTTTTCCTTGTTAAGAGCATGTTTTAATTGAACCAACGTTGAATTAATTCATACATTTTATATTCAGTGTTCTGATTAAATTATTTTTCTCATGAAGCTGCGAACACTTCAAATGTTCTAAGTCTGATCTCTGCGATCGAACCCCTGAATGGGGGGAATTATCCCTCTTGGAGGGAGAAGATTGAGATGGCGCTTGCTCTCTCAGACATCGATTATGCAATCTTGCATGATCGTCCCATAGAACCCAAACCAATTCCTGATGGTCAACCGGGTGCAGATAATAATGCTACTATTAAAATGGCATATGACCTTGAGCGTGTGAAGTTGGAGAATTCCAATAGAAAATGCATGATGGTGATTAAAAACTCCATCGTGGAAGCAATAAGAGGTGCCATCCCAGAATGTGCTAGAGCTAAGGAATATCTTAGCAAAGTTCAGAGTTAGTTCACTGGCTCTACTAAGATGTATGCAAACTCTCTTATGCAAAGACTTGCAAATGAGAAGTTTGACAGGCAAAGTAACATTAGAGAGCACATTCTGAAGATGAGCAACATAGCCACTAAACTGAAGACCATGGAAATGGAAATTTCAGAGGATATTTGGTGCAATTTATCATTAATTCCTTACCCAAGAAATATGAGACTTTTGCAGTAAATTACAACTCCATAAATGAAAAATGGGGTATAGAAAAATTGATGGCTATGTGTGCTCAAGAACAAGAGAGGCTTAGAGCTCAAAGGATTGATTCTATCAATCATCTTAAGCAATCAAAAAAGAAAAAGGGAAATTTTCAGAGCAAGTCTAGGCCTTCTTTTAAGAATAAGGGAAAACCTCAGAATAAGAAATTTTCCCTTGGCGGAAGCCTTATGAAGGCAAAGGCAAGGGTCAGCAGAGGTGGACAAGGATACATGTAGACATTGCAATCAGAAAGGACACTACATGAAGGACTATATTCAGTTCCTTAAATGGCTGAACAAGAATGGTAAGTATCAAATTACATTCATAGATGAATCCCTGTATTTAGATTTTCCCACTCATACATGGTGGATTGACTCGGTGCAAGCTGTTCATGTTGCAAATTCTTTCTGAGGATTCCATACGAAGAGGATCTGAAAAGAGGAGAAAGAAGCATTAGAGTGCATAGCGGCATCGAGGAAGATGTTGAAGCCATCGGAGAACTCCCATTAGAATTAAATAATGGCTTCATTCTTCATTTACATAATGTCTTAGTTGTACCCTCCATGAGGAGAATTTGATTCGATATCTGTTTAGATGATGATGGCTATACATGTCATTTTGGGAATAAGAAATGTTTGATTCAATTCAATAATATTGATATTGGTCTTGCCTTCATGCAAGACAAGCTTTATTAGTTTCCCAAAGTAATGATGTGAATGTTGTGAATGCCTCTTCATCGATGAATGAATGTAAGTGTAAGAGAAGTGAGGCGAGGCGTCTTGAAATTATGGCACTATCGCTTAGGCCATATTTGAGAGGGAGGATGAGAGATTAATCAAAGTAATTCTCCACCCGTTAGATTTCTCAGATTCAGAACATTGCATTGATTGCATTAAGGGAAAATATGCTAAGCAAATTAAGAAAGATGCCAAACGAAGCACAGGAGTTTTAGAAATTGTTCACACAGACATCTGTGGTCCTTTTCCTGTGAAGTCAGTGGATGGTTTTGATTCATTCATAACATTCACGATGATTTTCAGCGTTATGGCTATATCTATCCAATTAAAACGATCGAAGCATTAGATAAGTTTAAGATATTTAAAATTTGAAGTTGAAATCAACATGATCTAAAGATTAAAGTGGTAAGATCGGGGCCGAGTGGAGAATCTTGCGGTGAGACATACCCTTATGGCCAAGTTCTGGACCTTTTGCAAGGTACCTACAGGAAAATGGCATAGTAGCTCAGTATTCTATGCCGGGCGAACCTTAGCAAAATGGAGTAGCTGAAAGGCGTAACCGCACATTAATGGATATGGTACGAAGTATGATAAGTTACTCCACATTACCGATTAGTCTATGGATGGAGGCATTAAAAACCATTGCCCATATTCTTAATCGGGTTCCCGATGAAGTCGGTGTCTAAAACACCATATGAGTTATGGTGGGAGAAGCCCACTCTAAATTATTTACATGTGTGGGGCTATCCGGTGAGGCTAAAGTATTTAATCCAAATATTGGAAAGTTAGGCGCTAAGATAGTCGGTTGCCATTTTATTGGCTATCTGAAAGATCAAAAGTGCAGATTCTCTTTCTTTGACAGACAGACTAAGTTTGTAGAAAGCGAGACCTGTTGTGTTCTTAGAAGAAGAAATGATCGGGAGGAGCATGGTACCTCGAGAAATAAGCCTTGAGGAGAAGCGGGTCTTTGCCCCAACTCAGATGATTCAAGAACCCATTTTCTCGATACATTGTTGTTGCACCTCCGGTTGTTGCAACACTTCTTTAGTTCTCAGAGTGTAGCTATTACTTTTGATGCTCTGTTATTATGGAGCCCTAGATCTATTGCATGTTGCACTGAAGAACCCACAATGACCTCCTATAATGAGTAGCGTGCACTCAAGAACCTCTTAGGAGGTCTGGCAAACAGGAGATCAACTATTTCTGCGATTATGAAGTTTATGTAAGTGAAGAGTTAGAGTTAGAGGTGATCCCACCTCTTTTGAGGAAGCCATGAAAGTCCCCATTCATCTAAGTGGCTCATGACCATGGAAGATGAAATGAAGTCCATAATGCAAATAAGGTATGGGACTTAGAAGAAATTCCTAAAGGAGCCAAAAGCAGTGAAATGTAAGTGGGTCTACAAGACTAGCGTGACTCCAAAGGGAATCTTGAAAGATTCAAAGTAAGGCTCGTGGCAAAAGGCTTCACTTTCGGCGAGAAGGAATAGATTATAATGAGACCTTCTACTTTGTTTAAACAAAGGATTCTTTTAGAATCATTATGGCGCTTAGCACATTATGATTTAGAATTACATCGGATGGATGTTAAGGCGGCATTCCTTAATGGAGATCTATCTGAAAATGTATACATGGCTCAACCCAAAGGTTTTGTCGTAGAAGGTAAAAGAAAATATGGGATGTCGACTAAACAAATCCATTTATGGGCTAAAGTAGCGTCTGAGCAGTGGTACCTTAAGTTTGATGAGATTATAAGAAGTTTTGATTTTAAGAAAAATGAGGAAGATAATTGCATCTATGCTAAGTTTAAGAATGGAAAATTCATTTTCCTAGTCACGTATGTAGATGATATCCTGGCGGCAGCGGCGATAAAATCTATACGAAACTAAGAACTTCTTATCCTCAAATTTGAAATGAAAGATCTCGGTGAGGCATCTTATGTCTTAGGAATTGAGATTCACCGAGATAGAACTAAAGGGGTTTTAGGCCTATCGCAAAAGGCATACTTAGAAAAGGTTTTAAAGAAATACAGTATGCATGCGTGTAAGGCTTCGCCTGCCCCAATAGTCAAGGGCGATAAGTTTGGGAATTTTCAATGTCCCAGGAACCAATATGAGTTCGATCAAATGAAATCGGTTCCATACGCTTCAGCTGTCGGGAGCATAATGTATGCTCAAGTGTGTACTCGCCCTGACTTAGAATTTGTAACCAGGATGCTTGGCAGATATCAGTCAAATCTAGGAATAGATCACTGGAAAGCCGTTAAGAAAGTCTTGCGGTATTTGCAAGGAACTAAAGACCTCATGTTAACGTACAGAAAGTTCAGTGCCCTCGAGATTGTGGGTTACTCTGACGCAGATTTTGTGGGGTGTATAGATACTAAGAAATCCACATCAGGTTATGTATTCACCCTCGCGAGGGCTATTTAAATGGAAAAGCTCCAAACAAGCTATCCTTTGCATAAATCGACAATGCATGTTGAGTTTGTAGCTTGTTATGAGAACAGCAAGGCGAGCACTATGGCTTAAGAAATTCGTGCGGATTAAGAGTGGTGGGCTGACATAGAAAGGCCACTCACATTATACTCGACAATAAACGGCGATATTTTACTCCTATAACAACAAGTCAAGTGGTCTTTGTCAAACACATTGACATTAAGTTTTATGTTGTGAAGGAGAAGATCGAGGATCAAACCATAAAAATAGAGCATATAAGTACCAGCGAATGCTTGCGGATCCGTAACTAAGAGCTTACCACCATATGTGTTGAGAGAACACGTGGCAAACATGGGTTTATTGGAAAGCACAGTGATTCTAGATGTAAGGGGTCAAATAAGCAACCATCTCCCATAAGGCGAGTTTAGTTTTGAAATAGAGGTGTACTATAGTCATTGAGTTCAACGACCGTGGCGGTACATTTGTTGCAGCATATGGTCTTTGTGCACTAATTTATTGAAGCGGGATTAATGGTAGGCGAGTTATTTAGCCTCGAGATCAAGGGAGAATGTTGGGTTGATCTCTTCCTTGCGGCCTATGTAGTCGGTCCTTTCTAGGGTTTGTCTTGAGTGGCGAGCCGAGGAGCGTCGTTTCTTGGTGGCCCTCATCTCCTCTTTATATAGGCGCCTGTGTGGCGGGCCACAACCAATGGCACTATCGCTTAGGCCATATTTGAGAGGAGGATTGAGAGATTAATCAAAAGTAATTCTCCACGTTAGATTTCTCAGATTGAGAACATTGCATTGATTGCATTAAGGAAAATATGCTAAGCAAATTAAGAAAGATGCCAAGCGAAGCCAGGGAGTTTTAGAAATTGTTCACCAGACATCGTGGTCCTTTTCTGTGAAGTCGGTGGATGGTTTGATTCATTCATAACATTCTGATGATTTTCAGCGTTATGGCTATATCTATCCAATTAAAAACGATCGGAAGCATTAGATAAGTTTAACATATTTAAAATTTGAAGTTGAAATCAACATGATCTAAAGATTAAAGTGGTAAGATCGGGCCAGTGGAGAATCTTGCGGTAGACATACCCTTATGGCCAAGTTCTGGACCTTTTGCAAGGTACCTAAAGGAAAATGGCATAGTAGATGATATTCTATCGGGCGAACCTCGACAAAATGGAGTAGTGAAAGGCGTAACGCACATTAATGGATATGGTGCAGAGTATGATAAGTTACTCCACATTACCGATTAGTCTATGGATGGAGGCATTAAAACCGCTGCCCATATTCTTAATCGGGTTCCCAGTAAGTCGGTGTCTAAAACACCATATGAGTTATGGACTGGGAGAAAGCCCACTCTAAATTATTTACATGTGTGGGGCTATCCGGCTGAGGCTAAAGTATTTAATCCAAATATTGAAAAGTTAGACGCTAAGACGATCGGTTGCCATTTTATTGGCTATCTGAAAGATCAAAAGGTCGATTCTCTATCTTTGCCCGACAGAGACTAAGTTTGTAGAAAGCGAGACCTGCTGTGTTCTTAGAAGAAGAAATGATCGGGGAGCATGGTACCTCGAGAAATAAGCCTTGAGGAGAAGCGGGTCTTTGCCCCAACTCACGATGATTCAAAGCCCATTTTCTCGATACTGTTGTTGTTGCACCTCCGGTTGTTGCAACATTCTGTCGTTAGTTCTCCGCTGAGTGTAGCTATTGGCCATACCAAGCATGGCTTCTCAGATCACTGCAGGCTGCAGTCGCACTGAGATAAAGATCCTATAATGAGTAACGACTGCCAGAACCTTCAGGAGGTCACAACCAAGAGATCTGCTGGGCGGACAGTTTATGGGTGAAGAGTTAGTTAGAGAGGAAGATCCCCACTTTTTGAGGAAGTTATGAGTGTCCATTCAAGTGGCTCGGCAATTATGGAAGATGAAATGAAGTCCATGAGCGCAGAATACAGAAAAGGGACTGAAGAAATTTTAAAGGAGTCCAAATGAGGTCGTATGTAATTCACAAGACCAAACGCGGACTCAAAGGGTCTTGAAAGATTCAGTAAGGTTTCGCGTTTCACTGTAGGAACAGATTATAATGAGACCTTCTCGCTTGCCACAAAGGATTTTTAATCATTATGTTAGCAACATTATGATTTAGAATTACATCGATGGATGTTAAGACTAAGATTCCTAATGGAGATCTATAAAAAATGTATACATGGCTCAACCCAAAGGTTTTTTTGAGAGGTAGAAGCAGTAATGGGATGCTCCACTAAACAAATCCATTTGGTGGCCAGTAAGCTGCCTAGACAAAGTGGTACCTAAGTTTGATGAGATTATAAGAAGTTTTGATTTTTAAGAAAAATGAGGAAGATAATTGCATCTATGCTAAGTTTAAGAATGGAGAACGCTTTTCCTAGTCTCAGATGTAGATGATATCCTACTGCAAGCAAATGTATAAAAATCTACTCGAAACCAAGAACTTCTTATCCTCAAATTTCAAATGAAATATCTCGGTGAGGCATCTCATGTCTTTAGAATTGAGATTTACCGAGATAGAACTAAAGGGTTTTAGGCCTATCGTGAGTGCTGCATACTTTAGAAAAGGTTTTAAAGAAATACGTATGCATGTGCGTAAGGCTTCACGCTCTAAATAGTCATATGCAAGTTTGGGAATTTTTCAATGTCCCAGAACCAATATGAGTTCAATCAAATGAATGTTGCCCATACGCTTCAATGGGTTTAGAGCATAATGTATGCTCAAGTGTACCGCACCGACTTAGAATTTGTAACTTTATAGCTAATGCGATATCGTATCAAATTCCAGGAATAGATCAACGGAAAGTCATAAGAAAGTCTTTAGCAGATTTGCAAGAAACTAAAGACTCATGTTAACGTGCCAGAAAAGTTCTTCCCTCGATTAAAGGTTACTCGACGCAGATTTGTGGGTGTATAGATACTAAGAAATCCACATCAAGTTATGTATTCACCTCTAGGGAAGCTATTTCGGGAAAGTCCAAACAAACGTCACATCGATCGCCGATGCATGTTGAGTTTGAAGCTTGTTATGAGGCAACCCGGCAGTACTATGGCTTAAGAAATTGCATCGATTAAGAGGTAGGATAAAGATAGAAAGGCCACTCACATTATACTACTTACAATAAACCAAGAAGATTTTACTCCTATAACAACAAGTCAAGTGGTGTCATTAAACACATTGACATTAAGTTTTATGTTGTGAAGGAGAAGATCCGTGATCAAACCATAAAATAGAGCATATAAGTACCAAGCTTAATGCTTATGATCCGCTTAACTAAGAGCTTAATACCATATGTGTTCGTGAGAACACGTAGCTAGCATGGGTTTATTGGAAAGTCTGTGATTCTAGATGTAAGGGGTCAAATAAGCAACTGATCTCCCATAAGACCGAAGCCTGCTTGAAATAGAGAGGTGTACTATAGTCATTGAGTTCAACAAGACGTGAATCCGGTCAGTAACGCTTGGTCTTTGTGCACTAATTTATTGAGAAGCGGGATTAATGTTAAGCTGAGTTATTTAGCCTCGAGATCAAGGGGGAGAATGTTGGGTTGATCTCTTCCGCTGCGGCCTATGTAGATCGGTCCTTTCTAGGGTTTGTGCGAGTGAGGCAGAGCCAGGGAACGTCGTTTCTTGAGCTGGCCCTCATCTCCTCTTTTATATGGCGCACGGCGTGACGGGGGCCACAACCAAAGAGTTTGTTGCGCCCCCGATCAGGGCGCTACGTGGGTTCTTTTCTGGGAACGGTCCATGACCGAAACCGAGATCAGATCAATCTAACATTCTCCCCCTTGATCTTGAGGCTAAACTACTTAACTTAACTTTAATCCCGCTTCTCAATAAATTAGTTCACAAAGACCAAAGGCGTTACATGCTTGCCCGATTCTGTGTTGTTGAACTCAATGACTATAGTACACCTTTCTATCTCAAAACGGAAACTTAGTCTTATGGGAGATAGTTACTTATTTGACCCTTACATCTAGAATCATAGGCCTTCCAATAAACCCATGCTGGCTACATGTTCTCTGAACACATATGGTGGTAAGCCCTTAGTTAGCGGATCCGCAAGCATTCGCTTGGTACTTATATGCTCTAATTTTATGGTTTGATCCTGGATCTTCTCCTTCACAACATAAAACTTAATGTCAATGTGTTTGGCAACACCACTTGACTTGTTGTTATAGGAGTAAAATACTGCTAGTTCATTGTCGCGATATAATGTGAGTGGCCTTTCTATCTTTGTCCACCACTCTTAATCCGGGTACAAATTTCTTAAGCCATAGTGCTCGCCGGTTGCCTCATAACAAGCTACAAACTCGGCGATACATTGTCGGCGATCGCAAAGGACAGGTTTGTTTGGAGCTTTTCCTGAAATAGCTCCCCTGCGAGGGTGAATACATAACTGATGTGGATTTCTTAGTATCTACACACCACGCAAAATCTGCGTCGAGTAACCCACAATCTCGAGGGCATCTTGAACTTTACATGCGTTAACATGAGGTCTTTAGTTCCTTGCAAATACCGCAAGACTTTCTTAACGGCTTTCGAAAGATCTATTCCTAGATTTGGTGATATCTGCCAAGCATCGGTTACAAATGCTAAGTCGATATGAGTACACACTTGAGCATACATTATGCTTAAAACAATGAAGCATATGGAACCGATTTCATTTGATCGATCTCATATTGGTTCCTCGGACATTGAAAATTCCCAAACTTATCGCCCTTGACTATTGGGCGGTGAAGCCTTACACGCATGCATATCGTATTTCTTTAGAACCTTTTCTAAGTATGCCTTTATGCGATAGGCCTAATAATTCCCTTTTGTTCTATCTCGGTGAATCTCAATTCCTAAGACATAAGATGCCTCACCGAGATCTTTCATTTCAAAATTTGAGGATAAGAAGTTCTTAGTTTCGAGTAGATTTTTATCGTCGCCACAAGCGAGGATATCATCTACATACGAGGACTAGGAAAATGAATTTTTCATTCTTAAACTTAGCATAGATGTAATTATCTTCCTCATTTTTCTTAAAATCAAAACTTCTTATAATCTCATCAAACTTAAGGTACCATTGTTCAGACGCTTGTTTTAGCCCATAAATGGATTTGTTTAGTCGCATCCCATATTTTTTTTTACCTTCCACGACAAAACCTTTGGGTTGAGCCATGTATACTTTTTTCATAGATCTCCATTAAGGAATGCCGCCTAATATCCATCCTGATGTAATTCTAAATCATAATGAGCTACAAGTGCCATAATGATTCTAAAAGAATCCTTTTGTCAAAACAAAGAGAAGGTCTCATTATAATCTATTCCTTCTCTCGAAAGTGAAGCCTTTGCCATTTAGCCTTGCTTTGAACTCTTTCAAGATTTCTCCTGAGTCACACTTAGTTTTGTAAACCCATTTGCAAATTTCATCATTCTGTTTGACCTTTCTTTTCAATTTTTTTGAAATCCCATACCTTATTTACATTATGGACTTCATTTCATCTTCCATGGCTACTGCAGCATTTAGATGAATGGGGACTTTCATGGCTTCTCAAAAGAGGGTGGGGTCACCTTCATATCTCTAACTCTTCACTTACATATACTTCATAATCAAAGAATAGCTAATTGCTTGCCAGACCTCCTAAGAGGTTCTTGAGTAGGTAACGCACTCACTATAGGAGGCTATTGTGGCTCTTCAAGCAAACAGTGATAGATCTAGGGCTCCATAATAACAGAGCCTCAAGGTAAGTTATAGTCAGCACTAGGAGAACTAACTTGTTGAGTGTTGCAACAACCGGAGGAGCAACAACAACGTGTATCGAGAAAATAGGCTCTTGAATCATCGAATTTGGGGTAAAGACCCGCTTCCTCAAGGCTTATTTCTGGGGTACCATGCTCCCCGATCATTTCTTCATCTAAGAACACACTGTCTTGTTTCTACAAACTTAGTCTGTCTGCACGATAAAGAGAAACGGTATTCTTTGATCTTTCTTTCAGATAGCCAATAAAATGGCAAACTGACTATCTTAGCGCCTAAACTTTCTCAATATTTGGATTAAATACTTTAGCTCCAAATTGACAACCCCACACATGTAAATAATTTAGAGTGGGCTTCCTCCCATTCATAACTCATATGGTGTTTTAGACACCGACTTGCTGGAAACCCGATTAAGAATATGGGCAAGTGGTTTTAATGCCTCCATCCATAGACTAATCTGGTAAGGTGGAGTAGCTTATCATACTTGTGACTATATCCATTAATGTGCGGTTACGCCTTTCACTACTCCATTTTGTCGAGGTTCGCCTAAGATAGAACATCGGGTTAATATACCATTTTCTCTCAGTGTACTTTGCAAAAGGTCCAAGAACTCCGCCATAAGGGGTACGTGTTCACTGAGTAAGTTCTCCCACTATTCGACATCTTACCACTTTAATCTTTAGATCATGTTGATTTTCAACTTCAGCCTTAAATATCTTAAACTTATCTAATGCTTCGATCGCTTTTTAATTGATAGATATAGCCGCTAACGCTAAAAATCATCGCTGAATGTTATGAATGAATCAAACCATCCATTGACTTCACAGAAAAGTATTGCAGACAGTTCTGTGTGAACAATTTCTAGAACTCCTATGCTTCGCTTGGCATCTTTCTTAATTTGCTTAACATATTTTCTCTGTTCGGCCCCGACTTTGTAAATCCCATAATAATCGTAATCGCTTCTAGTCGTGATCGCGCTTAGTGCACATTGTGTTCAACAGGTATAATATCACATCATACACAGCTGAATATCAAATAAGTATTGTAACCATTTACTTAAACGAAAGTGCATCTACCTTATGGTCATCCTCATAATAGTTATACGCAGGCTTACAATAATCGAATAACATAGTTCAACAATGAAATATAAGAGTCGTGATGTCCATCTTTCCACAAATTACCGACAAGGGCTTGCCCCTAGTTTCTCCTCCCGACATACTCCTCTTCATAGGCTAGCGACTCTCTTCTTCTCGTAAGTTTGTCCGCAAGGGTGAGTACACAACCGCAGTTCACAAGTCATGCATGTAACGCGCTTCTATTTACTACATACATGGCTTATTACAAAGGAATGGTTCTCATCGGGTTATTTTGCTTTTGCAAGCACATTTTAAATTATTATCTATTTAGATTAAAAAGCATCAAAACTATACAATCTGCTATATTTTTCAATCTATTTTCCATATTGTTTTGGACACACAATCCCTACTCATTTTCCTTCGACACACCTTTTCCTCCCATTTTATTTTTCAAACACTACCCCTTGACAGAATTCCTTAGCATTGTCCAGCACTGTGGACTCTGGCTATTCAACAGCTTTTAACACTCGCAGAGGTTGTACACTTTACTCCACAAGATACAGCTTGCACACCACCAAGGCGATTAACCGAATAAAGCTTTTCAGAGACTTCGTCTCACTTAAGAACCTCTCCGTGTTGCCTCTACTGACTTCCCTCACACAGAGCCAAGTATAGGACCGATTTAACACCGTTGGATAGGGTACTAAACCAAGCTACGTGCATCACTCCCTCGCATAGCCAATTCTCGTAACTCGCAATCCCGAGGTATCAAAGGTAAGACATTAGAATCCTACTAAACTCAGGTCTTCCCATGCATACATGTGGTTTTACGAGAGACTCAGTCAAAGGCTTGCAAGGTAAGGTCCTTAACTCCACTAAGGCAAGACTTCCTTCTCTCAGGATTGGCACACAGCTCTCACAACACCTCATCCCACCCCCATTTGCCACACACAGCCCACTTCGCACAAAGCCTCCTGGTCCACTTGCCCCAGCCTATCAATTCCTCCCTAAAGTTGTTAACAAAGGCAACACATGCTCATATTCATCTTTCATGTAGAACCACACAGTCTCTACATTTCAATGATAATACCAACATCATTCCACATTTCATTAAAAAACATTCACTATTCTTTAATCGTTGATTTTGTAATCCAAATAGAATGATTCACGCATAAGTATGGCTAAGCAACTATTCACGGCCTAGCCTCAGGTTGGCATTGGTAATAATATCATCAACCAACTAAATTTACCCAACTTAAGTAATCAAGGAATCATGGCATACAAATGATATCAAGGTGGCATAAACAATTTGGTTGGATAGCTAATTCACCCAAAATATTTTAAGCCATTTTAGTTGAATTAGCATGCATAGTTTAAAACAAAATATATTTCAAAATTTGGAGCAACACGTTTCAAGCATAACTTGCCTTCAAAAGTTGTTGATCCCGTTCAAGTCAAATCTTGTGCATCGAAATTCTCGCAACCCTCCCGCAGAATCAACGCCTATTTAAAATCAATATGAACACAATAAATATATTTTACAGAGAGCAAACTTAACTCTAAAAATTCCATAAAATTCACCAATAAATAGATCTTGATTTTACAAATTTTTAGAAATTGGAATCACTCAAATCGGAGTTAAAACGCAAAAGTTATAAGTGTTTGAAGTTTTAAAATAAATCCAAAAAGAATAAACCGAATTTCATTATTTTATTTTTATACTGAAAATCCTAAAATTATGACGTCAGCTTTACTATTTATGACGTCATCACCGAAAACATTTTCTACCGAATATATATATTTTTGAAATTGTGATTTATGACGCCAAGATGACGCCATCACGACATCAAGATCGATCGAGCTTGGCTCGACATGTGGGTTTACTCGACGACGCTACCACGACGCCATTTTGATCTTTCAGGATAGCCAATAAAATGGCAACTGACTGTCTTAGCGTCTAACTTTCCAATATTTGGATTAAATACTTTAGCCTCAGCTGGACAACCCCACACATGTAAATAATTTAGAGTGGGCTTCCTCCCAGTCCATAACTCATATGGTGTTTTAGACACCGACTTGCTGGGAACCCGATTAAGAATATGGGCAGTGGTTTTTAATGCCTCCATCCATAGACTAATCGGTAAGGTGGAGTAGCTTATCATACTGCAGACTATATCCATTAATGTGCGTTACGCCTTTCACTACTCCATTTTGTCGAGGTTCGCCTAAGATAGAATATCACTACTATACCATTTTCCTCGCAGTACTTTGCAAAAGGTCCAAGAACCTCGCCATAAGGGTATGTCTACCGTAGTACTCCCTCCACGGCCCGATCTTACCACTTTAATCTTTAGATCATGCTGATTTTCAACTTCACCTTAAATATCTTAAACTTATCTAATGCTTCGATCGTTCTTTAATTGGATAGATATAGCCATAACGCGAAAAATCATCAGTGAATGTTATGAATGAATCAAAACCATCCATTGACTTCACAGGAAAAGTACCACAGATGTCTGTGTGAACAATTTCTAGAACTCCTATGCTTCGTTTGGCATCTTTCTTAATTTGCTTAACATATTTTCTGTCGTGCCCCGAATTTGCAAATCCGGACACACTGTGTAATCAGTTCTAGTCCAGGATCGCGCTAGTGCACACAGGTTCAACAGGGTATAATATCACATCATACACAGCGGAATATCAAATAAGTATTGTAACCATTTACTTAAACGAGTGCACGACCTTATGGTCATCCTTACAATAGTTATGCCACGCAGGGCTTACAATAATCAGAATAACATAGTTCAACAGCGGAAATATAAGAGTCGTGATGTCCATCTTCTCCACAGTCGCTCCGACGAAGGCTTGCCCCTAGTTTCCTGGCTCCTCGACATACTCCTCTTCATAGGCTAGCGTAGTCTCCTCTTCTGGTAAGTTTGTCCGCAAGGGTGAGTACACACCGTACTCAACAAGTCATGCACAGAATGCAGTTCTATTTACTACATGCATGGCTTATTACAAAGGAATGGCTCTACTGGTTATTTTGCTTTTGCAAGCACATTTTAAATTATTATCTATTTAGATTAAAAAGCATCAAAACTATACAACTGTTATATTTTTCAATCTATTTTCCATATTGTTTTGGACACACAGTCCCTACTCATTTTCCTTTGACACACAGTCTTCCCTCCCATTTTATTTTCAAACACTACCCCTTGACTGTAATTCCCGAGCATTGTCCAGTACCGTGGACTCGGCTATTCGAACAGTTTTAACACTCTGCAGAGGTTGTACACTTTACCCACAAGATACAGTTGCACACCACCAAGGCGATTAACTGTGAATAAAGCTTTTCAGAGACTTCGCCTCAAACTAAGAACCTCTCCGTGTTGCTCTTCACTATCACTTCTCACACAGAGCCAAGTATAGGACCGATTTAACACCGCTGGATAGGGTACCAAACCAAGCACGAGCACGCGCTCGCATAGCTACTCCCCTGTAATCGCCACCCCGAGGTATCAAAGGTAAGACATTAGAATCCTACTAAACTAGGTCTTCCCATTCGCACATGTGGTTTTACGAGAGACTCAGTCAAAGGCTTGCAAGGTAAGGTCCTTAACTCCACTAAGGCAAGACTTCCTTCTCTCAGATTGGCACACACCCTCACAACACTCATCCCACCCCCATTTGCCACACAAAGCCCACTCGCACAAAGCCTCTACCCACTTGCCCCAGCCTAAATCAATTCCTCCCCAAGTTGTTAACAAGGCAACACATGCTCATATTCATCTTTCATGTAGAACCACACAGTCTCTACATTTCAATGATAATACCAACATCATTCCACATTTCATTAAAAACATTCACTATTCTTTAATCGTTGATTTTGTAATCCAAATAGAATGATTCACGCACAAGTATGGCTAAGCAACTATTCACGGCCTAGCCTCCGTGTTGGCACAATATCATCAACCAACTAAATTTACCCAACTTAAGTAATCAAGGAATCATGGCATACAAATGATATCAAGGTGGCATAAACAATTTGTTGGATAGCTAATTCACCCAAAATATTTTAAGCCATTTTAGTTGAATTAGCATGCATAGTTTAAAACAAAATATATTTCAAAATTTGGAGCAACACGGTCAAAGCATAACTTGCCTTCAAAAGTTGTTGATCCTGTTCAAGTCAAATCTTGTATCGAAATTCTCGCAACCCTCCCAAATCAACGCCTATTTAAAATCAATATGAACACAATAAATATATTTTACAGAGAGCAAACTTAACTCTAAAAATTCCATAAAATTCACCAATAAATAGATCTTGATTTTACAAATTTTAGAAATTGGAATCACTCAAATCGGAGTTAAAACGCAAAAGTTATAAGTGTTTGAAGTTTTAAAATAAATCCAAAAAGAATAAACCGAATTTCATTATTTATTTTTATACTGAAAATCCCAAAATTATGACGTCAGCTTTACTATTTATGACGTCACCACCGAAAACATTTTCTACCGAATATATATATTTTTGAAATTGTGATTTATGACGCCAAGATGACGCCATCACGACATCAAGATCGATCGAGTTTGGCCCGACATGTGGGCCCTAATCGATGACGCTACCACGACGCCAAGACGACACGGTCAATCATCTGAGTGTGACACACGTCAGCGCATTATCACCCGAGAGGTTGATCTAATCTCAACCGTCGGATCAAAAATAAACGGTGAGATCTAAACGACGGTTCGGCTCGGGTTATTCCGGTGGCGACACGTGGCGCAATGTCAGCCCTCGGATTACGATCTAACGGCGAAGAATAAACCGAATAATGATTCAATTAATCCGGTCATGCATCAAGATTCGTCTGATGCGATCAACGACCAGGATTGCACCGACACTTTTGAGCGTCACCACGGTGCTGACACGTGGCTCAATCGTGACCATCAGATCTACATCTAACGGCGGCAATTATTCGGTGACGCCGACCACGCCGACGCATCGCGCCGCCGATTCCTCGAAAGCAACACGCGTCGACGCGAGACTGGCTCGGCGCACGGCAAAATCTGATCCGTTCAATTCGAAATCTACGGCTCCGATTGCTCCTGGATTTTTACGCTAATTTACCAAACTTATTGGCTACAGTTAAATAGGCGATGTGGCCAATTAGCAACCGCACGATCTGGATCTAATGGCTGACATTAGATAATGAGGTTTACTATTCACGCGGCTACGTGGTCAAATCTAGATCGTTCGATACAAATCCAACGGCCATTAGCTAACGCGATTTCTAAGCACACGTGGGCAGTCCCTTCCTTGGGCACGTGGCTCTAATCCTAACCATCCATACCGAATCCTACGGCTGAGATCTAAAGCGCTACTGTTCTGGTCTCTAATGCGAAGAGTTACGTGGACTCACCTCAGTCGTTGGATGTGAATCTGACGGTCGACGTTGATCAAGATCTCGGCGTAGACACGGTGAAGAGACGCTGCCGGAGATGAAGAAGAAGACCCCAAAGAATGACGCTTCCGTGATGCTCCGGCGAGGTGAGGTAGTCTTTCGATGTCGCCGACGAGGCTCTACTCCAAGTGTCCTTGGATGCGCGAAGAGTCACCGAGCGACGCAAATGGCGCATTTAATGGCTTCGGAACTCCGACGAGCACGCACGGGCTACGGTGGTTCTTGCAGCGTGAAAGGGCTCGACGGGTGCGAACGAGGTGCTTTATACCACCAAGATCGCCAAGGAAGCGACGAGACGCTACGGCGGTGAGTAATGGCGATGGTTTTACTCGAACGCACGCGGCGGTGGCGGCGTTTCCATTCCTGAGACGAAGAGACGGTCTCGTGATCCATCCGCCCATGCGCAATCCAACCAAGACGAAAGCAACGAACCGACGCGATTGAATCACAACCGTCGGATCAAGATCGCACGGTGGAAATAAATGGCAACGCTAGGGTTTCGACGTGCGCACAGTAGTGGGCTCGGCCCTTTACTGTTCACGTGAGTTTTAATTGATTTGTGAATAAAAATAATTCCAAATATTCATTTAAAATTATTTGAGGCACTTAAAATATCAGAAAAATTCTAAAAAAATTCTGAAAAATATTTTAGGACATTTTGAACTCAAATAAAATATTTCCATTTAAATTTTCAAAAACTTGATCATTATTTAATTAATTTTCAGATAAGAGTTAAATTCCAAAAATTCAAATAATTGCAAATAAATTCTAGAAATTCTCAAAAATTCAGATTAAATTATAAAATTCAAAAATAGCTAAATTTGAGGATGTTACATTTTCCCTTAATGCAATCAATGCAATGTTCTGAATCTGAGAAGTCTAACGGGTGGATAATTTCTTCTTTGATTAATCTCTCAATCCTCCCCCTCGAAATATGGCCTAAGCGATAGTGCCATAATTTCGAAGACGTTTCAGTTTCACTTCTCTTACGCTTCTTACATTCATTCACAGATGAAGAGGCATTCACAACATTCACATCATTATTTTGGGAAACTAAATAAAGCTTGTCTTGCATGAAGGCAAGACCAATATCAATATTATTAAATTGAATCAAACATTTCTTATTCCCAAAATGACATGTATAGCCATCATCATCTAAACAGGATACTGAAATCAAATTCCTCCTCGTGGAGGGTACAACTAAAACATTATGTAAATAAAGAATGAAGCCATTATTTAATTCTAATGGGAGTTCTCCGATGGCTTCAACATCTTCCTCGACGCCGTTGGCAACTCTAATGCTTCTTTCTCCTCTTTTCAGGATCCTCTTCGTATGGAATTCCTGCAAAGAATTTGCAACATGAACAGTTGCACCTGAGTCAATCCACCATGTATGAGTGGGAAAATCTAAATACAGGGATTCATCTATGAATGTAATTTGATACTTACCATTCTTGTTCAGCCATTTAAGGAACTGAATGTAGTCCTTCATGTAGTGTCCTTTCTGATTGCAATGTCTACATGTATCCTTGTCCACCTCTGCTGGGCCCTTGCCTTTGCCTTCATAAGGCTTCTGGCCAAGGGAAAATTTCTTATTCTGAGGTTTTCCCTTATTCTTATCAGAAGGCTTAGATTTGCTCTGAAAATTGCTCTTTTTCTTTGGAGATAACTTGAAATGATTTATAGAGTCAAGCCTCTGAGTTCTAAGCCTTTCTTGTTCATGAGCACACATAGCCATCAATTTTTCTATACCCCATTTTTCATTTATGGAGTTGTAATTTACTGCAAAAGTCTCATATTCCTTGGGTAAGGAATTAATGATAAATTGCACCAAATATCCTTCTGAAATTTCCATTTCCATGGTCTTCAGCTTAGTAGCTATGTTGCTCATCTTCAGAATGTGCTCTCTAATGTTACTTTGCCCGTCAAACTTCTCATTTGCAAGTCTTTGCATAAGAGAGTTTGCATACATCTTAGTAGAGCCAGTGAACTGACTCTGAACTTTGCTAAGATATTCCTTAGCACTAGCACATTCTAGGATGGCACCTCTTATTCCTTCCACGATGGTCCATCATGCACTTTCTGTTAGAATTGTCCCACTTCACACGCTCAAGGTCGTATGTCATTCTTACCGTAGCATTATTCTCAAAGACCGATTGACCATCGTGGATCTATGGGTTTCAAGGGGACGATCATGCAAAATTGCATAATCGATGTCTGAGAGAGCAAGCGTCATCTCAATCTTCTCCCTCTAAGAGGGATAATTCCCCCCATTCAGGGACTCAATAGCAGAGATCAGACTTAGAACATTTGAAGTGTTCACAGCTTCAAAAGAAAATACAACTTAATCAGAATACTGAAATAAAATGCATGAATTAATTTTACGTTGGTTCAATTAAAACATACTCTCAACAGGAAAAAATTGTTCTACTTCTAAATCACCGTTGGGCAGAATTAGAATAGAACAAAACTTAAACTTAATTGTTGTGGCAAATTTTATCATCAACGTTGGTCAGAAGATAAAATTCCCATACTAAAACAAACTTAACATAATTTTTCTAATCAAATTTTCACGTTGGATCCAATTTAATCAGAAAAATTGACTTAAATTTGGCAGCGGAAACTTGATTTAACTTAATGCTTAAACTAATACTTCACAGCGAAAATAAAAAAAAGAAAAAAATTTACTGTGCATGGCCGAACGGCCCATCGGTCTTCTCCTTCGCGCCTATGGCCACAAGGCCAAACCAACTTGGGCCTAGGTTTCGCTTATGCAACCCCGCTCGGGTCGAAAAAAAATTTCAACCGAGCCGAGATCAATCATGCCATTGATTTCCATGGACGGCCGAGATTTCTTCCGCGCGGAATAAAACACCGAAAAATTCGGCCGCCCGCAAAACCCTAATTTCATTTCTTCCGTCCCCGTCCGTGAGCTGCGCAAGAGAGGGCGAGAGCGAGACGGAGGGGCAGCGATGGAGGAGCGGCGGCGCCGCCAACAGCCCCCTTGCCGGTGCGCGCCGTCACCCTAGGGTTGACGCGCCGCCATCAAGCGGCCTGGTGGCGGTACCCTAAGCCGTGCGCGCGTGACCCGAAGGAGGAACACGACGACGCGCGGATGATCTTCTTCTTCCCGAGATCGCTGTCCATGAAAACAAAAGACGGCGAGCCTAGGTAGGCCCCCTTTTCTTCTTTTCTTAATGCGGTTCTTCGGGATTTTGGGGAAAATCACGCTAGGGTTTCATGAGTTTGGAAATCAACAAGTATTTCAATCTAGGGTTCGAAACTGAGAGCAAAAGAGTTCTTCCTCTCCTTCTACTTGCTTCGGATGAGATAATCCTGAAGGGATTCTTCATCTAGGGTTAGGTTTAGGCACTACAACCTGGCTCTGATACCATTGTTGTTTCGTTCTTCGGATCTTAGTGCCTAGACAAACACCTAGATGCGGATTTAGGGTAAATACCTTCAGGATTGGAGTTACTCGAAGAAGCCATTGCCATCGGGTGAGGAAGAAGAAGTTGCGGAAGAAGAACGGTGGCCTTCCCGTTCGGTGGCGACGCAGCTCGTCTCTCTCCCGTGCGTGTCCTTCCCGACGGTGTAGATAGCGGAGGTGGTCTTCCGTCACTTCCGCTGCGCCCTATGTAGATCGGTCCTTTCTAGGGTTTGTGTGAGTGAGGCAGAGCCAGGGAACGTCATTTCTTGAGCCGGCCCTCATCTCCTATTTTATATGGCGCACGGCGTGATGGGGGGCCACAACCAAAGAGTTTGTTGCGCCCCCGATCAGGGCGCTACATGGGTTCTTTTCTGGGAAACGGTCCTTGACCGAAACCGAGAGATCAATCTAACAATTTCATTTGCAATGTTGGATGACCATCATCTATTTTGTCTATGTATCGCTTCCGTATTATTAATTGTGGAGGCATATGATTTGCTAAGAGAGCCCAAATCAACCTGCTATACCTCTTATGATGTAGCACATATAGAATACTTTTGTATGGTAAACAGCTGTGGAACGTAATTTGTACTTCTTTTTTTCTGGAAAGGGATATAAAGTGAAATGATGAACTTTTAGAAGCATCTGTTTCAAATGGGTGATCTACTTTTGCAGGAAGGAATGCCATTGCATGCTTTTTCTTACTCCGGACAATGATTTTACTGGGAAGGACCAGGCATGTCATTTTTTTCATTATTTCCTGCGTTAGAACACAGCAGTCATTCAGAGATACTGTCTAGCTCTCCTTTGTCTCTTCATCAATGTTATTTTTTAATACGAATCCGTCGAAAAATGCTCTTTTTATATGTATCCGTGTATGCTTGTTGCGCATTTTAGTCCGTTGTGTGCATGTATGTATCTAAGGATCATTAATTAATTCTCCATTCACCGTTTGTTACAAATCGACCACCGTTTGCAGGCCACCCACACATATGTGCATGCAATCGAGTGCTACGTGTCGTCTCTGATGATCGCGTGTGTGTGTGTATAGCCATAAGATAGATGGAAAGATAGTAAGATGGGGATGCACCAAATAATTCACTTGCAATCAAGTTTCAGATTTACTAGCAAATTGAACAGCTAGCTAGGTTAGTGCAGAGAAATAACACTAATGACCAGACTATGAGTAAATCAGAGAAGGAACTAATTTAATAAGTAATCTACCAGTTCAAGGCCTAGTTCATTTCATTAGCTGTCATATTCATCAAGAATCCAATGTTCTAGCCATCAGAATACCTATTATCATCATAGAGCAAACAAGGCAATAAAAAATGGAGGGAGGGAGGAGGGCACCACCGATGGAGAGGGGAGACACCACCCAGCGGGAGGGGAGATACCACCGCGGGGGAGGGTGCCACCGAGGGAGGAGACCGTGGCCGAGGGGGGAGTGCGCCGCCAACAGGAGGGCACGACTGAGGGGGAGGGCGCCGCCAAGGGAGAGGGGCTCGCGATAGCTAGGGTTGTAATAAACTAAGTGTGCGTGTGACTTGGTGAAATGGCAAGCGCGGGATTTATTGGGTGGTGCGGGAAGACCATCCCAGACGGTTCTGGGATCGCAAAACCGTCTGGGATGGGTCATTGTATTATTTTTTTGTCGTGCAAACATATATGTCATGTATACACCTGCTTAATTTTAATCAATACATCTCAGTAATTAATACATGTCATTAATTAATTATAATACAGGAACACTTGGTATATACATGAAGTCCTCATGACAACACTTGCTTATTCTTTTATACAAAAATTAGCCCTTCGTGATGATCAACACGTGTAGCTAGCTTCCTCAGGTTGGTCTTCCTAGATTGTGACGCCAGTACCAATAGGAGGCAACTCGTCGAACTGATCTGTATTCTTCCTCATCAACCACATTCTCGACTCCGACAATCCTCCTTTTTTTCCTGAAGAACGACGTGGCGCTGCTTGTTGGACGGGTCGGTTACATAGAAAACTTGAACAACTTGGTTGGCGAGAACGAATGGTTCCTCTTGGTATCCGACACGTTCGAAGTCCACAGTTGTGACGCCATACTTGTCAACCTTCACGTGTTGCCGGTTAACCCAATGGCACCGAAATAAGGGGATCTTGAATAGCACATAGTCGAGCTCCCAAATTTCCTCAATGAACCCAAAATATGAGCTCCTCATCGATCTAGCGGTATTCAGCGCATCAATGCGAACACCGCTGTTCTGGTTTGTGCTCTTCATGTTCTGATCCCTCGTGTAAAATGTGTACCCATTTAAGTCATATCCTTTCCATGTTACAACCGTAAAAGCTGGCCCTTTTGCCAACCATGTCAGCGTCTCACCTGACATGCTTCCAGTAATAGGTTGTCACTCCTTGAACCTCTATTGAACTGAAAGTTATGCTGTCTGATGATCCAATACTCCTGCCGCGTTGGATTCTCTTGCCGTAGCCAATTCTTGTGCTTGTCGATATACGGGGCCATAACAGCCATGTGTTGCAAAACTGTGAAATGGGCTTTCGCGCACGCAACCGGATCAGGTGTGATTGCTTTCTTTCCGATGGTCCTGATGCCCTAGAGCCTCCCCTCATGGCGGGATCAAGGCACACCTATCGGTTCGACCTGAGCCATGTAATCCATGCAGAATTCGACGACCTATTCGGTTGCATAACCTTCGATAATGCTACCCTCCGGTCGAGATCAATTTCGTATGTAGGACTTGAGAATTCCCATGTACCTCTCGAACAGGTACATGCTACGTAGGAACACAGGCCCGCACATCTTTATCTCCCTCACAAGGTGAACAATGAGATGGACCATGATATCAAAAAACGACAAAGGGAAATACATATCAAGATTACATAGAGTCATTACCACCTCGGCCTGCAGAGCATCAAGTCCTTCGGGATCGATGACCTTCTGAGCAATTGTGTTAAAGAAATAACACATCCTGGTGATTGTCTCCCGAACCTTGGTGAGTAAAACACTTCTAATTGCCACAGAGAGCATCTATGTCATAAGAACATGGCAATCATGGGACTTCATGCCAGTTAAACTCCAATCGTGCATCGAAACAAGTCTCTTCATGTTGGACGAGTAACCGGACGAAACTTTCACACCATGCAAGCACTAGCACAGTTCGGTTCTCTCGACCTTGGATAGAGTGTAACAAGCAGGCTCGTAGTATGTTCGGCCTTTATCAGTCTCTTTCGGTGCTAACTCAGATCTGATGCCCATATCGACTAAGTCAAACCGTGCATTCATATCGTCCTTTGTTTTACCCTTAATGTTCAGTAACAGACCAATCAAGTTATCACAGATATTCTTCTCTACGTGCATCACGTCGATGCAATGCCGAACTTTTAGGTGCTCCCAATAAGGTAAGTCCCAAAATATTGATTTCTTCTTCCACATGCTCTTCTCTTGGGTCCTTGATTGACGTCCCTTTCCTAGCGCAACATCCAACTTCTTAACCATATTATGAATGTCTGTCCCGCTTAAATGTTTTGGAGCTAAAGCGTCTTCGGTGGTGCCGTCGAATTGTTTTTTCATCTTGCGGTATGGGTGATTTCTCCGAAGGAACCTACGGTGACGCATGTACACGGTTTTGCGTGAGTGATTCAGCCAGACACTCTCGGTGTCATCCAAGCAGTGAGTACATGCTTTGTCTCCTTTTGTACTCTGCCCCGACAGGTTAGTAAGGGTAGGATAATCATTTATGGTGCAGAATAACAGATAGCGCAAAGTGAAGTACTCTCGTTTATGAGCATCCCATACCTACACCCTAGGAGCCCACAATATGTTGAGATCTTCCACCAATGGTGCTAGGTACACATCAATATTGTTCCCAGGTTGCTTCGGGCCTTCGATGAGTACAGACATCAATATGTTCTTTCACTTCATACACAACCAAGGAGGAAGGTTGTACACACAGAGATTTACAGGCCAAGTGCTATGACTACCGCTTATGTTACCGAAAGGATTCATTCCATCCAGACTAATTCAACCTTATATTTCTCGATCCGCCGCGAATTCTTCAAACCTCCTATCAATGTTTCTCCACCGTCCGAATCAAGAGGGTGCCTAGTCATTCCATCGTTTTACACTCATCCGAAAGTGCCATCGGCAATTTTGCCTCTTTTGGGTTCGCAAACAAACGCTTCAAATAGGGAATTATAGGCAGATACCACGCCACCTTAGCGGGAGGTCCTTTCTTCACCTCCATGCCCTCGTCGTCATCATCCGATCTATCTTTACACTTGTACCTGGATGCATTGCACACCGGATATACATGCAAGTTTGCATACTATTTATGCAGACAGATACAAATTTCTGGACAGCATGTATTCTTTCTACTTCCATTCCCAAGGGACAAAGAACCTTTTTGGCTTTGTAGATGGTTGTCGACAACTCGTTTTCCTCCGAAAGCATATCCGCTAACAGACCTAACAGCGCTGTGAAACTCTTGTCAGACCAACTGTTGCTTGCCTTTAATTTCAGCGGTTCCAACACGGACGACAACCTTGTGTATTTGGACTTGCAACTCGGGAACAAAGGTTTCTCCGAGTCGTCCATCAAGCTCCGAAATTTTACATACTCTCGCTCATCACGGTTCCCTTCTGCATCCCATAGCATCTGGTCCAGATTGTCATTGAAAGTACAGTCGATATCATCTGGAGTATCGTTGACTTCGTTGACGATATCCAGAGTGTCGTCAACTTTGTCCACGATGATAGTACTACTTGGTCCCTGTGTAATCTGCTCTTCACCGTGACTGGTCCAACATATATACCCCCTTTTGAAATCCCGTAGAATCAAGTGTGCTTCAATCGTGGGTTTCGAAACATCCGGAGATTCTTACAGTTAATGCATGGACAAGGCATAAATTCCACCCCCTTGTTCGACATATCTTCCTCTACAGCTCTTCTAAAAGCGGAGACACCATTAATGTACTCGACGCTCACACGGTTCTCAGCGTACATCTAGCTTCGGTCCATCTACACTACATATGTAACAATAGGTATTAAATGACAAATTTAGATCAAAAAATACAAATGGATCTACACAAGGTATGGCAAATGTATCTACTTTACATCACAGAGAACAAATTAACCAGCTTCATTTCCCTCTTCACCAAGATAGATATTAAATATAATGCAAATTTGGACCAATTCAGATTAGAAGCAATTACTAAACTTGGATAACTAAAAGCACAAAGATCTGCAATTAAATCTCCAAATCTATGGTCTCTTTCACCATAACGCCTCTCAATCACAGCCACCTCAGAAATATTGAGGAAAACCTAAAAATACAGAGGCGATCGAGGCTCTCTGTTTTTACAGGTAACAGATATCATCACCGACAGTTTTACCTACAAACCGTCCACGATGTGTTGACATCGTAGACGGTTTGTATATAAAACTTTCTGCGATGTCATCACATCACAGACGGTTTGTAGGAAAAATCGTCTGCTGTGTGATGTCATCATCGCAGACGGTTTGTGGATAAAACCGTCTGCGATTACGCCATCACAAATGGTTTTATCTACAAACCGTCAATGATGTTCGCATAGTCTTTTGATCAAGTTCATCGTTTCATCTTCCCAATGTAGACGCGCGCAGTTTTTGATCGAGTTCATCGTTTCATCTTCCCAATGCAATCCCACGCAGTCTTTCGATCGAGTTATTCATTTTGTCTTCCCAATGCAGACGCTCGCAGTCTTTCGATGGAGTTAATCGTTTCATCTTCCCAATGCGGACGCGCGCAGTCTTTCCAGCGATCGTTTTATCTTCCCAATGCAGATCGTTAATTCCAGGCATCGTTTCATTTCCCCAACACAATTCCGCGCCTATAAGAACAGAGAGGCTTATCGATCGCCTCTATACTCGATCATCAGCAGAAAAAATCCCCCCCCCCCGACGCTGCCACCTTCGACTACACCTCCACCAGACCCACCGGCATGCCACTACGCTAATGGCTGTGGCGCTACACCGGCGCCATCTCCACGGCTCCTCCGCCTCTGCCTCCACCCACACCCCTCTAGCCACCTCCACCTCCACCCATGCCCCTCCAACCGCCTCTACCTCCACCCGCGCTGGGCAGAAGCATCCGGCGCCGGCCTCCTCCGACGACGACGAAAGCTATGACTCGTCGGAGGGATATCGCGATGGCTGGGAGCTGGAGGATGACCCAAACCGAGCCGGCTCGAACGAGGACCCAGACGGCCGCAGCGAGGACTCCGCCGACTCGACGCCCCTCCGGCCTCCTCCTCCGACGACGACGAATAGTCATTTTTAGTTAAAGTACTTTTGTACATAGTCTTTTGTAATACTTCTTCATATATATAATGTAATCTAGTTCTCAAAATCATCAAAGACTTTTATAATGATCTTCTTATATATATAATGTAATCTAGTTCTCAATCCAGTAGTCTTTTTTGTTAGACGTGCATTTGTTGTTTTCAATCGATGATCACAGACGGCTCGTGAATAAACACATATGTGATAAGGGCAATATCACAGACTGTTTTATCCACAAACCGTCTGTGAAGTTATAGCTATCATCATAGTCGGTTTGTCGATAAAACCGTCTATGATATTTCCCTCATCACACCCAATTTTATCTATAAACCGACTGTAAACTTCTCCCTTTCATCACAAACGGTTCGTTTTTCAAACCATTTGTGATAATCAGACATCGTAGACAGTTGTAGCCACAAACCATCTGCGATGTGCCCAAAACACATCATAGACGATTTGTTCCTAAAACCGTCTATGATGATGTGTCTAATATAGCCCCTTTTGTAGTAGTGTATATTTAATGCATGAATGTAGAGAAAACAAAGTAAAGATGAATATTTATTCAGGTATAGAGGAAACATCACGCTAATTTTACATTAGAATAAGAAATGCGTCCTATATTTATAGATAAATTCATTAAAAAATACAACTTATAAACTTAGACGGAGAGTGTGTAAGAGTGGTTGTTTTCCTTGCGGTTGTGAATAAATGCTTCCAGGGGAGAAAGCATATTTTTTTCAGAGGAAAAGAGAAAGTAAATTAGAGAAAAATGGAAGATGTGAATCAATAAACCACTACATCAGTGTGAATAAAATGCTATCTCATGTTGGAGAAGAAACTGTTTTACACTTTGCTCTTTTTTTAGCTTTTGGGGCACACAGGATGCAAAGCCTTTCCATGAAGGTATATCTTAACGGCAACGTATCTAGTGCAAATAGTTGTTCAGTGCTAAAATGCTAACATCCATCGTAGGTCATTCGATCTATCATGCGCGGCTCCGATTGAGAGTGGTGGAAGCCCCTCGTGGGAATGAGGAGAGAAATAGAGGGGGTTTTCCGCGAAACCGTTTAAGTGACAAGGGGTTCCACCACTCTAAATTCGAGCCGCACATGATAGATCGGATGGCCCACAATGGATGTTAGCATTTTAACACTGAACAGCTATTTGCACTAGATACGTTGCCTATCTTAACTAGTTTGAATAATCAAAGTTTATAGGAATGGAGATCTCTGACCCTTGGATAGTTCTTTAATTTTTTTGTTGAAAAAAAATTGGCTAAGAACTGCACAGAAGATTCAGCAGATAGGAAAACTCCATTTGACAGATTCCTTATCGAATAATGCTTGTTTGAGAGATTTCCCTCTTTTGAACGAAGAAAAATCTGCAATTTGTTGTAAAACGTCGTCGAATGCCAACGATTAATCACCGGATGTAGATGCAATCACAGAAGCAAGAACAATAGACACGCAATGTATGGGTGGAGTTCTCTCTCGCTTTATTGATTCAATGGTTTACAATGAGGGGGCACCCGATATATATAGCGATGTGAGAGAGAGTTCAGATTCGACCACATTAGAAGAGATAGACTCCTAACCATATTTGGTTTTGACGAATACTCATACTATGGATACCCCCAGCAGCCCGGGGCGACAAATGGGCCGCCCCGAGCCCAACTCTGGCCGAATGCCCTGCTGGACCATGAAGAACGCTCATCTCCGACCAAACCGACCGGGGGGCGGTCCGACCCCCGCCATGGGTCGGACGCCTCAAGCTCCGACCCCCGACATGGGTCGGGAGCCCCACAAGCTCCGACCCCCGACATGGGTCGGGCTCTCCACGTGCTCCGACCAAGCTAAGACAATCTCCGCCAAGGGTCGGATGCCTGAACATCACCGGGGGACCTCGAGTTGGTCACCTGCCCCACGGACGCGACGGCTCAGAGTGACCGTGCCGGGGCAGGTGACCCCTTCCCAAGGTGGCGAGGAGGTTGCCAAAGTCAAGCTCCAGTCTCTTCGTCCAGTCACGCACAGCTGGAGGATGCGCTCCCTCCCGAGGCAAGACCAGAGCCACGCACTATGGCGTCAGCGCCTGACAGACGCGCAGAGGGTAGGTGCGCCATTTCCCGACGGAACGGATAACCATGCCGCTCGATGTATCTACCAACCCAACATGGGACGAGCAGACGCCGGTTAGTCGCCAAGACCGAAGATCAGGACTCCTAGGCGTAGGACACCCCATCCTTTCTTTTCCAAACTCCCGTGTAACCTGCTCCCTCCGACTATATAAAGGGAGGCAGGACCCTCAGGGAAAGGGACGGCTTTTCACGGCCTCACGAACGAACATTTCTTACTTCTCCCACTCGCACGAGGCGCTCAAGGCCAGTCCTTAGTCCTCGCTTGTAACACCGCTCAGTCCCTTGCGCCCAAAGCAATACAGAAACACCACACGAACTAGAAGTAGGGACATTTGGCCCGAACCAGTATACATCTTGGGCTCCCTGAGTCAACTATTCGAGGAGAGGGAACGCGCGACCCCTTGACTAGAAATTTACTTGCCGGTATTCGAAACACCGACAGGTTTAGGTTTCCTTATCTCATAACACTCCCCCTTGGTCGAATACCGCGTAATGCATATGTCTCGTTAAAAACTCCACTCAAAAAAACCAGAGGGAAAAAGGAGATGGAGAAAAGAGTACATCGCACTCGCATGCTATGTTGCACTAGTTGCCTCGTTAAAAACCTTTATGTGAGAAAACTTCAGGAAAACTCACAAAGGAAAAAAGAGTACAACTTATTACCTTCAGGGTTTTATTAGGATCTTCAGGATCGTAATAAGGGTTATGGTTCAAGGGTTTTCTCCCCCTGAACACTGCATCTCTCTAAGTCTTCTCATTCCAATGCCTTTGACATATCTTTGAAATGTGGATTTAGGCAAGGACTTAGTGAATAAATCTGCAAGATTTTCACATGACTTAGTTTGTAAGATTTTTATCTCACCGCTCTTCTGGAGTTCGTGAGGATAGAATAACTTAGGAGCAATATGCTTTGTGATGTTGCTCTTTACATAACCCAATTGCATTTGTGCAACACAAGCAGAATTATCTTCATAGATAATTGTGGGGGTACCGACGATGTTAAGGCCACATGACTTCTGAATATGGCCAATCACACGTTGCAGCCAAACACATTCACGTGAGGCTTCATATAGGGCTATAATCTCTGAGTGGTTGGTAGAAGTTGCTACCAGCATCTGTTTACAAGACCGCCAGGAAATAGCTGTACCACCGCAGAGAAACACAAAACTAGTCTGAGATTTGGCACTATGGGGATCAGACAGATAGCCAGCATCCGTATATCCCACCATGGTCAAGTCTTGGTTCTTCTAAAAAAACAACCCAAGATCTTGAGTACCTTGGAGATATCTGAGTATAGTCTTCACACCAGCCCAATGTCTTCTGGTTGGAGCTGAACTATATCTTGTTAGCAAATTTACTGCGAATACAATATCAGGCCTTGTGCAGTTCGTAAGGTACATGAGTGCTCCAATAGCACTTAAATATGAGACTTCAGGTCCTAAGACTTCCTCATTTTCCATCCTCGATCTAAAATGGTCTTTATCCACTTCAAGGGATCTTACAACCATGGGGGTTTTCAAGGAATGTGATTTATCCATATTAAACATTTCCAATACCTTCTGGGTATAGAACGACTGGTGAACAAGAATTCCTTTTGGGAGATGCTCTAGCTGCAGGCCTAAGCAAAATTTGGTTTTACCCAAATGTTTCATCTCAAACTCCGTCGTGAGGTAAGCACTCGCTTCCTTTATCTCCTCTATGGTTCCGATGATATTCAGATCATCAACATACACTGAGATGATACAGAATCCGTTCTAGGATTTCTTTATGAACACACAGGGACAATCATCATTATTGGAGTATCCTTTCTTCAGGAGGAACTCACTAAGTCGGTTATACCACATTCTTCCCGACTGTTTTAATCCGTATAGCTTATCTCTACAGCTTTGACGCTATACTTGTTATGTATTATTAGGATCCGGACTTTTACTCCTTCAGGGACTTTCATATAAATGTCAATCCAAAGGACCCATATAAATATGCGGTCACCACATCCATCAACTGCATTTTTAAATTTAAGCTCTTGCCATTGATATTAGATATCGGAACATTATTCCACTCATCACAGGAGAATATGTTTCATCGTAATCGATGCTGAGTCTCTGCGTGAACCCTTGTGCTACAAGCCTCGCTTTTTATATATCTCACCACCTAGGTATTTTCATTTCTCTTCTAGATGAAAAACCCATTTGATCCTGCAGAGAATCACTTTAAGAAATATTCACCAACAGACCGTAAACTTTCCTCTTATTAGCGGCCGCCGCAATTGCTTCTTTTGTTTGACCCTATCTCGAGCGCTTCGCACTCGCCATGGACTTTGGATCTGGATCCAGCTTTTTAGCAATTTTAGAGGTAATATATGTCGACAATTGTAGTCTTTCTTTTATTCATTTCTCCTCAGACATTTCGGGATATATCTATATAAATTTCTTCCACTCCTCGTGATTTCCCACAACGACGGAGTCTGGGTGTTCCGACTTCCCAACAGGAATTGTGCGCGCAAATATACGCTGGGGTTATCATCTTCAGGATGAATCACTTCAGGGATGTTACCATCTCCGGGATGGTTCACTTCGTATTTTCTCAACATCGTTGAGCTTCTTCATCATCACGTAGTGTTCTCATTTGTTCGGTTCTCTACTTCATGGACGCCTTCATGAATTGAGTCCTGCACCGAGGCCTCCCCTCTTTTTATCATTAGGGTCAAGAGTAGGTTCAATATCCTTCTAGGGTATTTCTACTCTTTCAGGTGCATATACTGTAGGTATATGAGATCTTTCACTCCCTTATGATTAGTGAAGGTATTTGGCAAATTATTAGCTTATTTATTCTAGATTCATTATCCTTCGAACTTCAAGTTCGATCTTTCTAGTGCGTGGATCTAAGGATTCGGCATTCTCTAATGTGGTACTTATCTCCCCCTAATGCCGAAAAATGTCCTTAGCATAATCAGCGTACCGAGCCATGTACAGATCCCCTGTCATAGGCTCTAAGTATTTTAATACATGACGGAGATACATAACCTACCTGGATCCTCAACTGTTGGTGAGGTCATATGGTTGTACACTGTAGTGGAGAGATTGGCATGTATACAACACAGCCAGATTTTTTCAGATGGGAAATACTTAATTCTTTTCCACGCACTATCTGCAATGGGGAAATTTCGTAATATGCAGTTGGCCTGAGTTGAATTATTACCGCAATATGCAGCACTGCGTGGCCCCAACAACTGGTGGGAAGACAATTATTCTGCAAGAGCGACCAAGCAATATGATAGATTTTGTTCTTTTAATATAATGACTCTGCAAGGCCATTTTAAGTGTAGACATTAGGTACTAGATGCTCTACCTTAATTTTTAGAGCCATACAATGATTATTAAATGCTTTGAGATAAACTCGCTAGCATTGCCTATTCAAATAGACTTGATCCTTTTTTCTGGAAAGTAGGCTCTTAATAACTTGGGCAATTAAGCATGGTTCCTAGTAGATAAGAGACCTACGTAGGACCATCTAATAGAAACATCTATCAGTACTATAAAATTTTAGGTAAGAAGATCTAAGAATGAGCTTTCCTTTGGCACAACCAAGGCATAAGAAAACTTCAGGTCTAGGAAAATCTTTATGCTATAGCCAGCAGAATTATAATTATTTTTCTCATAATATTAAACTCAAAATATCCTAATCGATCTGCTAGATCTTAAATATTTCTGGGTTTTCATCGCAACACAAAACTTCAGGTTTTATATGTGTATAGTATAACCCAAAGGAGAATGAATGAAATATTTTAACCACACACTAATTACACCCATTAGACTTAGTTATGAGTAGGTATTCTGTACCGTCCTCATTCTTTATCTCGATATGGAAACGATTCAGACCAATGTCTTTAAAATTTAAGAGTGTACAACTGGACTCAGGGTGTAATATGGCATTCTTCTAGTGCCAACTATGAGAGTGTCGCTTCTGGCGATAGACATAATAATTCCAATTCACTCAGTGTGGCATGACTGTCTTCTAGACAAATTTTCTCCTCCATTATCAGATTATACTTTGTTCTATATTAGAAATATAATTTATCAATTAAATAATTGTTGCATCAGGAACAAATTGCAGAATATAGAACAAACATAGCACAATTAAACAAATATCTGAGAAATATCAATTTACTCAATTTTAAATGATAATTGCTCAACAGAAGCGTAGACCAAATGTTCATTCAGGAACTAGGCTAAACTGCTAAAGAGATTTGTAAGGAATATGTGACATCGATTATCAAAGTGAAGGAATACTTAAGAGACTAATCAAGGTCTCCTTATGAGTCATATATGTCCTTCTGGGACTTCTCAAACTTTATAATTTCAATAATCATATTATCATACTTTCCAGCACCCGTGTCAACAACAGGTTGAACGGTGAAGTATGATTCAACATCGTTTACACCGGGTCTTATTGATTTTTCCTGTGGATTTTGTGTAAAGGCCTACCACATACTTCGGGATGCAATAGTTGCATGACCAATAGGCAATGCATTCATACCTAAAACAGGGTTTGCAGCCTTACTTCTGGAAATCCCTGACCCTTTATCTTTACTTTTCCACTATGAATTGCTCTTCCCTTTCTTATCATTTTGCCTTTACTGCGGCCATGGCTATTGCTAGCCTGCTAAGCATTTTTGCATGTGCTTCAGGCACTGCAAGACTGATTTTCGGGGAGAGCAGGGATAACGGCTTCAGGCTGGGAAAATAGTAGCTCCAAAAGGTTGAGCTAACAGATTAATCTTTGTATTCATTACCCGGGTAAGGTAATTGTTGCCATTCAGGGCAAGCTTGATAAGTTCCCTCTTTGCGATGTCCAACACATCCTATTTTTATTTATGCAAAATGACTTTTACTACTGGTAAAATCATTATATTGCATACTCACTCTTCAATCAGTTAAGCCTGATCTATATCTATTCAGTATATAATTATCTAAATGTTTCCCAGAATTTTTTTTCTAGCAATTTTCATGACTTTCTGCTAATTATTTAGCAACTTTCATAATTACCATGTAACACGAAAATAAATTTCAACATATATCAATATGGAAATTATGCTAGGACAATTAATCCAAAGAAATGGAGCTTTTAATATGCTATAAAATTTTGTAGCATTTTTCATAGTTTTCTGTTAATTTTCAAGCAATTTTCAGAATCATTGAATAATAGAAAATAATATGTCCAGCATATATAAACATGAAAACCAAGCTAAGAAATTTAATCTAGCAACATGACGCAGATCATGGGAACATGGGTAATGACATGGGTAAGCAACACCTTTGCTAATTACATCTTATATAACTTTTGTTGGTTGGGTATGAAATCATGTAATGAATACCTCCGTCAACATTACTCTTGGCCAGGTCAACCCGCCTCGAGGGCTCACATGAGGGAGGGAGCACTTCCCATTTCGGATGCTAATTAAGAAACCTAGCCTCATATGTGTTTTCCTTAGACACCAATTGTCATGTATCCATTCCTTCAAAACTGAATTAAAAAACCCAACCACTTATGCCCTCAAGATCAAAACCATTTTGATAGCTCGATTATTTCCATAATTTTCTAGCATTTTAGCTAATTATTAAGTAATTTTTGGAATTACTTAAATCACAGAACATGGCATAAAGCTAGAAAATGAACCCAGAGCATGGAACTTCCAATGATGTGCTAAAATTAATTTATCAATATTTTACGGAAGTCCATAACCTAAAACCAGTTTCTGGAATCAATTTCAGGATCAATCTATAATTAGCCTAAAATATATGTATTTTACGGCTCTTGTTGACCAAAAAATTTCCGGCGTGAGCTACTGGCCCATGCGATCTGGCCGTAAACCCTAGTCGCTAGCTCCTTCATGCGGGACGCACTGCCACTTCCATTAATCGCGAGCCAGAGGAATCGGCACGAGATACTTCCGTCGACGGGGCAAAAACCAGAGGAGCGGCGCGCGAACCCGAGCTGCCACGCCATCTCGTTGCCCTCGCTGTCTTCTGGACGCGAGCGAAATCATGCAACGCTGAGCGTCGCGACCAAAGTGGAGCAGGTAGCGCGCGGCCGAGGTGCCGTCGGACCTACTGGCGTGGGCGGCCGAGACTGGTGTGGGGTCAGCCGTCGAAGCACGGCTGTCGGAGTGCGACGCGACCGCCGACTGGGCGGAATCCAAAGGGACGCGGGCACTCCGCCGGCGCGGATGATGAAGGGCACGGGCGCTTCTGGCGCACACGGAAATAGCGGCAGATGGCAGCGTGGCGGGCGCGGCGGGCGGCGGGCATGGCTTCAAGCCAAGGTGCAGCCGGCGGGATGGACGTCGGCCGAGGCCGCTCACAGAAATCGTGCATGCGGGGTTCACGAGCGGCGCAATCAGATGGCCGCAGGCCGGTGCAGCTTCGGGTCTTGAGCGCATGTGATGCCTTCGGGGCAACCAAAAAAAACATTGCTAATTGTGCCACCGATGAGGGGGCCATGCGCCGATGGCTATGTATACTTTTTCATGGATGAACAGTACTATAATCATCCCTAATTGATGCTTAGATCAATTATTTAATCCGCAATTAGGGCAAGATGATCTGCTAGATTAATTTTGCATCTATGCGATTAACTTAGGTTCTTAATCTGTAAATATGATATGACGATCTGCAGGATCAATAGTTCATGCCAATTCAATACCTTGATCCGGTCTGCAGGAGAAATTCTGTAAACTATCATGTAGGATAGAGTCGTGTAGCACTTTTTCGGCAATCCGAGTGGGTGCCGGCGTGATGGCGAGTTGATTATAGATTGGATCGGGCGATCAATCGCCGGTAGTAGGTCGTTCATTGTAGTCGATGATCCTCTTTCTTGTGGTAAAGACTCGTGCTGATAACGTGTTGTAAAACGTCGTCGAACGCCAACAATTAATCACCAGATGTAGATGCAATCACAGAAGCAAGAACAATAGACACGCAATGTATAGGTGGAGTTCTCTCTCGCTTTATTGATTCAATGGTTTATAATGAAGGGGCACCCGATATATATAGCGATGTGAGAGAGAGTTCGGATTCGACCACATTAGAAGAGATAGAGTTCTAACCATATTTAGTTTAGATTTCCTTATCTCATAACACAATTGTCGTTTTCCACCGTCTGTTTCCAGAAAACAAGACAGCCAACGCGGTTTGTTGCATTGCCTTTCCTTTTCTCCAATCACTACTACAGAAGGGGCTATATTAGACACATCATCATAGACGGTTTTAAGAGAAAACCGTCTGTGATGTGTTTCGGGAATATCACAGATGGTTTGTGGATCAAACCGTCTACGATATCTAATTATCACAGACGATTTCAAATACAGACCGTCTGCGATGTTTTTCGTCACATCACAGACTATTTGTGGATAAAACCGTCTATGATACGTGAAGTATCACAGACGGCTTTAGCTACACACCGGCTGGAATGTTTGGTACAACTTCATAGACGGTTGGTGGATAAATCAGTCTATGATATTTCATCATGACAGACGTGTTTATGCACGAACCGTCTGTGATCATAAATTGAAATCTCAACAACTGCATGCGCGCCATACAAAAAGAGAGTACTGGATGGAGAACATTATAGATTGCATTATAAGATCATTACAAAAGCGTTATAGATCGACTACTAGTCGTGCATTAATTATACATTTGAAGCATTACAAAAGATCGACTACTAGTCGTGCATGCAAAAGCTAGTATATATAGTACTTTAACTAAAACAGAGATCACTAAAACAGATAACTACTCGTCATCGCTGCCGGCGAAGCGAGGGATCGAGTCCGCGAGTCCTCGCCGCGGCCGTCCGGTCTCGCCGAGCCGGCTCGATGGTCATCCTCCAGCCCCAACTGTCGCGATATCCTCCGACGAGTCGAAGCTTACATCGGAGGAGGAGGAGGAGGCCGCGGCGCCGGACGCTTCTCCCGGCGTCGGGGAGGCTGGCTCGGACGCTTCGCCTGGGTGGAGGCGAGGCGTCCGGCGGAGGGCCGCGCGTGGAGGCGGAGGCGGCCGAAGGATGCGGAGCAGCCGTCGAGATGGCACCTGGCGTAGCACCGCAACCATTCGCGAAGGGTCATGTCGACGGGTATGGCTGGAGGTGGCGGCGACGTCGGTGGGGTGGAAGCGGCGTCTTTTGGGTCGTTCTTTGGTGTGTTGCTCATGGCTATGCGCTAGTGCTTGGGTCAGAGCGATCGAGGTAGTGGATGAGCTCGTGCTTGGGTCAGAACGAGTGCTTGGGTTCTTAAAAGGCTGAGCGTGGTTGAGTGTCTGGCAAGTGATATGACTGCATTAATTGGAAAGATGAAGCGGCGTCTGCATTGGGAGGAGGACGAGGCGGCAGGAAGACGAAGGGTCATCATTGCGGACGGTTTTAGTCAAAAACCGTCTGTGACTGATGTGACATCGCAGACGGTTTTTGACTAAAACCATCTAAGAAGTTATCGCAGATGGTTTTTGACTAAAACGGTCTGTGATGTACGGTGAGATCATAGACGGTTGGGAAAAAAACCGTCTGAAATATTATCAGAGACTGTTTTTTTTATAAACCGTTTGTGATGCCACATCGCAGACGGTTTGTAGATAAAACCGTCTGCGATGATACATCCTACGTGTATAAGGCAGAGCCGCCGACGCATCGCTCGCTTTTTTTAGGTCTTGCTCGACCGTCTCTGGCTGCGATTGAGAGGCGTTTCTTGTGAAAGAGGCCCTAGATTTGGAGATTTGATTGCAAATCCTTGTGCTCTTGGTCATCCAAGGTTAGTAATTGCTTCTAATATGATCTAGCTTGTTCTTTGTGCTCTTGCTGGTTGCAGATCCTTGTGCTCTTGGCTGTTTTCTAGATCTAGCTTGTTGAATCTATCTTTGTGATGTGAAGTAGATATATTTGCTATACCTTGTGCAAATCCATTTGTACTTTACGATCTAAATTCGTCATATTCGTCATTTAACACCTATTGTTACATATGTAGCATAGATGGACCGAAACTGGATGTACACTGAGAACCGTGCTAGTGCTGAGTACGTTAATGGTGTCTCCGCTTTTAGAAGAGCTGCAGAGGTAGATATGTCGAACAAGGGGGTGGAATTTATGCCTTGTCCATGCATTGACTGCGAGAATCATCGGATGTTTCGAAACCCAGCACAGATTGAAGCACACTTGATTCTTCGAGGTTTCAAAAGGGGATACACATGTTGGACCAGTCACGGTGAAGAGCAGATTATGCAGGGAGCAAGTAGTACTGCCATGGTGGACGAAGTCGATGATACTCCGGATGATATCGATCAGGCTTTGGCGACATCCGATCGATGCTACGAGATGCGTAAGGGAACCGTGATGAGCAGGAGTATGTAAAATTTCGGGCTTGATGGATCTACTCGGAGAAACCTTTGTTCCCAAGTTGCAAGTCCAGATACACAAGATTGTCATCCGTGCTGGAATTGCTGAAATTAAAGGCAAGCAACGGTTGGTCCGACAAGAGTTTCACGCGCAATAAGGTCTCAAGCGGATATGCTTCCAGAGGGAAACGAGTTGCCAACAACGACCTACAAAGCCAAAAAGGTTCTTTGTCCCTTGGGAATGGAAGTAGAAAGAATACATGCCTATCCGAATGACTGTATCTTGTACCGTAAACAGTACGCAAACTTGCATGTATGTCCGGTGTGCAACGCATCCAGGTACAAGCGTAAAGATAGATCAGATGATGACGCCGAGGGCATGGAGGTGAAGAAAGGACCTCCCGCTAAGGTGGCGTGGTATCTGCCTATAATTTCCCATTTGAAGCTGTTGTTTGTGAACCCAAAAGAGGCAAAATTGCTTCGATGGCACTCAGATGAGCGTAAGAACGATGGAATGACTAGGCACCCTGCTGATTCAACTCAGTGGAGAAACATTGATAGGAGGTTTGAAGAATTTGCAGTGGATGCGAGGAATATAAGGTTCAGATTGAGTACAGATGGAATGAATCCTTTCGGTAACATGAGCAGCCGTCATAGCACTTGGCTCAGAATCTCGGTGTACAACCTTCCTCCTTGGTTTTGTATGAAGCGAAAGTACATATTGATGTCTCAGACTCATCAAGGCTCGAAACAACCGGGAACAATATTGATGTGTACCTAGCACCATTGGTGGAAGATCTGAACACATTATGGGCTCTCGGGTGCGGTATGGGATGCTCACAAACGAGAGTACTTCACTTTATACCGCCTATTGTTCTCGCACCATAAATGATTATCCCGCCTTGCTAACCTATCGGGCAGAGTACAAAAGAGCCAAAGCATGTACACACCGCTTGATGACACCGAGAGTGTCTGGTCAATCACTCACGCAAAACTGCGTACATGCGCCATCGAGGTTCCTTCGAGAAATCACCCATACCGCAAGATGAAGAAACAATTCGACGGACAACCAAGACGCTTTTAGCTCCAAAGCCTTTAAGCGGGCCAAACATTCATGATATGGTTAAGAAGTTGATGTTGCGCTAGGAAGGGACATAAATCGAGGACCCGTGAGAAGAGCATGTGGAAGAAGAGATCAATATTTTGGGACCTACCTTATTGGGAGCACCTAGAAGTTCGCATCGTGCATCGACGTAATGCACGTGGAGAAGAATGTCTGTGATAGCTTGATTGGTCTCTCATCAACATTAAGGGTAAAACAAAGGACGGTATCAATGCACGGCTTGACTTGGTCGATATGGGCATCGACCGAGTTAGCACCGAAAGAGACCAAAAAGGCCGAACATATCGCGAGCTCGCTAGTTACACTCGTCCAAGGCCGAGAGAAAGGAACTGTGCCAATGCTTGCATAGTGTGAAAGTTCCATCCGGTTACTCGTCCAACCTAAAGAGACTTGTTTCGATGAACGATTTGAGTTTAACTGGCATGAAGTCCCATGATTGCCATGTGCTTATGACACAGATGCTCCCTGTGGCAATTAGAATTATTTTACCGACCAAGGTTTGGGAGACAATCACAAGGTTGTGTTATTTCTTTAACACAATTGCTCGTAAGGTCATCGATCCCGGGACTTGATGCTCGCAGGTGAGGTGGTAATGACTCTATGTAATCTTGAGATGTATTTCCCTCCGTCATTTTTTGATATCATGGTCCATCTCATTGTTCACCTTGTGAGGGAGATAAAGATATGCGGGCCTGTGTTCCTACTAGGCTCAAGCATTCGGTTTAACCAATATTTCGTTTCGGTTTCGGTTTTTGGGAATTTCGTTATTCCAAAAGGAAACCAAATATCTTTGAAATTTCGAAACCGACAATTTGCTAACCGATAATTCGGTTTCGGTTTCGGTTTTAAACCGATTAACTGTAATTGTCAGATTCAGAATCACCAGCTTCACCACATGACCACAATCCACATATTTCGGTGAACAATACTAATAAAGGAACAATACAAGAACAGAGATAAAAGTAGTACATATAGCTAGCACTAGCAAACCGAATTAACCAGTTCACTAGTTCACAAACTCAAGAAGGAATATCAATCACTAAATCAACATGCAAATCCTACTCAAGCAAATCAAGCAATGTCAATCACTAAATCAACATGCAAATTCCCTACTCCAATGTCAACAAAATCAAGCAAATTTACTCATTATTCATTAACACATGTAACCAAATGTCACACCGAGAATGCTTTGATTTAGTGAATATCAAGTTTCTAATGTAATATCAAGTTTCTCGTAATCAAGCCCGAGAATGCCGTAACATAATTGCTAAAGTTGCTTTATCTGAACATAATTGCTAAATTAGGTATCTTAACAAGAACATGCTTGATGCCGTAACATAATTGCTAAATTAGGTATCTTAACAAGAATGCCGTAACATAATTGCTAAATTAGGTATCTTAACAAGAACATGCTTGATGAAAAGAAAATGTCAAGGAAATACTTCAGAAGTTTGTTTCGACCATGACTACTGAGCACCGAGCGAGGGGAGGGAGGCCGAACCGGAGGGCGCCACTGGAGTGGTCGAGCGGGATTGGGAAGCCTGTAAGGGAGGCCAAGGGGAGGGCGCTGCCGGCCGGGAGCTTGGAGTTGGAGGGGATTGGGGAAGGGAAGGAGGCTGGAGGGTGCGGGCGGGGCGGCACTGAGCCGAGACCTGAGCCGGAGGCCTGAGGGGAGGGCGGCGACCAAGACTCAGTGGCGGCTCGAGACGGAGGGCGGCGCTGGGCCTTGGAGACGCTGAGGATTCGGGCGCGCCTGGAGCCCTAGGGTTAGGGTGTGAGTCGTGTGACCGCGTGAGGAGGGCCTCGAGGTTGAGGGAGGACCGAGTGATCGAGCCGAGACTCACTCGAGAGCTAGGGTTAGGAATTACCAGATATTCCTGTTAGTTCTTAACTGATCTCAAAACCTAATAAACCAAAAAACCGGTTATTTAAGACATATAATCAATCGACAACCTAATTATTCGGTTTGCTATTTCGCTTTGCCTTTGCTATTTCGATTCGGTTTCGGTTTCCTGCTTTTTTTGCACATTTCTAGTTCCTACGTAGCATGTACCCGCTCGAGAGGTACATGGGAATTCTCAAATCCTACGTGACGGAATCGATCTCGAACGAGAGGTAGCATTATCGAAGGTTATGCAATGTAAGAGGTCATCGAATTCACGTGAATTACATGGCTCAGTCGAACCGATAGGTGTGCCTCGATCCCGCCATGAGGGGAGGCTCGAGGCATCGGACCATCGGAAGGAAAGCAATCACACCTGATCCAGTTGCGTGCGCCAAAGCCCATTTCACAGTTTTGCAACACATTTCTATTGTGGCCCCGTATATCGACGAGCACAAGAATTGGCTACGACAACACAATCCGACGCGGCCAGAGTAATCGATCATCGACAAAGATAACCTTCACTTCAACAAATGGGTTCAAGGAGCGATTTCCATTATCGAAGCATGTCATGTGAGACGCTGACATGGTTGGCAAAAGGGCCAGCTTTTACGGTTGTAACATGGAAAGGATATGATTTAAATGGGTACACATTTTACACGAGATTAGGACATGAAGAGCACAAACCGTATTAGCGGTGTTCAGATCGATGCGCCAATACCGCCGGATCGATGAGGAGCTCAGATTATGGGTTCATTGAGGAAATTTGGGAGCTCGACTATGTGCTATTCAAGATCCCCTTATTTCGGTGTTGGGCTAACTTGCAAAGACGTGAAGGTTGACAAGCACGGCGTCACAACCGTGGACCTCGAACGCCTCGGATACCAAGAGGAACCATTCGCTCGCCAACCAAGTTGTTCAAGTCTTCTATGTAACCAATTCGCCCAACAAGCAAATACCATGTTGTTCTTCGTGGAAAAAGGAGGATTGTCGGAGTCGAGAATGTGGTAGATGAGGAAGAATACAATCAGTTCGACGAGTTGCCTCCTATTGGTACCAGTGTCACAATTCAGGAAGACCAACCTGAAGAAGCTAGCTACACACGTGTTGATCATCGTGAAGGGCTAATTTTTATACAAAATAATAAACAAGTGTTGTCATGAGGACCTGATCTATGTATATATACCAAGTGTTCCTGTATGAATTAATTAGTGAGATGCATGTATTGATTAAAATTAAGCAGGTGCATGTGTATATGGACATGTATTAATTAAAATTAAGCAGCTCTATGAGGACATGTATTAATTACTGAGATGTATTGATTAAAATTAAGCAGTGGCCCATCCCAGACGGTTCCAAAATTAAACCGTCTGGGATGACTACACCCCAGACGGCTCAATCCCAGAACCATCTGGAATGGTCTTCCCGTGCCACTCAATAAATCCCCCGCGCTTGCCATTTCACCACGTTCCGCGCACTAATTTATTGCAACCCTAGCTCCCCCCCTCGGCGGCGCCCTAGCTCCCACCTCGGCCGTGCCTTCGCCCTAGCTCCTGAGGTGCCCTCCTCGGCCTTGGTCTCCTCCCTCGGCGGTGGCGCAAGACTCCCACTCGGAGGTGCCCTCCTCCCGGCGCCTCCCCTCACCATGGTGTCTCCCTCCCCACGGTGGTGTCTCCCTCCCTAGGTGGTGTCTCCCTTTCCATCGGTGGTGCCCTTCTCCTCCCTCCGCTTATTTTTTGTCTTGCTTGCTCCACGATTCGAGTGTGCTTGTTCCTCTGTGAATATTTTTTGTTCTCGCACTTGATTCTTGCCGGCCGAGATACTAGTATTGCTCGGTGATGAAATTAGGGTTACTACATGAATATGACAATTGATGAGATGATTTAAGCCTTGAACCGCTAGATCGGTACAAAATTATTGGATTATATTCACTGCTCGCTCAATTTGTATTCATTTCGTATCGCTTCGTCATTGATTTTGCTTATATTAATCAACCTACAATATATATTTGTTCTTATTAGCTTGATCGATCTTTGCTTATGGATAAAACCGACATTTTCTAGCCGATATTTGCTTGCGGATAAAACTAACATTCTCCACTTGATTCTTGCTCACCGAGATACCGGTGTTGCTCTGTGATGAAATCAGGGTTAATACATGAATACGACTATTGATGAAATGACTTAAGCCTTGAACTGCCAGACTTGTATGAAATTATTGATTTATGCAAATATGAACCAGTTATATTGTTCTACTAGTTGATTGATTTAGCTAGTGGTCCGGTCTCTTCCAGTTGATTCTGTCGGTTAATTGTGCTAATATTAATCTGAACTAAGTTGTCTCTGTTGATAGAAATCTCTTATCTGTTAAGGCCCTGTTTGGAATCATAGTTTTTCAAAACTATGGTTTTCATATACTATGGTTTACAATTGTTTTGTCATGAATACCATGGTTTTACCAAACTACCAACGGATGCGACATCACAAACCATGGCCTAAGTGATCTTTGAACTGATCTGAACCTGGAATATATATTGGCTCTGTTATGTATTAGTCTGATCAGATCTTTGCTTGTGGATAAAACTGACATTTTCTAGCTGATCTGAACACATTGATTTTATAACAGTGAATAATACTTAATCATTTCATGTGCATGCTAAGGTGGTAAGGGTTCAAGGCTTAAGTTATTGAATTGATTAGTCTAGTCCTAAAATCTGAGAGCACAACAAAATTAATTCCTCTCTTAAACATTCTGCAAAACAAAGTTAGATTGATGATATTATTCATATTTGTTTTATTCCCTTATGTTCGTAAAATATCGTATATAAGGAATAAAATAAACTAGCATATTATGAACCTAATGAACCAATGATCCTTGATATTTTCTCAACACAAATTAAACTTATCTTCACCGTTAATAAGATAAATTGATAATAATAAATATTAAGGATCTAATATAGTCCAAATATGTCATGATTGTTAAAGTTCGATCATGCATCCATTAAGGGGGAGTTCCTACCGCAACTTCGTGATATATAATACTCATGCAAGCTAACTTTGAGAGCACAACAAAATTAATTCCTCTATTTGAGATAAAGTTTGATGGATGGCTTAAACTTGTTTAATATCATCTTGTTTATGTATTCTCGTATACTTAGAAGTAATAATGAATAAAATCTTCCTCTTACACTCGTGATCTTGTCCAACAAATTCAAAAAATCTTCTTAAATTTGCTTCTCTTAACTTACCTACTCTTAACCTTACATCATACAAGATGGCATCTCCTCAATCCTCCGCTACCAAGGGATCTCGATGACGCCTACCTAATGTACAAAGAAACAGCACAAGGCAAGAGGGCTTAGTAAAAGGCCTCAAAGCCGATACACCATCACGGCGTCGATCCGCATGATGGGGCCCCTACCGCGCCCCAAAGGTCAGGGCGCTTTTCTGACCATGTGCGGGATCGCATGGCATGAACGGGTCCCCATCACCTATCCATCATGGAAGACGCCGATGATGAGGAGCGCAATAACTCGGTGACGTAAATATTCGCGTCATTCGAGCTTCCACAAGACGCCAGCTCAAGATCATGCGATGATACGCGCTAGTAGTGGGGAAAGGCGGAAGAACTTCAAGAGCGTCCTTGTTACTAATTACGTTAGTAAGGAAGTAACTCCGTTCCAGAAATACGGGTTCATCTCTGAAGATGTTTGGAGGCAATTTGTTGAGTTGAAGACGACGGAAGAGTTCATGCTTCAAAGCACAGCTCACAAGACCGTCCAGTCAAAAAATACACACCCACACAGACTCGGCTCAACTGGGTACGCGGGTAAGATGGCGCAATGGACGAAGGAGGACGACGAGGCAGTCCAGAATGAGGTCGCGTCGCCATTTGCCTCGACAGGGACCCGCGTTCAAATCGGGTAAGAGCGAGGTCACGCCACACTTCTGGGCGCGCGGTCCTTTGCAAACCCCACCGATGAGGAAGTGTCCCAATGCCTTATATCGTTGAGCATGAATCTTCCTGTGGCTCTTTCACTTTGAACAGAGAGAAAGACATGCTCTCCACGGCCTTGGGAAACAAGGAGCACCCGAGTCGCACTGTGAGGCCTAGGTGTTTTCGCTCCTCGAAAATGGGATTCCCACAGACTCGCCACGCATCGAGTAGGAAGAGAAGCAAAGCCGAGCATAAGGAACAAACGTAGCCCTCATTGAGGAAAGGGTTGAGGAAAGGCTTAGAGCGCAGTTCAATGATCAGCTACGAAGCCTCGAGGAAAGGCTGGAGCAAAGGGTGGCTGAGGAGAGGCAGGCACAGAACGTGCTAGCCCAAGAAGCACATGTGCAGTCACCCCAACCAACCGTCGGACTGAGCAACAAGCAAGGCCCACCTCTGTGCATGAAACCAAATTTCCTCCTGACGACAACACGCTGGTAACATGTCTGCAATGATCCTTACCTACAATTTTAATGTTGAACTTGTTAGCTAATTACTTGTGTACCCTTATGTAGGGGGGCACACCGTGCAATCTGCAAGTGAGGCTTGCCAACGGCTCTGTTCCCCTGCAGGCTGCTTGGGGACAAGCGTATGCATCCGGAGAAGGGTCATTACTGCACGGTCATCCGTTACAGCCGGGCTACGCAAAGGTCAATGTCGATGGTGTACATAAAATTTTCAAGGCCGTCACGCTGGACTTCCCCCCAAACAACGAAATCGTCACACTAGGGGATGCCATCGGCACATTCATCCAGTGGCCCAAGAAGGACATCTCCTTCGATGCCCACCTAGGAGCACCGAAGGTACAAACAGTCCCAGATGCACCACATCATGCGCCAGAGCTACCAACACTACCAAAGCCATGCCATGCACGGAACGAGCCAGCCAAATCGCTACGTCTCCTCATCCCGCAGCAGACCGCTCTCGCAGAAGGGCCCAATCATTTCTCGAGAAGACGGCTTGGTAGCAGGCACGCGAGACAAGGGCAAATCGAAATATACAACGTCGCCCATGATTTTCCATTTGCCCCATTGGCGCGAAAATTCGAGCCGGGCAACCATTCGCATCGTACCGACCGCAACGAGACGCTTTCATTATCCCGCTTAGATTGCAACAATGGTGCATGCAACAAGCCAACAAGCCGGTGGCGTAACGGCAAACGAGTATCTCCGTGACCTTCTCGGAGTATTTCTTACACCGGCTTTAGATGGCGCTTTGTGGTCGGCTTCAACGACTTGTTCGACCAGACAACCTCGTAGCGCCGACGCCTCACTCATAAGATGCCGGGTCAATGTAAGTGCACCGCCTACATTTCGACGACCGATAAATGTCATATATATATATCATCCTTCATTTTGTATATGTAGAATCATGATCCACGGCAATAACAAGGAAAGAACCGTGGGTTTCGCCGACCCACACATTTTGTCCCAACAAACCATGGACGAAGATAAACAATTCGCTCACGACTACATGCAACAAATATGCGGGCTCATTCGACAAAAAATTCATACTTTTATCCTTCAACCCGCAGTAAGTGCTTCGCCCGAGATGCTATACTCGCTTATTCTACTATATATCTCATCTCGAAGTTAGGTTCAATGACCACGATTTACATACCTTTGTAGGTATCACCGGTTCTAATCGTAATTATACCGAGACGTAACCGGTCATTTATCTTGATTCCAAGAAGGGCGGCACCCACGATTTGAAGCCTATCGAGATTTTCTCGACACGCCGTTCGGTGTCTACAAAATGACTCGGAGGGCTACACAAGAAGGGCCCGCCACTCTAAAGCATATTTTTAACTTTCCTGATCCGATAGTATGCAATAATCCTTCACACTCCATTATAATACCTTCTAACTAATTAAACTATTTTGTTTTGGCGGGCTACCAAGAGCCAAAGGCCATCGACCTATGTTTGCCACAACATGTCACTCCTCATTGGTTCCAAGCAAACCAATGTCATGCAGTCTGTCAATCTTCCAACAAATGTCTCCACTTATTAATTTATATACACGCTAGACTTTACTTTACTCATTGATGTGCCTAGCAATGCGCTTGAATCAGATTGGAACAGTGACCTTCAAGTATTCGAGGACAGCTCTGGCCTTCTTGTCACGGAGGTCTTAGATCCAACAGCAGATGCTACTCGTGGCTCAACAATTAATGAGTTTACCGTACATTAATATTAATTTCGATCTAAACCTTCAAGTGAATTTGTCATTTATACTTCTGAATCCAATTTGTTATAATTACATTTGTTGTATTTCTGAAATGGATTGATGCGTTGTGCATATGTTGTAATGTGTGATGTTGAATCATGAAATGTGCGATGTGTATTGTGCATATGTTAGTTGAATCATGAAATGGATGCGCTGTATGTTCTGTAACATGTGGTTGGAGTACAATTTTTAAATGTCATAATAATATGCTAGTCATACTCTGTATACTGTCTTTTGTTTCAAATGGCATGGCTAGCAATTCCTGAGGCTAGCCAATATATTAAATTTAGCATACAATAGAAAAAAAAGCATCACAGACGGTTCTAACTGCGGCACCGTCTGTGATGAAGAAAAATCATAGACGGTTTAAAATTGGAACCGTCTGGGATATAATGTACTTCACAGACGGTTCTTATTTGAAACCGTCTGAGATATTCTAATCATCATAGACGGTTCGTACTTAAAACCGTCTGTGATATTTTACACTTTACAAACGGTTCGTACTTAAAACCGTCTGAGATGTTACCACATTGCAGACGGTTTGTAAGATAAAACCGTCTATGATGTTATTTTTTCCAGACGGTTGGAAAACCGTCTGCAATGATTGTTTGTCATCACTGACACTTGCTTACAGATGGTTCAGAAAACCGTCTGTGATGAGGTTTCCGAACCGTCTGTGATTAACATTTCTGTAGTAGTGAATCTAATACAAATGATGGATTTTTAAATTTTGAAAGCTGCAACAGGGACAATACAGCTCTATTAAATTGATTAAAAATTTGCACAGAGCGACCTTTCCAAAAGAGCAAAGCAAGAAAGGAAGAAAAGCAAAGGATGAAGGGCAAAATCGCACTTTCGATGTATTGTACAATCATTAGATCTTCAGTCAACTTTAAAACTATTAAGAAAAACTATCTTCTCTTTGAAAACTATGACGAAGATCACAAGTCCTACAGTGTCTAGATCATTGTTGCGAAATCATTCGGTAATCCTGCACCCCAAGAAGTTAGAACAGCAGAGACAAAAATCAGATACTGCTGCATCTGCATGCCATGTACTACAGCAAATTCATCGTGTCAATTTGGAAGGGGAAGGCATCATTGTACCAACATAACACGAATGTGATATAACTGCAAACAAATCCAAACGAAATTACCAACTCACTAAGAAGAAACAAACAACAAATATATTCATTCACCGAAGGAATAGGGAATAACCAAATGCTGTCAATCTTCGAAGCTAAACTAGATACTACCATCAGGAGAGAACCAACTTCAGAATGGTATCTCACTTGGCCATCATCACCTTCACAAACTCTTCATAATTGATCTGACCATCACCATCGACATCAGCTTCATGGATCATCTCATCCACCTCCTCATCTGTCAGCTTCTCACCAAGGTTGGTCATGACATGGCGGAGTTCAACCGCAAGGAACTCAGGAAAGTCAATTGTCCCGTTGCCATCAGCAGCCACCTCATTGATCATATCCTGAAGCTCAGCCTCAGTGGTGTTCTGCCCCAACGAGAACATAACAGTTCCATCCCATACATAGTACAGCTATGGACCGAACAGTTCTGTTACGTAACAATAGAAAAATTGGGAAATATTACAGCATGCTAACTCTTGTAATGTGGGTCAGCAGCTGTTTTCATGATTTCTGTTGTGAGGTTTAGTTAGCACTTGGTTACCAAATGTGTAATGTTTACCTATGATTGTTTGAATTTCTATTTTTATTTTGATCATTTGTAAATCATGTCACTTTGATGTACTAAGCAGATTTGACAGAGCAAGAAAAAAAGGTATCTTAACTAATAGTAATTCTACTACATGCATGCATACACATATTATCCAAGGTAATGAAAATTCCCCTAATCTATATAATAATATTGCAAACAGAAAAATAAACTTTACAAAGAACACAACTTAGTGATCCAATCCAACCAACACTTGTCGATTTCTATATCATAATTATTACTATTCTTGGATGACCAGGATAAAATGTAAGTGTTTTCTGAATAAATAGGAAATTTACCTCTTTATGTTTACTCTTTTCTCTTTTATGATGCCTATTCTTGCTTCGCTCCTTCTCTCTAGACTGTCAAATGAGGATAAAATGAGAAGGCAGATACATATCAGGTGCATGTCAGGATACACAAGATGAATTATGCAAATGATAAGTCTCATTTCATATGTCATGTGATACATGTGTATCTGACAAGCTTAAAAAACTAAATATTTCTTATTTTGATCATTTGTAAATCATGTCACTTTGATGTACTAAGCAGATTTGACAGAGCAAGCAAAAAAGGTATCTTAAATGGATATTTTCTATGGCTGACCATGGGATATGCTGTTTATAAGGCATATTCTTTGAATAGTCTTTATCCATAAATATAATGTGTATTTCATAATCCAATGCAAAAGTAGTGTAATTCTACATGCATGCATACACATATTATCCAAGCAAATGATCCAGCAATCCCCTGATCTATCTCTACTATTTCTAATTAGAAGTTGGTGGCAGTCGTCCGTTTTTCTCCAGAGTATCTGATCTGTTGGATCTGATATGAACGGCTGAGATGGAAGGGGATTTAACCCGATAGTTCCACCCATTCCTTTGGTCTTCTCACCAGCCCGAACCGCTTTAGCCACGATATATTTTATCTCAAACCACTTTGACCCCGCACCACCTCCCCCCTCCCTCGATCCGGAGCACTCAGCTCTCCCTCTCAAATCTCTTCGGAGGAGCAAACCTTTCTATTATTGAAACATAACTAAACTTAGTGCTCTTTACAAGTAAAATTTTTGTCGTAAATTGAGTTTCCGTTGCAACGCATGGGTAAATGACTAGTATAATAATATTGCAAACAAAAATATAAACTTTACAAAGAACACAGCTCAGTGAAACTACTATTGCTCATGTGCTGGTCACAACAAATATATTACATTTCGGTGAGGACATTAATGTCTCAGACATCACGGCTCTGACATCTCTGTTGCCAAAACCAATCACAAGCATACCTTCTTCCAACAAACAGCTGAAGATATTATACCAGCAATCACAAAGCTCTACCAAAAAAACATTTATACAGTACAGCATACAAAGTTCAATTTCAGAAAGTAGAGGTTTTTGTAAGGCTAAAAAAACAGACATACTTAGCCTAGGAGATTAAAGAATTCACTACACTGCAAAGAACATGAAATACAAAACTGGTAACTAGGTGCATAACAGAATTACAGGAGAAAAGTAACAAACCAACATTAATATTCACTTAAAACACAACCATAAGCTGACAAGACAATCTAACAAAATTCAAATCTGACCTTCAGATTAAATATTATTCTGGCGAGCATAGTTAGTTTTCACACTTAGACCTATCATGTTGCATAGGGCTATTAATGCCTCAGACATCTCTGCTATCAAAACCACCTAGGAGCACGGTTCAAGAAGCTTGTAAATGATCTTGACACCTCTTCTATCTGTCAAAAGAAACAAAAAATTTTTGAGGGTCAACCTTTACCTAAAAGCTTAATTCTATGCCAGTTGTAATTAAAACCAGATGTTGTTTACAACCCTAAGATTAATTCCCTTACCACCCACTCCTTATGCTAGATACAATAATAGTAATCTATTTCAGTATTAGGAATTTATATGCACATAAGCATATATCACCTTCAGGAAACTCCTGAATGGACAATACTGCCAAAAAGATTATGTACTGGCTGTGAACCCTGCAAATCCACGCAAAGCAATACAATTAAAATAAACTGATGGGATACCTGATAGGATATATTGCTAATAAATGTAAAAAGATCCAAAATATTATTCAGTACATATGAAGATGTGTCGACGATCGGGATCATCAACCGCAAGAAAAGAGGTAGGGGTCAGAGAGTTTATGGGACCCGAGCTGCGTTTTGCTCGAACGAAGGAAGAAATCGATCGCGGTGTTGGTCGGAGCAAGGCGACAACGAGCACGAGACGAGAGTTTTATATCGGTTCGAGCCCCCGTGAAGGTAATGGTTTACTCCAGCCGCTTTGCGGCGGTGATTCTTGCTATTTGGGTGTACAGGCAATGTTTACAACTCAAGATAGTAATGGTGATCCCTAGCTCGAGTCAAGCGCAGGTCAGGTTGTCTTCGTGTCCTTGGAGCTCATGCGCCCTGATCTTTATACTTCCTTTGCACGCAACGGCGGAGCAATCCTCGGAAAGGGGCCTTCGGCACCTTGAGGGTCGGGCAAGAATCGCCTCGAACTTGCCGCAAGACTCGAGTCATCCCCACGACCCGCCTCCGCAACCGTCTACCAAATGCTTGATCCGAAATCCTAGGGCGGACCAGGGCTTCAGCGAGACCCCACTCGAGCTCGAGGTCGAGAGGTGCCGAGCTCAGCAAGCAAGGCCGAGGTCGAGCGCCCAAAGGCACACCTGTGTCGCGGCCGGGCCTTCCGAGCATGGGGATCCGCTGATCGCACTCCCACGGCCAAGGAGTACCCACTCGTCACCAGCCCCGAGGCTCTAGGCCTGAGGAACCCTCGTGACGACCTCGAGCCTTATTCTTGAGAAAAAAAACCTTCATAGGTCTTGACTCCTTGGTCGAGGTTGGGCGGAGACCACAAGGCAAGTCTCTTGGCCTCGACACCTGGCAACCTTCGGACTTCTCGATGTTGGTACGGATGTGAACGGTTGGTGGGCACCTGGCGGCGTCTCGACTCCGTGAGCCCAAGCCTTAATCACACCCGCCAAGTCGTAGTTGGCACGCCTTTTAAGGTGCCGTGGATCGATTTTACCGTGTTGCGGTTCATAATCCCAATACCACATCTTCAAAGAAGAAAAGCTCTCGCCTTGAGCCCTTCGCTTTCCAAGTCCTCTCACCCGAGCAAGGTCCTCCTCTCCCCTCGCATCAAACCAGACGATCGCCATGACCATGTTAGGAAGGAGCACTCTATCGACTCGAGGATGAGAGAGCTCGAGTCCCCGGGCCGCTGGACCTGCTTGTATGGCGATACGCCGCCGCAACGAGACCGAGCCGCTACCAAGGACGACGAGATCGTCTCGCACCGAGCACTATGTCCTCTTTGGCTTGCGGACCCCGGAGAGTGAGTTCGTCATGAAGGTCCTCTCCACCGCGACATCGAGCTCATCAATCTGTGCCAAACTCCGCTTCTTCTCCTCACCATCTTTTCCCATCTATGCGAGGGGTTCTGGGATTCTCCCGACCCTCGCTTCTTCTTTCGCAGATTTCGCCTCTTCCGCCCGGGAAGGACCCGTGGTCACCGCCTTCTACTTCCCAGCAGCCGGTCGGCTCTGTGGGCCTTCCTAAGTTCCACCGATTCCTCGCCGTGGAACGAAGCGCCGGTTCTACTCTAAAGAGGGCGAGGCCGACGCCGGTGTACGAAGGACCCCATCGCCAACCGCAAGAAGGAGACTCGAGTCTGACGACCTCGAGGTCGACGAGGAGGCCATCGCCTCATCCATATTCGCGCCACGCGCGTCTTAACGGGCAAGCGATCGCTAATGATTTCTGCGGAACCGCTGCGTCCCTCTCAAAGGAGGGAGCACCCTTCTTCGAGATCCAGGGTCCGATGATGCTACCCGCGAGGGCACGCCTAGTAAGTCTTCTTGTCTCAAGGTCCGGTTTGCACACACCTCCGATCCTCTCTTGATGTACCGCTTGTCTTGCAAAGGCCGAAAGAATCCCGGTCTCCGCCAGATGGTCGAGATGTTCGAAGCCGGGCGACGAAAGTACGCTATCGGCAACCCCGCCCCAAGAATGTACTCCATCGAAAGGACGAGGTAGGTCACCCGACCAAGCGCCGAAGTCTTATACCCACGAGCCCTTCCCGAGCCTCGCCGCACGCAGCCCATCAGAGTTATCGGACACGGCCAGAGGATGCTCCACGCTCAAGCAAGCAGGGCAAGAAAGGGAAGAAGCGACCTCCACCGGCCGGACTAAGCCGAACGGAGGCGAAGAAGCGCCATGTCGAGTGGGGACCGTGCCATGGTAAGGGCCCTTCCGGTCGAGCCCCGAGCTTGTGTTTTCGCGCTTTGCCGCTTTTGACGAAGTTTCTTCGTAGCAAAGCAGAGCGCTGCCGCCGCCGCCAGTCTTCGAGTACACCCCGAGCCTCGAGCCCGAGCCCTCGCCAAGGCGGGTGATGCGGAGCCGCTCGACCCCGAGACCTCGGTCGCGAGGACGCATAGAACGTGACGCCCTCAACATCGGGCAAAGAAGACCTTCGACGACCTTCGACGAGGAGGAGATTGGTGACCTGTAAGCCCTCGCATCCTGGGTCTCATACCGCCTTTTCAGATCTTTCGCTTAGTGTATGCTTTTGATCGCAGACTCGAGCACCGAGCTCAAACTTGCCCGCTTTGGACGATGGTCGCGGTCCGCATGAGTCCGAATCCGAGGAGGAGAACGCCGAGCCGGTACCACGCCGCGATCGCCGTGGGACACGACTTTCGCCCAGCCCTTGGTCGGTGAGTTCTACCAAGGGCTCGATGACTCGTCTGAAGAAAACGAGCCCGCTCGGCCAAGCAGACTACGACACCGGCGAGGCCCACGGCACGAGGTCCGCCGACGGCTTCCCGGCCCCCGTGAGGGAGGATACTCAGGGCCTTGAGGCCACGATTGAAGTGGCCTCCAAGACCCCACCAGCCCCGATCGCCTCGGCCGAGGTCGCGACCACGGCCATCGGGCGACGGCCGCAGAAGCTCCACAGACCTCCCACCGCTGACAGCCGAAGGCCGAGGCAGCTGCACCCTGTGCCACGGAGGTCGGGAATGCCGAGGCGGATCCGGCTGCCATCCCCTTGGCGCCGGAGACGAGCGGGACCCCGACCGTGGAGATCGGGGATGGCTCTGCCGCTATGTCCTCCCCCGTCGGCGGCCTTAACCCACCGGAGGAGGCAATGATAACTGCCGCCCGGCGGGACTCGAGTCCCGCCCAAGTGCGCCATCGGTGGCCGTGGTCGATCCCGGCACCGGCATGGCGGTTGACGAGGAGGAGGAGATCCCTCGCGATCGTATTGACGACCGTGAGGACTTCACCCGCGCACGCCTGGAGGGGCGACTCGGCGAGGTGAGGGTCTTCCCGCCGACTTCGTAGCTCGCAGTCTGACCTCCTTGTCCCCTCTCATTTTTGGGCCACCCTTTCCGTCGTGAAGGTGATCGACCATGCCTCTCGAGGGCTACAAGGCCTCCGAGAGTATGCTTGTCAGGCCGAGGGGTCCTCGACGCAGCTGGGAGGCGCGGAGGCCGAGCGCGACCGGCCATCCGCACTATTGAGGTCGAGCAGGGGAGCTCGAGCGAAGGCCCAAGAGCTCGATGATCTACGCCGGACGATGAGGGCGCAGGAGATAGTCCACGAGGAAGAGCTCGAGCGGACCAGGGTCTCCGAACGCGACTTCTGTTTTAAGGCCGTGGAGCAGGAGCGTGCACGTTCAGCCACGGCGCTCGAGGCTGAGCGGGCCAAGATCGAAGCTCTGGAGAAGGCTTCATGAGGCGCCGACTCGAGCTCAAGGCCAAGATACTCCAAATGAGGAGGAACTTGGGATCGCCAACAAGACACTTGAAACCGAAAGGCCAAGGTCAAGGACCTGGAGAGGGCCGCTGCGGAGCAGCCACATTCTAGGACGAGGGTGTCCCCCGAGCCCGAGGCCAAAATCCTCGAGCTTGAGGGGAAGCTCGAACGTGCCACCAAGGTGCTCGAGGTCGAACGCGCCAAAGTCGAGGCGCTGGAGAAAGCTCCCGTAAGGTCGCTCCTTGGGCCCGGGACTAAGGTCCCTGGGCTCGAAGAAAAGCTCGAGCGCTTCAGAAAGCAACAAGAGTGCCCCGCCCACCAAGACTAACGACGCCGAGCCGTGGATGCTTCCCAACAAGCCCTCCACCTGTGGTGAGATCGCAACCACGAAGGCAAGAGTGGCCCACTGAAAGCAGAAAAGCTTACCCATGAGATGGCCGACCAGAAGAAACATCAAAGAGCAAGGAATGTACTAACAAAAGTGGTTTGTTTTTGGTGTACAAAGAAACCTCATCCCTGTTGTAAATCCGTAGCTTGGGGATACTTGAAGTCTTCCTTGCTTTGCTTACTAGTCGTTCTCGTGATTTCTAGGTCGTGCGCCGATAGGGTAGCCTTACCCAGCCCCCGTTGGGTCCGAGGTCGAGCGACGCGTGCCTCGGGCACAAGACTTAAACACACAAGACTTAAACATGGACGAGAGGCCACGACCTGCAAAGTGGAGGAACAATTCGCAAAGGTAGAAGGGCACGAAGCGGACATCGTTAGTGCTCGAACGGTCCTTGCGACCATGCATATCGCCGACGGCTAAAGCGGCGAGGTTCTCACCGAGCCCGAGCACAGGAAGAGCTAGATTGCGAAGAGGTTCGCTTACGCTTAGCTCGCTCACGGGCGGTGAACGCCAAACTGCGCCGCTAGACCAGAGCGAATGTGTTTGCGCACGAAGGTCGTGTTCAAAAAACAAACGAGGAACCGCTTAAAAAGAAATAGCAAGAATATCAAGGAAGCAGACATAAAAAGTGAAAGATCACTTTATTGAAATGTGAGGCATAGGGTTTACACATAAAACTTCCGGTCGATCTATATTCCACGAGCTAGAGAGCTCTCGCCGTTGGGCATCGCTAGCCTGAGAAGCCCTCGCGCGATCTGCTGAAACAACTCTATAGGGCCCTCCCACCGGGGATAACTTGTTGGTGCCGGACGAGCTCAATCCGCCTCGGGCTAAGTCCCCAACAAGGAGCTTCCTAGGTCGTGACGACGAGACGCATGTCTCGCGAAGAGTTTGCGGTAGTGCGTTGATCGTAGCAAAGGCACGGCATCTTACTTCTTCTGCGAGGGTGAGGTCGAGAGACCGTCATACCGAAGTCGACTTGGTCGACTGCCGACTCGGCAGAGCCCAGCCGTGACCTCGGAGGCGGATTTGCTTCTGCACTCAACACGAGCCGGAAGGGTGTGGACCCCGTGGCTCGGCTTGTTGTGGTAATGCAATAGACCATAGGACGGTGGGAAGTTCGCCCACCTGTGCCTTGCCAGACGGCCGAGCTCATCGGCGACTCGCTTCTTGACGCCTTGGACGACGGTTCGCTATGCGCTCCACGCTCCGCTGTTCGGGGTGAGCCACCGGCGAAGCAGATTTTAATGCCGAAGTTCTCGCAAAACTCCCGGAACAACTCGCTAGTAAACCGAGTACCGTTGTCGCTGATAATTTTGCATGGAACCCGTGACTGTGACCACGAACAAGCGGAAGAAATGAACGCCGCCCGAAAGCGCTTATGGTCGAGACCGGTTCACCTCTATCCACTTGGTGAAGGTGTCGACAATGACGAACGTAAACTTCTTCCCCTACCGCTTGAGGAAAAGGACCGAGGATGTCCAAATTTCTGTGTCGAGAAGGGCCACGCGAGCGAATGGTCTGGAGCGCGAGAGGTCTGGTTGATGCGACTTCGGGCGTGGAATTGGCAGCTCGGCAAAGCGACGATATCACGAGCATCCTGGCCGAGGGCCAATAGTACCCCATGCGAAGGCCTTCCACCATTGTCCTCAGACGAAGAGTGCGCCTACGAGGCCCGAGTGAATGTCATGCAAGAGGGTACTTACCTCCTCCGTGGAGATGCACCGCGTCAGATGCTCTAAACATTGCGCTCAGAAGCTCTCCTCGACAAGCGTGTCTGACTTGCCCGGCGCTTGATCCGACTCCTTTCGGCAGGGTCGGGTGGCAGGTCACCCCGGGCAAGGAAATTGTGGATGGCCTCGACCCAGAAGGGGGTACCTTCGATCATGGCGAGTGCGACTTCTTGGTCGGAGATTGTCGGGCCGCCAGCCTCTGTGATGACGCTGGGTGGGATTTCATCGTCGGAGGAGCCGAGCTTGGAGAGGTAGTCCGCTACCGGAGTTGTCCTTTCGGGATGTGCTTGAGCTCCGTGTTCGAACCACTTCTCCATCTTGCGTGCCTCGGCGAGGTACTTTGCCATCGAAGTCTCCCCGAGCACCGGTAGTCCTTGTTGAACCGGTTGACGACGAGCCGAGTCGCCTTCACGACCCAGACGGCGCAGCGCCAAGGCCTTGCAAGCTCGTGAAGTCGCCAAGAGGGCTTCAGACTCCACCACATTGTTGGTCGCCGAGAAGCCAAAACGAATTACGTGACTCAATTTGTCGCCGCACGGGGTGAGGATAAGATCCCACTCGAAGCGCTTGAAGGACCTCGAGCCGTCAAGAACATGACCTGTGGCTTTTCCTCTTCGACCAAGCTCGGAGCGGCCGCGACGCCCGCCGACCACAAAGTCACGAGCACTTGCGATTTAATCTGGTCGTGCGTGCACGACCGACGCCGAACGCCGCTTAGCTCCATGGCCCACTTGGCGATTCGCCTGCCGCCTCCGGGTTCCTCAAGATGTCTCCGAGTGGGAAGTTGCTCGACGATCACGAATGCGCTCGAAATAGTGCCGAGCTTGCGCTGGCCATGAGGAGAGCATATAACACCTTCAGACTGCGGTAGCGCCTTCGGCCGTGCAAGACCTCACGACATAATAAATGGGGTGTCATTGAAACCCCGCTTACGCCACCAGACGGCACTAACAAAGATGGGGGTGGCCGCGAGATATAGCAAGAACTCTCACCGTGTTGTGGCGTTAGTAAGGAGGGGTGGGGACGACAGTATGCCTTCGTGTCGTCGAAGGATCGCGGCCTCTGGAGTCCACTCGAAGCCCGTGCTTGCGCAAGGTTTGGAAGAATGGGAGTCCGCGCCTCCAAGCCTCGAGATGAACTCGCCGAGGGCGCCATGCGCCGAGGAGGCTTTGCACCGCTGATCGAGGTCGGGTGCCATCTTCTCGATCGCCTCGATCTTTTCCCGGTTTGGACCAACCCCGAGCCCCGATCATATAGCCGAAAGCACCTTATCGGACGCCGCTACCAACACGCACTTCTCGGGTTGAGCTTGATCTTGTGCTTGTTCAGTTGGCGAAGGTCTCTCGAGATCCCGAACGTGGTCGCCCTCGGCGGGCTTTTGACGATGATGTCGCCCACGAGACCTCAAGGTTCCGCCGATCCGGGGCTCGAAAGTCTTGGTCATCACCGCTGAAAGGTGGCCTCGCATTGCGCAGACCAAATGACATGGTCGATAGCAATAAGTGCCGAACGGCGTGATGAAGGAAGTCCCGCTTCGCCGCCGACCGCCACTTTGATCTGGTGGTATCCCGAGTAAGCATCCAAGAAGCTAAGCATCTTGGCATTCGCGGTGGAGTCCACGATCCGTCGATGCGCTGAAGCGGAAGTTGTCCTTCGCAAGCCGAATTCAACCCCGTATGGTCGACGACATTCTCCACTTTCCTCCCTTCTTCAAGACGATGACCGGGTTGGCGCCCACTCGGAGTAGTTAATCTCACGAATGAAGCGGCCTTCAAGAGCTTGTCAAGGTTCTCCTTGATGATCGCGACCTTCTCTCGGGAGAAGCGCCGCAGCTTCCGGGCGATGTGTCGAGAGCCGGATCCCACCGCAATTTGTGCTCGATCACCTCCTCGACGCCAGCATGTCCGCTGGCTCCTGCAAATATGCCTTTGTTGGCGCGAAGAAAGACGAGCTCGAGTTCCTATTTGGAACTCACTCGCCGAGACGTGGACGCACTGGTCGGGTCACTCTCGCCGAGCGACACGGCCTTCGCTTCCCACTAGGCCGGATTGCCGCCTTACGGCGGCGCTTCGCCGCCGCCCCGGATCACATCAGGGCAAGATGCTCGGCGAGAGCCAAGGCCTTGGTCTCGCAGCCATGCGCCGCTTAGGTCGCCTCGCACGGTGATGACACCGCTGGGACCAGCGCCATGCACCGATGGCTATAATGGTTGGTCGCCATGAACTTGACCAAGGCCGGCCGTCCGAGGATGGCGTTATGCGGAGGTCACCTCGACCACCTCGAAGGTGATCACTCGGCGAAGTTGTCGAGCCGCCAAGGTGACGGGCAAGACAACCCGCCCCAAGGGGTGGTCGAGCTCCCGGGACTATCCCAAGAATGGTATGGTGATGCTCTTGACCTTCGACCGGGAATCAGATCCGGCCGAGCGCCCCCGCCGCAGAAGTTAAGAGAGCTGCCGCCATCGACCATGACGCGACCGATCATGCGGTATTGCCGATGGTCGGGTCACGACCAAGGCGGTCTTTAGGTCTCGAGCCATACCGGGAGAGCATCCTCCGAGAGAAGGCGATGGTGGCCCCACCACTTGCAGGGTTGTTCGACGAGCTTCCCAGCGGCGACCTGGTAGATGGTCCGTGCGGCGGCCTTGACTCGCGCCGATCGATAGGGCCGACGAGCCACCGAAGATGACATCGATCCGGCGCCGCCTTTGCCGAACTCCAAGTCGAGGTCGCCGTGTTCGTGTCAAGATAACTCTGGTCGGGCAGTCGTCATCCTTCGAGCACCGCATCTCCCCCGCCCATCATAGAAAGCGCCCAATTATTCTCGCCAGCCTTCGCAGTTCGCAGGTCGTGGCCGTCGCCTGTGGAATAGGCGTAACTTTGATTCGCCATATCCGCGCGTCCCTCGGCCCCTCGCGCCGAGCATCGCCCGTCGGGGCCGCACGCTGGCCTCTCCCGCTGGGCCGGTTCTTCGCCTGGTGTGGTCGGGTCGACCTTGGCGAGGCTTTGAGTCCTCCCGAGCCCGGCCTCGACCTCGAGGACCTCGCACCGCCATCCGCCGAGACGATCACCGCGGTAGCCCTCCGCCACCTCTCGCGATCGCTTTACGCTTCTTGGTGGTGGTGCCTTGGTCGGCGCCTCGAGTTGGACGGGCCGCCTCTGTTTGGTTCGCACTGCTTACCTTGGTCGTAGTCGCGTTCAATGGACGGCATCGTCCGCGGCTCACGCATCGCTTCGCCATGCGGAAAAGTTTGTTGACATCGAGCCTCGAGGTGATCTCCGTGTCTTCGGTGAGACGCCGATCACGGACCCGAACTTGAAGGCCTTGATGACGGCCTCGCCGAAATGCTCGGGTCGTGTTCCTTATGCGGATGAATCGCCGCACGAAGTCGCAAGCATGGTTCGTTCTTCCTCGATGACACGATCCAGTCCTTCTCCTGCCTACCGCCAGAGTAACTCGAAGTTGGAGCGAGGGCGCTCGACTGGGCGCCACGACCAAGGAGCCTCGCTTCGATTAAAAAGCCGTCCTAGCGGCCCGGCCCAGACGGTCGGAGGTAGTTCGCCATCACGAAGCTCGTCCCTCCGCCGCCAGATAGCGGTCGAATAGATGGACAGAACTCGTCAGATTCTTGGTCCCGCCGGCGCGCCGATCGGCTGGCTTGAACCGAAGCCGCCATCGACGACGAGACGAAGGCCGCCGAGTACGCCATGCACCAGAGGTCGACAGTGCACGCCGGTCATGGTCATCGCCGACAAGATCCTCGCTGCGGACTCGGAGTCGAGGTCGCCCGGGCGCCCGACCTCCGCTGAACGACCATGGTGCCGAGCACGGAATCACCGTTGGTAACACAGCGTCCCGACCCTCGGCGCTGGGCGAATGTCCCGGAGAGGTCCGCAGACTGCCGCCGGCCGACTCGGAGCGGCTTGGCTCAGCCTAGTCTCGTTGGTGCGGTGCCGTGGGACGCCGGCTGGCGTCTGCGTCAAAGCCTCGCCCCAACCCGTTGTTCGGGGCTAACCTCGCAGAGGTGTACGACGCGTCCGACGGCGCGACGTGTTGTCATTACTTTCTCGAGCGGGTCCCCGAGTGCCGACTTCGATCTTGCAGAGCCTTGACCTCGGCCGCAGCCGGCCGAGTTCTTCGCCGTGGCTCGCCAAAGAGCTCCGACCTCGCCCTATCGGGTTGGCTATGACCCGAGCGATAGCGCGAGGCGCCCCGAGGAGGGAGCTCGGGCGGCTCGAAGACGCGTCTGGTTTCTCTGGGCCTCCCGCCGGAGAGTCATATGGCTTGGTTGATGGCAACTCGCACTATACGGCGAAGCGTCTTCCGGTTCTGCGGATCACGGCCATCCGCATCTCCTCGGCGCTTTGACCGTCCGCCACCGTAACGTCTTTGCCGCCGAGCGCGGCGTGAGGGTGTGAACAGGACACGGAATCGAGTCCGCACCGAGGAAAATCCGCGATGAAGGGCGCCATGCTCTCGAGTCTTGGTGTCGCTCTCGCGAAAGAGCAAAACAATCGGCCCCACGGTGGCGCCACCGCCAACGATCGGATCGCAACCGCAAGAAAAGAGGTAGGGTCGAGAGTTTATGGGACCCGAGCGCTTTTGCTCGAACGAAGGAAGAAATCGATCGCGTGTTGGTCGAGCAAGGCGACAACGAGCACGAGACGAGAGTTTTATATCGTTCGAGCCCCGTGAAGGTAATGGCTCTATTCTGCCGCCTTGCGGCGGTGATTCTTGCTATTTGGGTGTACAGGCAATGTTTACAACTCAAGATAGTAATGGTGATCCCTAGCTCGAGCCGCGCGGCAGGCCGTGGTTGTCTTCGTGTCCTTGGAGCTCATGCGCCCTGGTCTTTATACTTCCTTTGCACGCAACGGCCGGAGCAATCCTCGGAAAGGGGCCTTCGGCACCTTGAGGGCTAGCAAGAATCGCCTCGAACTTGCCACCAAGACTCGAGTCATCCCCACGACCCGCCTCCGCAACCGTCGACCAAATGCCCGATCCAAATCCTAGGGCGGACCAGGGCTTCAGCGAGACCCCGCCGAGCTCGAGGTCGAGAGGTGTCGAGCTCGGGCGCCAAGACTGAGGTCAAGCGCCCGAAAGGCGCACCAGTGTCGCGGTCGGGGCCTTCCGAGCATGGGGATCCGTTGACCGCACTCCGCCGGTCAAGGAGTACCCAGCCCTCGTCAAGATGAATTTGGTGTTACTCGGCAGGATCAAGATTTTATTATTCCAAATAGAAGCACTACTCTCTGTGTGATGAGCAGACTGGTAGGAGTAGTATCATGCAATCAAAATTAGTCATGCATTAGTCTCAAGATTGGTAGGAGTAGTATCATGCAGTCAAAATTGGTCATGCATTTGTCTCGAAGACCGGTAGGAAAGCTATTAATCCAGAACTTAGTATGGAAAGCGATTCCATTCAAGTATCCATACCATGTAAAAGGTATGCTAAGCAAACGTATCTGGTTTTCAAAATTAGCATACCAAGCACCTTCAAGAAAAGAAAAATTCATCACAACTGCTACACCAGTTATTTGGTACATTTACACTTGAACAAAATCCAGTTATTTGGCACTTCTGGAAAAGAAAAACCAAGCACCTTCAGAAAAAGAAAAACTAATCACAACTGCTGCTGTGCATTTGCTTGATTCCTACACATCAATGATATACGTTCCTCACTAAACATAAATAGATGCTACTAAAGAAACTTATATGCAGGCCATGCTACTCATGCGTCTCTTATTTGATGTTTCTTGATGACATTACTTTGAAGCTATATACAAATTCATACCATTTCAGCAGCAATCCATGCCTATACTATCAGGATTTGGCTAAACACAGTCATAAGAACATACAAGAACAAAAAACCTAAGCGACTCTGGGCTTTGGCGAATGAATGGATACCTGGCTTTGGCGAATGAAATTGCAATGGCTGTAAGTGCTTAGCTGATGAAGGTGCTGACTGAAGAAAGCGACTCTGGGCCACTTCGCTGTCACCATCGGGATTCCGAGACCCGAACACCGATCTGCCGCGCCATGTAGGCTCTCGATGCACCTTTCGTCGCCACCAAACAAAGAAAGACATCTGCAAGAACAAAGACGAAATGTAGGGGTTATATTTCGGAAGGGCATCAAGCAAGGAAGGAAAGCACGTGGGAGGAAAGAATGCACCGGGAGCATGGGGAGGAAGGAAAGCAGGGAGACACGCATCACGATGGATCGCTTCAGATCCAGGCAGCTGTCGGAGGATCGTAGGGGAGGGGGCGGGTTGAGCATTTGATCGCGCGGCGCGAGCGAGGGGATCAAGAGCGAGAGCAATCGGGGTGGGGGACACGGCGCCGCTGAGCCGAGCGAGGATCACGGGGGTAGGATTGGGGAATGGGGACGCGGGGAGGAAGGAGGCGCCACTGAGCCGAGCGAGGATCGCGGGGGCAGGATTGGGGAATTGGGGAACAGGAATGGGGATTCGCCCTGGGGACGCGTGGCGGGAGGGGGAGGAGAACAGACCGCTGCCACCAATTGCAAATTAAGAATAGTATAGATATAGATATATGAATTTTCTTGGACCTTAAATGATTCTTTCAGGTTGCTGGACACCAAATGTTTATTTTACACCCATGCTGTTGAATCTGGTAAACGATGCATGTATTTAGTGGTTAAATAGAACTGTGGACGACACATGCATGGTGAATTCTTAATGTTATTTTTTCTACAGCAATCCCACTGAGAAGCTTGTTTGTGCTCTTACCATGAGTATCCAAGGTAATTATAGCATGTATTTCATGCTTGTTGGTCTAAATCATTTGCAGATTTAGTCTCTTTACTGTGGTAGGCGCTCTCGGCAACCAGTGAGCCGTAGATGTAGACGCACCGACACGAGTAGCAGCTTCCGCGGATGGGCAGCATAGGAAGGACGGCCAGTGTCACCACTGAGAAGGGCGGCAACCAAGCTATATCGCGAATAGGGAGCACAAAAAGTGGGCGCTTTCACGGGTAGAAATAGTGCCAATTCTGCAAATGTGTTCGTGCGTAGCTAAATTTGCACACACGTGAGAGAGGAGGTCTAAAAGAGGATGATTTCCGCATTAAAAGGTTCAACAGGTCACATTGAGCGGTGTACATTTAGAATTATTGAGGGGTTCACTTTGGCAAACCAATGGCATAGAGAGAAGGGATCACTTCCACAAACCAATGGCATTGGAGGAATATGCTGTTTCTCGACGGCAAATAAGGAATTCGAGCGCTTGTCATTGCTTTGGAAGGAATCGTCTCTTATACAAAACTTCCATTCATAAATTTGAGTCTATACAATGGCATTGAAAAGGACAGTGGGAGAGAGGGAACACACCATAGGCTAACACTCATCCAAGGATAGAAAACATATCATTCATCTCGTGAACCATCTTCTGTTGTTGCTGTACCACCAGCTTCGGTGACTAGAACATGAAGGTCTACCACATCCACAATCAGTATTCTTAGCAGCTCCACAACACACAAACACAATATCTTTGGAAGTGTCTCCATCATAATTGCCCATATCTAAACATCAGGTTTAATTACGGCTGTTTCCGCTCACGAATGCTTAATAAGGAGCTGCAAAGGAAAATTATATACCTTAGAAGACAGTACTACAAGACAAGATAGTCACCAAACCACTCTCTAGAACACGAGAACTAGGCTTTACAAGCAGGAATATCAGCACTAGGGTATGTTTTTGCTTAAGGAGAGAATGGTTCATTTTAGTAGATTTGTACTACTCTAATACGTACAAGCAATTACCCTAACCCAAACTATGCAGATTCTATCAGTTTCACCACATAACTGAAATATTTCTACCTGACAATATGAATTATAATAAGTGACACAACAAGAGTATCAGAACTTAGCACACCAGTAAGATATTTTTAATAATAGTACAGTTAAATAGTTTTTACCTAAACAGTCATTGTTCATCCTCATTATATCCAGTGTTCTCCAATCTCTCGTGTACTTCATCGAGGTCTGCTCTGGCATAAGCTTTCCCAATAGCAGACAATGAAGTTGCTCCATGATTTCCATATGATGTGGAATATCCTTGCGAGATACGTGAAGAAGCAAGCACTCAGCAGAAACATTGAACTATATAACAGGAAAAGGCACATAAATAAGAAATAATAAGTGCACCCCTATTTCGAGTAAGTAGTTAATATCAAAAGAAAGGCCAAGATAATATCTTGTATTGCTACTGTTGCATCACAAGGCACAACCCTTTATGTTGAACATATAACCTATGTAATTTCCCTGCAAAATAACAACTTATTATCAAGTTGGAATCAGCAGTACAACAATAGATTCATGGCAACACTATTTGCGAGACTTTTTGCAGCAAGAAAGAGAACATTACTGAAGCAGTGACGCATCTTTATGGAAAATGGCAACAGAAAACACTGCTGCTTTCCGATTGTTGTGAGTGCAAACTGAAGCACATAGGACTGACACACTGCTTGAAGAAAATATGTTGAACAAATGTCCTCAAAACACTATGCAATTCACAGTTTATTTCTTCTCAACGTTGAAACAACTGGCATAGTAGATAAAAGGGAACCCATGATCTGCAAAAAAGAATCAGAGATGCAGAATGATTGAAACTATGATGCTTCTATTAATACATACTCTTGCAAATGGGAATGGAAATAAATATTGGCTGCAGTGGCAATGACTAGATACCTAGGCTACTATAATCCTAACTCCAAATTACCAAATCCCAAAATCAAAAGCGTAGCTGGTGATCTCTTACTATTTAGAAATTTGTGCAAATATTTGGAAGTGTGTTCCATATGTAAATTGTAGTATACCTAAATGGAACATGCCTAAAATGTATTCACATACTTGAAATTTTAAAAAAAATGATATTGTGTATGGCAGACAATGGAACCAGACATGTTGCCACAAATTTGCATCATTCCAACAGATTTTCAAATTGTTCCTAGATATTGTAAATGGAAGGTGTTACATTCATCCACGGGTTAAGAGATTTTCACCAAAAGCATTTCCTCATTAGGAATAGTATCGACACCATCAACTTCACTCCTTGTTGAATCTTCTAGAAAAAAAAATAAGGTTGTGTTGTGGCAAACTTGTTTTTTTTAAATCAGATGCTTCTTGCCCGATAAGCTAAAACAAGGATGAGTTAATAACTCTTAGTGCAATAAGATACTAAGCCCAAATTATCAGTGCAAACAATTGTTCCTTAACAACAATGAACATATGAAAGACTAGAAGCAGTTTTTGACAACTTCTGTGTAAAGGAGCAAAGAAAGTAAAATAAGTATTGACTGTGGTCTACAAAAGCTTGAATGTGAATAAACAAGTATGCTCAATCAGTCAAAAGTCAAAACCAAACTAGACATCATAGATAGCAGCAACGATGTTGATCTTCACCAATTATTTTCTGAGTAAAAATTCTGGTGATATCATGACAGGACAGACTATAACATGGACCACAGATGACAGTATCGAGTGTCCAAAACCTTGATCACACATCGGAAAAAAAACTAATGAATGGTAAGAGCTAAATCACCAAGTTAGAACAGATATTCTATCTTGACTATTAAACCTAGCCAATAAACATGATCTTTGTATAACCATACACTTAATTGGTTTTGAAAACATTGTTAACCAATCAAAACACATGAGCTTATGCATAACAGGAACTTAAATGGGAAAAGGGCATAGAGGAAAGATACAGATTAGACAAAAACCGGACGGAAAGAACATGGATACACACTTAAAAACCCTGGAAAATGTCCAGGAATCAGTAGTTAATTAAGGGCCACGGATTGTCACATGAGATAACTACCAGATATTTATGTTATCGCATGAACATTGCTACTTACAAAGAATTTCGAAATTCATTGTTAATTATTTTGCATTTAGTAAACAGTTCGTATTTCGGAAAATATAAGTGTAATGTGGGTGGTAGTTCAAATAGGTGCCACATGAATATAGAACAGATAGAAGAGAAACATGCATACAACACAGAGCTTCTGCCTGTGCACATGTAATTTGTGGCATGGTTATCACGGCTAGTCACTGACTAGGCATCCAGGCGGTTGGAGAGGGGCGCCATGGCCCAGTGGCTCGCCTAGAGAAAGCGCGGCGGCAGCGACTAAGCCTTCCCCGCCGAGTTTTAGCGCCGGATCCACTCCTCTACATGCCTTCGAATCGAATCTGCGCCGGCTGCTCCGGACCGACGCGCCTCCCGCCAATCGCCGCTATCGGGCCGGCCAAGGCTACCCGAGGTCACGAGCACGCGTTGCGCCTGTGAAAAAGCTCTCCCGTGAAATGATAAGGCTGGCTTGCTCTCCCATGAAGGAGGACAGAGAAGGGATATGGATAGAGAAGGGATAAGGTTGGACCAAGTGACTTGTCCTTGAAAGTTGGAACATTCTCAGTTTACTTGCTGCTGCATATACATTATTTTGGTCGCCTAACTGCCGCCTAGGCGACCCGAAGGCGACTCGACTCGCTGAGACACTATGATAACCATGATTTGTGGTAAAATAAAATATTTCATATAATCCACCTGTTAGCATTTCTATCTTGTGCTTACACTTCTCAAAGAAAATACTTTATTTGGCATTTAATAGTACTCTGCTGCTATGTTCCATACACACTTTATTTGGCATTTAATAGTACTCCGCTGAAATGTTCCACACAGGAAGAACCACCCCATAGGTCATTGCTCTGTTGCATACTGAAAAGAGTCAATGAGGGATTTTTTTTCCCTGCGTAACATCTAACTTGAGGATTTCATTAAAGTGATCATGTTATTGAAACATCCACACTAAGCAAAACCAAGAAACCAGTGTTAACAAGTATGGAAAATTGAACGGAAATGGGTGCAGGTTTGCAAAACATATAAACCACGCATGGAGGAGCAGTGCACCACTGCACCTTGCTAGCGGCCAAGCTCACTTCTTCATTTCACATTTTTCGTATTTTTTTAACTAGGACAATATTAACCCAAATCAAGTGCTACTTAGTGCCCTTCTAATACAAAATTGCATATTGCACGCAGAACTGTACTACAGTTAAAGAATCATGTGCACAAAAAAATTAACATTGTATATCAACATCAAAACTAAACTCTGATATTATCACAACAATCCCTCAGAATTTACAGGAATTAGAGAATATCACAAAAACAATTCAAGGAAAAGGTTCATTACCTATTCAACTGATGTGGTGTCAAGGAATGGGATCCTTGGATACCACTCGGGTAGGGAGCTCCTCCCCTTTGGTGCTTTCCTCACAGCCCACGCTGGTGGCATGTTCTCCTTATTTCTCGACGGTGACAGAACTGGTTGGCAGCTTGACAAGGCCCTCCAACAGTACAGCTCCTGGCAACATCACTCTCCTAGGCCGGTGAGCACTGTCCTGCTGACAATCCTCACTTGAGGCATCTTGAGCTCTGCAAGAAGTTAATGGCACATCAGGACGCAAGAATCCAAGAAATGCACCACAAGGCCAATTAATGGTTCTAAAAATTAAAAAAATAAATCCCTTACAGTTGCTCTGCCTTTTTCCTGCTCTTGCTGTTACCAATCCTAATGAAAAATTGTGAATGAAACCTCAAGTAAAATCAAGGATACGCATGAATTAATGGCCCAAAAATTGCAATCTGATTCAGCTTCGACCTCTTCCAATGACAACACGAGCTATTCAACCCTAAGATACATGCAAGAAAATCACAACACAAAAAAAGCATCGATAGCATCAAGAAATTGCCTCCTCTAATTTCCAAAGATTCGCAACGGATCAGAAAGCCACGAAAGCGTTTGCCAAACTGCAGGAGAGGAGAGGCGTGCACAGCCGCCGCATGGTGTACATTTAGGACGGATATTTCCAGCACTTGCCGACGAACCATGTACCGCTGCCCTCAGCGACTAGTGACCACAGCCACCGGTTCGCTGTGGAACAGCCTGCCTTGGGCGCCGCTCTTGCCCACCTGTAGTGTATGACTGTATGGATTGCATGTATTTACTTGCTGTCATATGGAGTAAGCAGAAATGGAAAGAAAGAGAGCAGGCCAGACAGACCACAATACATACACAACAGATTTGCACCGCTAGCAGAAATGAAATGAAATGAAAAATGTAGAGTGCTTCTTGTTATGATCATCAAGAATATTCATTCATAACCATCAAGAATTGATTTGATTTCATACGACCAGACCAGACCAGGGTTCCCTATCATTATTCAATAGATGGAGATGGTGATGCTAGTCCCCAACCGGTGGGATGGGGTGCGGGGCGGGGCGGCTACTCGGAGCGTGCGGCGAAGCGCTCCACCTTTGGGTCCGAGAGGTTGATGCCAACCATGGCCTCGCCGAGGCCGCAGCTCACCTCGGCCAGGATGTTGGGGTCGCTGTAGTGGGTCACGGCCTGCACAATGGCGCGCGCGCGGCGCGCCGGGTCGCCGCTCTTGAAGATACCGGAGCCGACGAAGACGCCGTCGCACCCGAGCTGCATCATGAGGGCCGCGTCGGCGGGGGTGGCCACCCCGCCGGCGGCGAACTGGACGACCGGGAGGCGGCCCAGCTGCTTGGTCTGCATGACCAGGTCGTAGGGGGCGGCGATGCGCTTGGCGTAGGAGAAGACCTCGTCGTCGTCCATGTTGCGGAGGGCGCGGATGTCGCCCATGACGGAGCGGACGTGGCGGACGGCCTCGACGACGTTGCCGGTGCCGGCCTCGCCCTTGGTGCGGATCATGGCGGCGCCCTCGCGGATGCGGCGGAGGGCCTCACCGAGGTCGCGGCAACCGCAGACGAAGGGGACGCGGAAGTTGTGCTTGTTGATGTGGTGGGCGTCGTCGGCGAGCGTGAGGACCTCGCTCTCGTCGACGTAGTCCACGCCGATGGCCTCGAGGATCTGGGCCTCGACGAAGTGGCCGATGCGGGCCTTGGCCATGACGGGGATGGTGACGGCACGCTTGATGTCGCGGATGAGGCCCGGGTCGGACATGCGGGCGACGCCGCCCTGGGCGCGTATGTCGGCGGGGACGCGCTCGAGCGCCATGACGGCGCAGGCCCCGGCCTCCTCGGCGATGCGCGCCTGCTCGGGGGTGACGACGTCCATGATGACGCCGCCGCGCAGCATCTGGGCCAGGCCGACCTTGACGGAAAAGGTGGCCGACTTCTGCTTGGAAGGCTCCAGGAGCGCCGCGCCGTTGATGCTACCGCCGTACACAGTCACAACGCCGCTGCCGTCGGACGCCATTTCTCTCTCTGGTTTCTCTTTTCGAGAGGGGAGAGACGGCCAGACGGGGAGGGGAATGAGGCGGAGGAGGAGGAAGAGGAGGCAAGTAGAATGAGGCGGCGGCGGGGGTGGGGAGGAAAGTGGATGGATGGGTTGTGGGGGGCAGCAATCTTATACGGATGGATGGCAGTCTGATGAACGGACGGACGGCGCACACTCCTCCTCTCTCTCTCACACACTCTCACTTAGCGTGGGCCCAGCTCGCATTCACTGCGTGCCGACGCCGGCGGCATAGCCACCAGAAGGACAACAAATCCAAACCCACCTTCCCTACCGCGACGGCGATGCGATGCCTTCCATTCTTTTGCCTCTCTTTGAAAAATCTAACTGCGCCCTCATCGTCGCACGTTCCGGTTTCTTCTTTCTTTCTTTCTTCTATATTTCTATTCTTCTTTCTCCGCACGATGCCTTCCATTCTTGTACGTACTTTCTTTTCTGTTGTTTAATTGGCATCTTCAAATCTGTTCCGTAGTGCTGTTTAGCGCAGGCACTGACGAACAGAGTTCACATCGTTCTACAGTATCGGCGTGACTAAAACCGTCGATAAATTGGTCTACCTAAAAATTTTAAAAAAAATTATACTACGTAAATGGATTGATTATCGTGAAGATCGAGCAAAACCCGCTAAAAAATGGCTCTAAGAATCATTTAATTGATCAGTCAAAAGTTTTCGGTCAAAATCAACCGGTTTCCGGTATAAACCAGTCGATTTTTTATTTTTTAATATTTAATCAAAAATTTTGATTTCTAAACCCTCCGGTTTCTTGCGATTTTCGACTCAATATTTCTGATTTTTGAGCATTTTTTTCAAAATCAATATTGTGAACGCTGCTGGCGAGGCTTTCTTTGGACAAGTCTAAAGTGATGCTATATAGACCAACATGGATGGTCTTGGTCTTGGAGAAGCCATTACAACTCAGGGGTCGTTTAGTTCGAAGCAATTATGATGAAGACATGCCCACACGCAACACCACACACCATGTATGTACACACCAACGAGTATGTCTCTTTAGCATAAGTCTAAAAATACAAAGCCAAATAAAAACCTGCAAACAAACAACTAAGTTGTATATCTGTAAAGATAGGTACTAGAGGCCTGTTTGGGGAAGCTATAGTTTTTCTGAAAAGCTATTTTTTGACTTTCAGGACTAAAAAACGTCTGTAGCTTTTTATACGAGACCATTTGATAAATAGTTAATTTCCCTCAGTAATAAACTACAAAAGCAGATCTAGTCTAGTTTTCAACTTTTGATTTATTGGCTTTTTAGAAGCTGAACCTGGCTTAAAGCCTCCAAACAGGCCCTGGATGTGGTAATGATACCACATGACATACGATGGAAGGAAAAAAATCAGACGCCATTCACTCCTTAGCCACAAGTTCGTCCCACTATTTCCCTCGTTAGGTCATTTCACCTTATCCTCAAATCTCCACAACTACCTAATCCTCCTCCCATTCATCCCTCTCCATGACTGCTTCCTCTTCATGCATTCACTTTCCCTTGTCCTCTATCAAACGAGCTATCGCTGCCATCTCGTTTGCCTGCACATGCAGTGAAATCAATCAGCTACACGCAGACGATGTGATGTCCCCGCGGCCAGCCAACCACATCGCCCTCTACCTCCGATGTACCCGCCTCATCGACTCCCTATGCCTCTGCCTCCTCCCCCTTCCTCTCCACCGCCACATCCACTCGTCGACCCTGTGGTCACGCTCCATGCCATCAGCATCGCACCATGTCGGTGTTGGCGATCTCCCTCTGTTGTGTCATCCCCTCGCCCCAAGCACTCCCGCTCTTCCATGCCCTCACCTTCTACCTCCCTCGCCGCCCTCCCCGACCTTCGCTCCAAACTCGCCTCCTTCCCCTACCTCCACCCCTGCCAACACACCTCCACATCCTCTTCACCGTGGGGGGCCACCCTTCTACCCTCGCTACCTTCGCTTCTCTCCTGACCACTCCACACCGCCATGCCGAGGCGCATAACCTCCTCATCAGCCTCCACGCCCATGCTGCCAACCATGTCACTGTCATGGAGGTGTTCTACGGCATGGACTGTGAGGGCACACTCCCAAATGAGCACACCTACATTGTCTTCATAACCCACCTTGCCATTGTGGGGTACACATGTTGCAAATGTTTCTCCAATTGTTGCAGCACCTTTTCATATTTGTTGCATGAAATATTTGATTGTATTTGCAACATCTCTTCATAAATTTGCGCAAGAGAATTTTTTGTAGTTTGCATTTTGATTTATTGCATCAAAATTTATTTTTTGTTGCATTAGAGATGTCAAATTGTTGTGATGCAATTTATGCATTGACGAGAATTAAAACCTATGTTATATTTGGGCTAGCAATAGTTATAAAACATCTCCTATTTTTGGGCCCACAACTCATAAAGAAAAGGTCCACAAAATAAAATGAGGGCCACATTTAGCTAATTCGTTACATCTCCGACCAATTTGCTGGCGTAGCCTATACATTGCTTCGCAATGGTTGTCCCCAACTTGTGAAACAGTCACTCTGACCAGTAATATTGGTCAGAACAAGCAGTTATATCTACACGAGAGTTCATGTGGATAGTTATCTGACTGGTACAAATAACTACCAAGATGTTATCCGTAAAAGGCACTCTTTGGCGAGAAGATACCTCTTGGTAGGAAGGCATCTTTCGATCATATGACACCTTTTTTTAACACCAATTGTCGCTTCTTCACTCTGTACAAAATAGGGTGCCCATTTGTACTATCAAGAAATCGAGGATCAAATGTTAGATTCACAACAATCTGTAATATCTATACTCTATTAAGCCGCTTGACTGATAAAGAAGTACATTCACGATCTTGTTTCTCCAGAAGCCTACAATTATTTTTACATAAGTTCGATCTAGAGACCGTAGGTCTTGAACATCGATAGTTGGCACTAAATGGAGGGCATCCGGTGATCAAGATTTTTAAAGGCATGTCCTGTCACTCTCAGCGATGGATGAAGAAAACTCCTTGGACCTCTTCAACTACGTCAATCCCGACGCCAATGATTACCACTCAGAGGAAGAATGTAAGTATTATTTCTACTCCGAATATGTTATTGAAATAGAATTGTCGGCGATCTAGGCCAATATGGATGAGGTCAAAATGGAGGTGCCACCGATTGAGAAATCAAAAGATGAGCACAATCCTATTCCTACCCCAGTTCCAGAGGAAGATGTCCATGGAGCATATCCCACAGATGTCGACAATGATCATGCTATCCAAAATGATGATAACACTCTGGAGAGCCCAATTTCGAAAGATTATCCCTAAAGACTTGACTACACCCCTTCTTCCAGTTGAAGATTGGGCAATTATGCCCTCTATCTACTTTGGGTTCCGCACCTATGTGATCACAAGTGAGCACAGATGAGCAACAAGTAGAACACGAAGAGCATGAAGCCCAAAAAATGGCAAAAAATTAGCTCAGAAACAACATGAACAACTCATGGCGGTAAAACAAGATGTCCTGGATGAGGCAAGACACCTATATTTTAATAGTCAAAGGGACCTCACGGAGACCCAATCTCTCAAGAAGTCATCCCTGGCACATGCTTCCGATCACGCTGCCACCCCCAATGGCAACGGTAAGAGAACTAAATTTGGCTCCTAGTAGTTCATAGAAGGTTGTCCCTGTAGAAAGAACTCACATTTTAACTAGTGTAATTCTAAACCAACCAATGGAAGGGAATAATGTGCTCAATGCAACAATCATTAAATCCCTAGCTGTTGATTTATAAGAAGATGCTAATGAAGTATAGGTCATGTCCTTGTCTGCACAGTCTCAGACCAATTCCCGTACGGAACATTCTTCATCTCGTCAGTGTCAACAAGGCACCAACTACTAACGGAAGAATGAACCACAACGGAGAAGCGTCTTTGAGCGCCTAACCCTAGGTGAAATTCCTAATCATAATCGGCAACAACCCCATTCTCTTGAATATATGCAGAATGTTCCTAATGTACGATCATGTCTAGGACTTTATACAGGATGTAAAGCCTTTTCCCTAGGGCTCCGAAATGTTGCCTAGCCTGAAAAGTTCAAGCCGGGTCATCTAGAAAGTTTCAATGGAACTCAAAATCCATCATAATTTCTAAAAGTTTATACCACCGCTATTCAGGCTGCTAGTGGTGATAAAAAGGTAATGGCTAATTATCTCCCTATAGTCCTCAAAGGATCTGTAAGAACTTGGTTGTTCAATTAGCCAGAATGATCAATTTTTAGTTGCAGAAATTTATGCCATACACTCTTAAACAAGTTTAAAGTTGTTATGCTAAGCTAGGAAAAAAGATGATTTACATCATCTTCGTCAAACTTCTGGCGAAAATTTACATCATTTTATTAAAAGGTTTGTAGAAGTTTGCAATACCATTCCAAATATTTCTAACAATTCTGTAATACGTGCGTTTAAGCAGGCTGTGTGCTACAAATGTTTCACAGAAGATCTTAATATTCATCCACCTTCTACGATGTCAGAATTGTTTGATATGGCAGATCGGTACTCGGATGCACATGATGCCATTGAGTGGAATCGCATGGTCGACAAGGGCCATACGTTGCCACAACCCGGTCTAGAGAAGTCTGAGGACAAAAAGTCTAAAAAGACCTTCAAGCCCGAGGACCACAAGGGAAAGAATAAGAAAAAGAACAAGAAAGTTATTCAAAGAGAGGTCGCGGGCGTTTCAGTACGACCTGCATACTCCAAGGGGAACTCTCTTTGGAAGAAAAATCTGGTTAGCAAGACAACTAGCCAGTTTCCAAAAATTCTGGTGCAACTAGCAGTAACATACGTTGGTGTCCTCTGCATAATACCTAGGGCATGACCTGCATAATTGCCATACCTGGCAGAGGTACATGGAAGATTTTTACTCTAGTAAGGGACCAATGCTAACTTTACCAGAAGGTTGGAGCACTAAAGATGCTAATGGTGATGAAAATATGGGTTACCAGAAACCCCGTAATCATGTTAATGTTATCTTCAAAGGATCATCTATGTATGCTTTGAAAAGGCAACTCAAATCTGCTTGGAGAGAGGTCAACAACATCGACACCAGCTTAGGAAAGCCAAACTTCCCAAAGTGGTTGGACGTCGCGATCACCTTCAATAGACACGATTGCCCAAAAGGTATGTCAACTCCTTGTAAATTGCCATTAGTAGTTTTTTCTACCATTAGTAATTGCAGAGTAGGAAGAGTATTGGTAGATGGAGGGAGTTCTTCAGATTTACTTTTTGTTAATACTATAGACAAAATACAAATTCCTTGTTCTAAGATCCAACTTATATCAAACTCATTCTTTGGAATTGTACCTAGTCAGTCGATAATTTCAATTAGATAGATTATATTACCTATCTGTCGACGCTTGGGAAACGGATCCCCCGCTGAGCTTACTTGTTGAATGAGCGATCAACCAAGGCCCCTTTTCTGCAAAGGGTTAGGCGTCCAAGGAATGCCGCTAAGAGGATGATGCTCAAAAGGACGATAGACAAGAGATTTTTATTCTGGTTCGGGCTTCTTACGATGGAGATAATAACCTTACGTTTAGTGGTCTTACTACCACTTGAATGCTTACAAGATGTTTGCGTGAATATGTTGTGCGTATTTCTCTACTGGTGTTGCTTGTCAGCCTTCTCTTCCTCTCCTCTCCCTTAATCTACAACGGGGTATTTATAGGCATCCACAGTCCACGGCAGTTACAACCGAATGATATGCCGCTACTATGCCCGAACGTGGCCGTAACTGACTCCCTCGCTTTCCACCATGCTGTGTCATGGGCGTAATGGGCTCAGATCGTGGCCATAACGTCCTTTGAGCTGCAGCGTGATTATCGCCACGTCGTTTTCATGGTCAAGCACAACCTGCCGATCATGCTCGGGATTTTCCTTCGCTCTGGCGCATCGCCGCAGACTCCTCCGAAAGAGCACGCCGGAAACTAAGGCGCATGCTCAGGGACGAGCTTGGACGTGGTCGGGGCAGACCCATCAACGGGTCTGTCCGAGGATCTTCCTTGGGGACACCGTCCAAGGGCAAGTATGGTCGGCCGAAGACTGGCTACCGGGGTATGATAGTCTTTATGGAAATTACCCAATCCCCGACACTATCACCCTCAGAGATGTCAGTAATTTCATAACAGAGTTAACTTCCTTTGAAATTATTGATTTTGAATCATCATATAATACCATTTTAGGTAGACCTTCAATAACAAATTTTATGGCAACCATCCATCATGCCTACTAGAGTATCAAAATACCTAGTCCAAAAGATATGATTAATATGCAAGGTAATTAAGCTACTGCACTAAGTTTCGATTGAAAATTATTTGAAATTGTCGATTAGTTACTATTAAAAGATGCTAATAATGCAAGTAAACCTTGTAAGGCTGAAAAGCCTAACAAGACAAAAAATTGAAGGCAACTCCTCAGCCAAATGAACATATTAAGCAAATTCACATTGACCCAGCTAACTAGTTGAAAACTATTCGGATAAGGTTATGAATGGATGCCAAATAGGAAGACACACTTGTTGCTTTCCTCTAGGCTAACGCAGATGTATTTGCATGGAAACCATTCGACATGTCTAGAGTCACAAGGGAAGTAATAAAGCACAGATTAGCCATACGGCTAAACGTATAGCCAGTGAAGAAGAAGCTATGGTGATTCATTCCTAATCGACAAGAAGCCATCCGACAAGAGTTGGATAAACTCTTATAAGCTGGTTTCATTCAGAAAGTTGGTCATCTTTGATGAGTTACCACCATTCGCCATGCTTCATCCATCCGCCATGGCTCCTCCATCTACCACTGTGTTGCCAATCTAGATCCGCATCGCCTCCAGCCCCACCATGTCGAGTGGAGTAGTAGTGCGGTGCGACCATCCGAGGATGGTGAGGAATTTGGGACTCAGGATAAGCGATGGAAAGAGCGAGTGAGAGTTGAGGGAGATTACAGAGAGAAGAAAAGCGAATGAGGAGAAAGCGGTTGTGAACTTGTGAGGAGATGGTTAGGGATCAGTGAAAGTGTGCATGGGGCATTGTCGGTGCAATATTTTTACAAGGTAAGTAGGATAGGAGGAGGTAGAGGAGAGAATGGATGTACCACCACCAATTCATATTTATGTTTTTACTAGTAGAGTGCCCGTGCGTTGCAACGGAATCCTAAAAATGGTGATACATATAAATAGAAAGGATTCTTATATAAATAGAAAGGATTCTAAGCTATACAATAAAGTATAATTTCTTTCAAACACACATCAAGCCGAGCATATCTCGACAAGCTAGTAAATAAATTAGATTAGAAATAGATATTTTATTTTGAGTCTCATCCAACATGAATACAAATAAAACATCTTTTAGTTATATTATAAGATATCTATGATGTAAAAATTTTGTAGACAACATTCTTGGTAAAAGTCGTATCTGAATTGAAACGTCCATCCTTTACAGGACATCAAATATTTTAAGATTGCTTGTAGAAGAAGCATGTTAGAGTGCGATGTAAAGTTGTCCATGAGAAAATCAGATCAACGAGATAGAAACATACATTTAGGATAGTTTGGTCATGTGCCTTGCAAATAAGCACAACGACTTGTTTCTTCAAAACACTTAAAATATTTGCTAAGCACATTTGGCTACACAGATTCAGGTTCCCCATAGAAAAAGAAAGAAGGATCATCCACATAGTGACTATTAATATGATTATTACTTTAAGCTTCATGAGGTTGTGGGCAAAAAATCACTTTGAAAAATGTATTATTAACCATCAACCAAAGTAATATATGTATTTTATGAGGGCAGTTAACTTCAAACTTATTGAATAATTACATTCCTAACACTAAATATGTGCAAACCATTGGAAATTGAAAAGACAGGAGATGTCGCCTAGAGGGGGGGTGAATAGACGAATAATAAATTTAAAACTAAGACACAGCGGAATAAAACTTTTAAAACTTAATTGCAGCGAAAATAAAACAATCCAAGGTTTTCAGTCCGGAGTGTCCGGGGATTTTATCCGGATACTCCGGTATAAATGTCCGGACTATCCGGGGTAATTGTGTGGACACTCCGGATTGGAGACCTTGAATGGCCGAGGGGGTCAGCCCGGACTCTCCGGACTTTTACTCCGGATACTCCGGTATAAATGTCCGGACTATCCAGGGTAATTGTGCGGATATTCCGGGTTGGGCACCTCGAGATGATATTTGAAATTTCTCCAACTTTTAAACAATCCGCTTGAACACAAAGATGATAAACACTAGCAGGAACCTAGATCAAGTAGATGCCTAGCGAGAAACTCGATAATCAAATAGATCGGGCAATTTCAAGATTCAAAATCAAATACTAAAGCAAGAACAAAAGTAAGCAAGAATGAAAGGCAAACTTGGAGACGGTGATTTTTCACCAAGTTCGGATCCTTGAGGATCCTCGCCTCCGCTGAGGCGGCACCAAGCCGGGTCTCTTTCAACCCTTATCCTCCGGTGTTGCACTTTGCACTCACGGCAGGCCGGCCACACAAGACACGGGGTCTCTTTCAACCCGCTTAGCCGCCTTGTTGCACCTTGCACTCACCGGCTTCACTTGATTCCTTCATGAGGCGAATCGAACCTTCACAAACTTGCCACGGCCAACCACACGAAGAATCGGTGGCTCGTGGGCGACCTCCTAGCCGCCTAGGAGTCCTCAACCTCCAAGAGTAACAAATGCTCACGAAGAACAAGCTTGGAGATGAAATCAAGTGCTCAACAACTCGAATCACACTCAACCCGAGCACTACCCTCTCACACTCAACCCTTCACTCAAAAGGGGATCACTAAGATCTAGGGTTAGAGGAGCTTTTGGGAGCTTAAGATCACTAAGAATACACCTCAAAGCACCCAGGAACCAGCCCAAAAACTCTCCCTCCAACGGCTACCCAAGATGGGGCTTTAAATAGAGGTCCCCAAAAACTAGCCGCTTGAATCACAAGAAGTCCGGATACTCGGACAATTTTACTCGGAATGTCCGGACTAAATGTCCGGATATCTCAAATCATCCGGACACTCCGGACTAACCTAACCGAGAGACCCAACCCGGATACTCCGGATCGGACTCAAAGACCAATCGATTTAAAAAGAGCATAACTTTTGATTTCGGACTCGATTTAAGTGATTTTGGACTCTATTGAAAGCTAAGAACAAGGGCTACACAACCAACAAGGTCTCACTACCCAAATCTCAAAGGATAAATCCAGATTTCACCAAGAATCCAAGAGAGACCTACAATTCTCACTTTTCCTGTACCACCAATACCACTCTCTCAGAATTTCACAAGGATGGATCATTTGAGCACTTGACACATCTAAAAGTCATTCGACGTTGCATCCCTCTTAATAGTACGGCAATCCTTAGACTCAAATTAAATCAAAGAAATCTAAGTCTTACATTCAATCCGCATGCCGTCTTCTCCGTGGATGCAATGTGCATGATGTCTTTTACCAAAATGATTTAAGTCAATTAATAAAATAAAAGATTTAAAAAACATTAATTATTATTATTGAATTAAAATAAAAAAAACATGTTTTAAAAAATAATAAAATTATTGAAAATTAAATTAAATTTATTTAAAATTTTAAAAAATTTCAAAAACTTTATTTTTTTTAATATAAATAATAATAACAAAGTTAATTTGAAAATATGTTTAATAAAATAAACTTTATAAAATAAAATTATCAAAATGGTTTTAAATTAATAAAATTAATATACTAAATTTAAAATAAATTTTTTAAAGATACATAATTAAATAAAAATAAATGAGTAATTTACAAAAATATTTAAAAAATAAGTTTAAACTGAATAAAAATAATATAATTTAAATAATCAAATGAAAGTTATAATTTAGTAGTTATTTAAAATATAATCTAATAAATTGAATTATAAAAATTAAATAAAATTAACATTTTAATTAATTATAATATTACAAAATATTTATAAATTTTAATTAATAAATTTACTCCGGATACTCCGGTATAAATGTCCGGACTATCCAGGGTAATTGTGCGGATATTCCGGGTTGGGCACCTCGAGATGATATTTGAAATTTCTCCAACTTTTAAACAATCCGCTTGAACACAAAGATGATAAACACTAGCAGGAACCTAGATCAAGTAGATGCCTAGCGAGAAACTCGATAATCAAATAGATCGGGCAATTTCAAGATTCAAAATCAAATACTAAAGCAAGAACAAAAGTAAGCAAGAATGAAAGGCAAACTTGGAGACGGTGATTTTTCACCCGAAGTTCGGATCCTTGAGGGGATCCTACGTCTCCGTTGAGGCGGCACCAAGCCGGGGTCTCTTTCAACCCTTATCCTCCCGGTGTTGCACTTTGCACTCACGCGGCCTGGCCACACAAGACACGGGGTCTCTTTCAACCCGCTTAGCCGCCGGTGTTGCACCTTGCACTCATGGCTTCACTTCTTGATTCCTTCCCTTGCGGCGTAATCGAACCTTCACAAACTTGCCACGGCCAACCACACGAAGAATCGGTGGCTCGTGGGCGACCTCCTAGCCGTCTAGGAGTCCTCAACCTCCAAGAGTAACAAATGCTCACGAAGAACAAGCTTGGAGATGAAATCAAGTGCTCAACAACTCGAATCACACTCAACCCGAGCACTACCCTCTCTCACACTCAACCCTTCACTCAAAAGGGGATCACTAAGATCTAGGGTTAGAGGAGCTTTTGGGAGCTTAAGATCACTAAGAATACACCTCAAAGCACCCAGGAACCAGCCCAAAAACTCTCTCCCCAACGGCTACCCAAGAGGGGCTTTAAATAGAGGTCCCCAAAAACTAGCCGCTTGAATCTGCGCAAAAGTCCGGATACTCGGACAATTTTACTCGGAATGTCCGGACTAAATGTCCGGATACTCAAATCATCCGGACACTCGGACTAACCTAACCGAGAGACCCAACCCGGATACTCGGATCGGACTCAATGACTTAAGATTTAAAAAGAGCATAACTTTTGATTTCGGACTCCGATTTAAGTGATTTTGGACTCTATTGAAAGCTAAGAACAAGGGCTACACAACCAACAAGGTCTCACTACCCAAATCTCAAAGGATAAATCCAGATTTCACCAAGAATCCAAGAGAGACCTACAATTCTCACTTTTCGGTACCACCAATACCACTCTCTCTGTAAATTTCACAAGGATGGATCATTTGAGCACTTGACACATCTAAAAGTCATTCGACGTTGCATCCCTCTTAATAGTACGGCAATCCTTAGACTCAAATTAAATCAAAGAAATCTAAGTCTTACATTCAATCCGCATGCCGTCTTCTCCGTGGATGCAATGTGCATGATGTCTTTTACCAAAATGATTGATGACATCTTCGCCTTGTCCAACTTGACTCGATTCACCTCATGAGACTCTCATCCTATCGACCTTGACTTGATCATCCTCTCCGACGATCTCCACGCCAAGTCGATCTTGACTTAGTCCTCAACTCTTGGTGACACCGCCGTCTTGTTGACCTCGGCTTAACGATCATCCTCCACGATACCTTGGTCATCGTACACACACGTGACCTAATTCTTTCCAAACCACTCATGAAAGACATTAGTCCCAAAAGCTCAGTAGATGTGAATAAATTGATATTTGTGAGCAGTTGATTACTACAAGTGTTTCATATAAAGAAGCACAACATAAATGGAAACACTTGACATAAGAAATGTTCTCTACTAAGTGCATCATGATGAATATGTAATTGATCTATATGCACTAGAGAGATAATTGCGGATATGATGAATCAATTAAATCATGGCAAGGATCACAGTCTTTACTTAAACGAAGCACATGATAGAATATACACGAATTGTACATGTGCAAACAATATTTGGAATAAGAGTAAATATGTGATCCAACTCTAGATTAAACTCCACTAGGAGAGGTGCATGAAAAGATACACAACCAACACATGCATGCACCAAGTCAATTTATAGCAATGTGAAGTTTAACTCTAGTTATTACATGCATACTAAAACAAAGCACATAATGAACTCAAATGAATATATATGCACAAATAAATATGACATAAACCAATGTGCATATATATAATCAACATGCTACTTGGAGTTCACTATGCATTTGCACAAAAGGAATGCAATAACAAATATAGAAGAGATACCAAAATTGCATACCTTATCTTTGCTTAACCATCCCACTTGATTTTCCTCTAAATAGATGAGACTAATACTCAACTTGGCAATGAACATGTTAGTCTCATAGCAATATAATCATATTAGAGGTTTGTCATTTGTTAAGCACTAAGTTAAGCATTTACACATTTACATAGATTGTCATTATATGTGTTTGTCATTAATCACCAAAATAACATAAGTGCCTAGATGCACTTTCAATCTCCCCCTTTTTGGTGATTTATGACAAACCTATTATCAATTGCATTAAATGACAATATTAAGATATTTAGGATTAAAACAAGCATGAAGAAACAATAAGAGATCATACTTACAAATTATCCCTTTTTGTCAATCGATTAGAGGACAATTGATAAATCCATAAATTCTCCCCCTTTTGTCATTAATCCCAAAAAGGTGCTTAATACATCCGTATTCTCCCCCTTGATTGCACACTCAATAAAAAGATTAGGGAGAACAAAATAGAAATAAGGAGCTAGGAATAGGACAATGATATTAGGCTCCCCCTAAATCTAGGCAAGATATGATATCAATTATATCCAAGATTTAGGTAAAGAATGTGTTCAATGATACCAATTTAAATGTAGTCATGGTTTACCAGATGTAAGTGGTGCTTAAAACATGACACATGAATATGATTCCATATGGCTAAGTGAACATGCCCATGATCATATAGCAAATTTATACAATTGAAGCACATGCTTATGATCAAATGCATACAAGATCATGAATCAAAATTGTATAAGTAAAATGCGCTTTCATGATCAAGAATTTCACAAACTTATCAAGAGCATACCTCTTTACAATGTGTCATCCATATGTACCTTTTAATTCTTCATAATGCCAAATGCAAGTTAGATGACACTTCAAAACAATTTGGGATTAGAGGATACCGCTTGAAATATACCAATTAATGATATCAATTGAAAAATACAACACCATTTTAAATGAGACAATTGAGCATAATGGTGTGCAAAGACATTATTGAATGTGGTCACAAAGAAATACGTCCCTTTGTCGGTTCTTGTCCATCACATGTTCGTATCGGTCATGATCACCGCGCCCGGCCTTAGATCCCTCGGACTATGGAGTTCCTCTCCATTTCCTTCATCTCACCGTCGAAGATGACCCCTTTTCCAATACCTTGAACATCAATAGACAAGCACACGATTTTCGAGAACAAATATCTCTCAACTTGACCCAAGTTAGTTTGATAATGTCAAAGTACAACATGCATGATATAGATGATATACAAGACAATACTCTTTGCACGCAATTTTAAAAATTCAAGATATCAATTGAAGATTTCATTATACCAATTTAAATAAAATATTTGAAACTCATTCAAATTTAATCTTGACATCCACTTGTAAGAGAGACAATGGGTAAAACACATTCAAACTCTCAAAGTCTCAAAAGATGCAAATAGCAGCACAAAATCGATTATAGCTTTTAAACCATTGCTCAAATGCAAAAATCATCAACGCGGAAAAGATCCATCTCGAAATTCTCTTCGAGGGCTGTGAAGACCAAAAACTCATTTGAGCAAAGGAGAACACCGAAAATTTGACAATAGAGAATGCTGAACTAAAAGTTTCGAGAAAAGAAATCTAGCTTTGAATTGGTCCTTAGGATGAAAACAAGAGCAAATGAGCTCCCACATAATTTTAGATGAATCATGGAGCCATGAATTGGGTTACCTTAGTTTTCATCATAAGGAAATACTCAAATCATCTTAAAGGTAGCCAAGATTTCAAAAGTGCAATGTGCTGAAAAAATTCAGTTTTAACATTCCCTTTAAGCTTTTTGACAAGGCTGAAAGAAGGTCCAAACAAGGTTCATAAATTCTGAAAAAATTAGCCAATAAAGTCCAACTATAGAGGATCAATTCTTACAAAGGTGATCCCCTCAAATTATGCTTTGATTTGGAGATACAAAAATCACAAATCAGCTCAAAACCATGCAAAAGTCTGAATTTTCAGCCTTTTGATCAAAGTGAGAAAAAAGCCATAACTTTTTCAAATGATGTTAAAATTATTTGAAATTGTGCAGAAACAAACTTTGGACTCCTGAGAAACTTTTCCAAAAAGAATTTTTCAAAAAGGAGTCTCCAATCAAAAGATATGGCAAATTTTGCTTTGTAGGTATGATTTTCAATCAAAGAGAAGAAAAGTCAAAACTTTTTCAAATAAAGTCAAAAAGATTTGAAAATTTCCAGAAATGAACTTTGAGCTATTTAGAAGGTTTCTCAAAAATAATTTCCTTAAAAGCACACTTCGTTCAAAAGATATGGCAGATTGCGCTTTGAAGGTAAAAAGAGAAGTTCAATTTGCACCAAATACTCAAAACGCAATCCGATTTGAAATTTATGGAGATTTGAAGTTTCATGGCTTTATATGAGTTGGAAATACTATTTCAAGTCAAGAAACATGAAGAAATCCATCTCAAATATCAAAACCCACAATATGCAAGAATGGGTCATTTTGGGTCAAATAAAGAATTTTGGCTAAATTCAAATAGCTATAACTTTTGAACGGTTGGTCGTTTGGAAAAACTTTGAACTAAAGAAATGCTTAAAATGACCAACCCTACGAGTTTTGTATTGACCACTTTTTCAAAAACTCAATATATTTTAACTTATGAAAATATTTCATTTAATCCAAAATCAAGATCCTATAAGATCCATTTGTGGCCAAATTTGCTATTTTGTTTCTAAAATACGAATTTTTACTCCGAAAGCGTTGTAAAACATTTGAAATACATATTTGAAAACTTTTATAAAGATTTTCATAAATATTGGCCTTTTAAACAATATTTTTGACTTTTGGACCAAAGAGGCTCATATGAAGGATATGAATGCATATGGTTTTCAACATTATTCGAAAAAGTATCAAATGAAGTCAAATAGCCATGAGATTTTACAAAAATGATCCATGGACATCCAAGAGACTTCTCCAAAAAGAATTTCTCAAATATCACCCTCCAATCAAAAATAGGCTATTAGGAGTATTGGAGGTTTAGTTTTGACACTAAGTCAAATAAAGTCAACAATCTCGCAAATGAGTTCAAATAAATTTGAGAATTTTCAGATATGAACTCCATATGCGAGAGAAGGTTTTTCAACAAAAATTTTCAATAAATCAATTTTATTTTGAGAGATATGGTGAAAGATGTATTTGAACCACATAAAGAATTAAGATTTCACCAAATCCTCAAAATGGAATCAAATGAGTTTTGAATGGAAATGTGCACTTATATGGCTTCATATGTGTTATAGAGATGTTTATAAGCCTATTAGCATAATCAAATCCATTCAAATTGTAAAATCCAACTTTATGCAATAGTATGCCAAATAAGATCAATAGAGAGATTTTGATGAACTTCAAAAAGGCATTTTGCAATAAACCTTGGTAAAATTCATGAAACCAATATGAAATGCTCCAAATGATTAAGATAAATATCAAACATACCATTTAGAGCAATTTCACAGCAATTAAGACAATTAAATTCTCGAAAGGCAAGATTTGGTCAATAAAGGCTTTAACTTTTAAGAAACTCTTCAATTTTACCAAAATGAGCTTAAATGGGTATTTAAGATTTTAAAAGGTTATATGAGTTATAAATACTCTTGTGAGTCAATTCATGGCATGAAAGTTGACCCATTCGGCAAAGCTCACTTAAGTGCAATAATATGACCATTATGGGTCAAATATAGTTTTTCGGTGAGTTTCAACATCAAATAACTTTTGCTAGGTTGGTCTTTTGAAAATCTTTTGAATACAAGAATTGTTAAGAATGACCAACTCTAGGATTTTTATTTTGGAATTACTTTCAAAATAATTTTACATTTAATTCTATGAAAATTAGAAGTTTAAATCCAAAACAAGATACTAGTAACTAGATTTTAATCATAAAACTCATTTTCTTTTCAAAATAGATTTTGTGAAGCCAAAACTTTTGAAAAACATTTCAAATACATTTGTATATATTTTGCAATTAGTTTTTCACAAGAATACTAATAGTATATAAAATTTTGACTTTTGGGAAAATGGCTTGATTTTGAAAATATACATTAGCACTTATATAAATATGGGCACATGTAGGGATGTAATATACATGGATATGAATTAACACTCCCCCTTAATGTGCCACTATTCTAAACTTGCTCAAGATTGCAATCAAAATAACTAATAAGCATGAGCAAGCATATAATCAAGCAATCTAAATTGATTTTCATGAATAATGCAATATAACCTACACAAGGCTATAAGCTATAAGAATCAATTTAAATACTTGTTACCCGAGATGGCATTGGCTCATGATGGACTTGATTATCTTTATGCTTGGTTCCAACTTGTAATTGATGAAGTCCTTATATTCTTGAAGAAGCCAAGCGTCCAATCCATCCCATGTTATCTAAAAATCTTTTAGGTGGTTTTGGTACCCAATCCTTGTTGGGTCCAACAATGTTAGTCACAATAGATTTAGGAACCCAAATGCTCCTAATATTAGTAGTCTTAGGTGAACTAACATGACTAGGAATAGGTTTGCGATAATTATTCCTCCTAGGCAATTGATTGGCATTTTTGTAATAAGGCTTAGGAGGACAATGATACTTAGCAAAACTATTTCTAGTTTGATCTTTTCTAAGCATATGATTATTAGAGTTATGCATTGGCTTAGAAGATCTAGCATTTCTAGCAAATGTTTTGCTATTTTTATTTTTACTAAGCACATGATCAACATGATTTTTCATAGTCTTAGGAAATCTAGCATTATGAGCAAATACATTTCTAGATTTATATCTCCTAAGCAATTGATTGTCATTATTTTGCATAGACTTAGAAGAATCGACAAATTTGGCAAACGCATTGCCATTTTTGTCCTTCCTAAGCAAGTAATCATTGAAATGATGAGTAGGCTTAGGGATTATACCTTTGGGACAATCCTTACCGATATGCCCCTTTTCTCGGCAATTGTAGCAAGTAGGCTTTGAGCGTCTCTTTTCCTTGACTTGCTCTTTGCCGGTTTGCCTCATGGTTGATGGTTGTGGCTTGATCTCCACTTTGTTAGGGCACACGGAGGCGAAGTGGCCCTTCTTGTTGCAAGCGAAGCACACAATCGTCTTCATTCTTGTATCGTGCTTCTTCTTGCTCTTCTCCCTCTTGGAGTTGTAGCCGAGTCCTCGTTTATCTTGAGGCGCCCTTGGCTTGCTCAAGATCTCGTCGAGGATGACTTTTCCCTTTACGCATTTCTTCAAGTCATTTTCCAATCTAATGACTTGGGCCTTGAGCTCTTTATTTTCCTCTACAAGATTAGCATCCAAAGACATAGAGGAACTAGAAGAAATTTCATTAGAGCAACAAGGTGTATCAATTAAATCTTCACAAGAGGTGGACATGTCAATTTTTGATGAAATATTAGAGTTGACATTTAAGCATGGCATTTCATCAATTAAATTACATGTGATTCCTATATCCACCTTAGGCTTATGAATTTCTTTAAGAATGAGGGATTCATGATTTTCTTGAAGCATATTAAAATCATTTTGAAGTAATTCATGTTCAAGCTTCAAAGTTTTATATTTCTTTTTCTCCCTCCCAAGACATTCATTTAGCTCCTTTAACATATTGAAAAATTCTTCACAAGAAAGCTCATCATCATCATCATCATCATCACTTACCTCATTCTTACCTTTCGCCATGAAGCAACGGATTCGAGAAGAGAGTGAATCTTCATCGTCGCTTGAGGCGGAGGTTGAGGTTGATGGAGATGTCGGTTCTTCCTCACTTGAACTTGAGGTGGAGCTTGAGGTTTCATCTCCCGACGTCTCTTCCGTAATGCACTCCTCATTTGAAGACGTGGATGATTCAAATAGATCTTGAAGCTTTATCCACATCTCATGAGCGCTCTTGAGTTCGCATATGCTATCAAAAATTTCATCGCTCACAACCCAAAATAATATGTTAGTAGCTTGAGCGTCGAGATGTAGGCATTTCGTCTCTCCTTCAGTTGGATCAACTTCGTTCAATGGAGACGAAAAGCCAACATCTACAATCCACCATATTTAGGGGCTCATGCATTTAAAATGAATAGTCATAAGAGATTTTCATAAAGCATAATTTGAGCCATTTAATACAAGTAGATCATTTGAGTACTCTACTCCTCTAGTCGACATCTTTAACTCTCTAGACGGTTAAGTCTAATAAAATGAGAGCCCTAGCTCTGATACCAATTGAAAGGACAGGGGATGTCGCCTAGAGGGGGGGTGAATAGGCGAATAATAAATTTAAAACTAAGACACAGCGGAATAAAACTTTTAAAACTTAATTGCAGCGGAAATAAAACAATCCAAGGTTTTCAGTCCGGAGTGTCCGGGGATTTTATCCGGATACTCCGGTATAAATGTCCGGACTATCCGGGGTAATTGTGTGGACACTCCGGATTGGAGACCTTGAATGGCCGAGGGGGTCAGCCCGGACTCTCCGGACTTTTACTCCGGATACTCTGGTATAAATGTCCGGACTATCCGGGGTAATTGTGCGGATATTCCGGGTTGGGCACCTCGAGATGATATTTGAAATTTCTCCAACTTTTAAACAATCCACTTGAACACAAAGATGATAAACACTAGCAGGAACCTAGATCAAGTAGATGCCTAGCGAGAAACTCGATAATCAAATAGATTGGGCAATTTCAAGATTCAAAATCAAATACTAAAGTAAGAACAAAAGTAAGCAAGAATGAAAGGCAAACTTGGAGACGGTGATTTTTCACCCGAAGTTCGGATCCTTGAGGGGATCCTACGTCTCCGTTGAGGCGGCACCAAGCCGGGGTCTCTTTCAACCCTTATCCTCTCGGTGTTGCACTTTGTACTCATGCGTGGCTTGGTCACACAAGACACGGGGTCTCTTTCAACCCGCTAGCCGCCTGTGTTGCACCTTGCACTCATGGCTTCACTTCTTGATTCCTTCCCTTGCGGAGGCGAAATCGAACCTTCACAAACTTGCCACGGCCAACCACACGAAGAATCGGTGGCTCGTGGGCGACCTCCTAGCCGTCTAGGAGTCCTCAACCTCCAAGAGTAACAAATGCTCACGAAGAACAAGCTTGGAGATGAAATCAAGTGCTCAACAACTCGAATCACACTCAACCCGAGCACTACCCTCTCTCACTCAACCCTTCACTCAAAGGGATCACTAAGATCTAGGGTTAGAGGAGCTTTTGGGAGCTTAAGATCACTAAGAATACACCTCAAAGCACCCAGGAACCAGCCCAAAAACTCTCCCCCCAACGGCTACCCAAGAGGGGGCTTTAAATAGAGGTCCCCAAAAAACTAGCCGTTTGAACTGCGCAAAGTCCGGATACTCCGGACAATTTTTACCCCGGAATGTCCGGACTAAATGTCCGGATACTCCGAAATCATCCAGACACTCCGGACTAACCTAACCGAGAGACCCAACCCGGATACTCCGGACTTAAGTCCGGATACTCGGATGGACTCAATGAGTCTTACGAAAAAGAGCATAACTTTTGATTTCGGACTCCGATTTAAGTGATTTTGGACTCTATTGAAAGCTAAGAACAAGGGCTACACAACCAACAAGGTTTCACTACCCAAATCTCAAAGGATAAATCCAGATTTCACCAAGAATCCAAGAGAGACCTACAATTCTCACTTTCCGGTACCACCAATACCACTCTCTCTGTAAATTTCACAAGGATGGATCATTTGAGCACTTGACACATCTAAAAGTCATTCGACGTTGCATCCCTCTTAATAGTACGGCAATCCTTAGACTCAAATTAAATCAAAGAAATCTAAGTCTTACATTCAATCCGCATGCCGTCTTCTCCGTGGATGCAATGTGCATGATGTCTTTTACCAAAATGATTGATGACATCTTCGCCTTGTCCAACTTGACTCGATTCACCTCATGAGACTCTCATCCTATCGACCTTGACTTGATCATCCTCTCCGACGATCTCCACGCCAAGTCGATCTTGACTTAGTCCTCAACTCTTGGTGACACCGCCGTCTTGTTGACCTCGACTAACGATCATCCTCCACGATACCTTGGTCATCGTACACACACGTGACCTAATTCTTTCCAAACCACTCATGAAAGACATTAGTCCCAAAAGCTCAGTAGATGTGAATAAATTGATATTTGTGAGCAGTTGATTACTACAAGTGTTTCATATAAAGAAGCACAACATAAATGGAAACACTTGACATAAGAAATGTTCTCTACTAAGTGCATCATGATGAATATGTAATTGATCTATATGCACTAGAGAGATAATTGCGGATATGATGAATCAATTAAATCATGGCAAGGATCACAGTCTTTACTTAAACAAAGCACATGATAGAATATACACGAATTGTACATGTGCAAACAATATTTGGAATAAGAGTAAATATGTGATCCAACTCTAGATTAAACTCCACTAGGAGAGGTGCATGAAAAGATACACAACCAACACATGCATGCACCAAGTCAATTTATAGCAATGTGAAGTTTAACTCTAGTTATTACATGCATACTAAAAACAAAGCACATAATGAACTCAAATGAATATATATGCACAAATAAATATGACATAAACCAATGTGCATATATATAATCAACATGCTACTTGGAGTTCACTATTCATTTGCACAAAAGGAATGCAATAACAAATATAGAAGAGATACCAAAATTGCATACCTTATCTTTGCTTAACCATCCCACTTGATTTTCCTCTAAATAGATGAGACTAATACTCAACTTGGCAATGAACATGTTAGTCTCATAGCAATATAATCATATTAGAGGTTTGTCATTTGTTAAGCACTAAGTTAAGCATTTACACATTTACATAGATTGTCATTATATGTGTTTGTCATTAATCACCAAAATAACATAAGTGCCTAGATGCACTTTCAGAAATAAGCTTCGAGACAGATTAATTTCACCCCCATTTAGCTCCACTAATTTAGGAATTCTCACAATCTCATACCACACATACATAAGCCTCTCCTCTACAAAAGATATATGAGACAAGCCAAAATCTCCATGGCGAACATAACTTCCATAGATAGAACTATGTGTAGAACTATTTTTCGTTGTTTGTCATGTATAGAACTTATCTAGGTTAGCAAACTTTGGAACTGATCTAATATGTGTTATAAATATAGTATGAATCAAAAAGCCTGACGTTGCAGGTGAGGAACAAGATGTCATCACAGTGCTAGTTCCTCCTAGAAATACTCTGCCTACCGTTCTAGACTCACCTTCAACCACACCAACCAAATATCAGAATAACACAAACCCAAGAGGACAAGAAATGCAGAGCCAATTGGACAACAAAAATAACTTATTTTCATGAAGAACATATCAACTCAAGCTCAATCGGGCTTTTTAGTTGATGTGAAGCACACCTAGTGGTGGTTGTTCTCATCTATTGAAATGTTCTCTAGATATACACACAATGCAGGAGGGAAAAAATCCATAGATATTTCATTAATAAAAAATAAAAGTATGCTTGATGCTCTTTATATTAATAATGATGTTATATTAATCTTGCAATACAATTATATTGTCATATACTGAATAAATATGGAAGGTCTTGCCATAGGAAAGAAAAGTGAAAAGATACGGATAATTAGATCGAACTTTAGCAATACATCACCAGCTCAGCCACCATTCATGTTCCCTTTTTAGTAGGTAATGTGGATTTCAATTAATGAGAAAATTAACTTATTTTTGTACATTTTCATTGTAAGAAAATTATAACAACGAAAGAATGTTCTTCGTCAAATCAATTATAGTCTGCTTCCTACGTTTGTTTTGTATTTTCTAATAACTAATCAAATAATTATGCAAATATAACATGGAAGCTATATCCCCCTGATAAACAACAATAAAATTCAGTTCCTATGGACTGCAGTACTATGACAACCATTTTCTAGTTTTTATCTAGATATTAACGTAATCAGCTAGTAAACAGCAAAGTAATAGTTCCTATAAATGTCAATTTTTAGCCTCCCAAATTGATCAAAATTTTGACTTGTTGGCTACCAAATCATAGAAGAAAGTAGATAAAAAAGTGTAGGACAGTAAATTAGTTAAAAGTAATAAGCATGGACTCACCACAAGAGAAAGGGAGGAAGCAAATATAACCAATTTTCCATCTAACAAATCATTGAAAGCAAACCCAACTCTTAATTGAACATCCATTCTCACATGAACTACCAATTGTTCCCATCATGGTCACTACAGCAGAGAGCCAATCCATGTAAGGGAAGGGGACGAAAGAAGGGAAGGCCCCTCTTCTACCACACCACAATGCCCGTGTGCTCCTCCTGTTGCAGCGCTAATGCTCCTCTTCCCCATGACCAAGGCGCAGTTTCTAGTTCAGACTCTATTCTCCAGCAAGGGTCGCCGTCGCCTCCTCCATTTCGTCCGGCTCCAACCTTGAGAAGTACCTAGACTTGTAGGCTAGCCTTGGAGGTGGGGGAGGTCATTAGCGAGCACAAAGGCAAACGCGACTGCAACCTTCTTTGCTGCGCTTCTTCACCGCTCCACATCCGAGCTTCGCTGGTAGCCGCTGCATATATAGGATTTGGACCTCAGTTGCGAGCTCATAAAGGGCAGATAAGGGTGGTGGTGGAGAAGAAGAGTCGGGAGTGGGAGGCGGCAAGATTTGAAAGGGAGAATTGAGCACGCCGGATCGAGGGAGCGGGAGGTGATGTTGCATCGAGGTGGTTTGAGATGGAAGACGTCTTGGGTGGAGTGATTCGGGCTGTGTGAACCCGTACGAAGATGTAGGGAAGGGACGAGACGAGACAATCGGGCCCTCCTATCTTAGGTGTCCCTACCAAATCCAATAGATTAGGTGTTTTGAAAGAAAACGGATGATCGCTACTAACTCCTAATTAGAAGTAGTAGAGATAAGTAGTATAGGTATTGTGTGATTCTCTTTGAAATTCCTAATTGATTTTTAAAAATATCCACACATACATTATTCAGAATATTCTGCAGCAAAACGATAACCGCTGGAATATGCTCTGCTCGTGTACTGTTCCGGTACTTGTGTGCCTGAATCTTATCCTTTACGGGCTTTAATTTGACGAGTTGGACTTGTCTGTCCAAAGAAAGAGGACGAGGGAGGGGAGTGAGCGAGGAATCATTTTAACGAGGCAAGCAACGATGGCGGCGCTATGGAAGCCATCGTCGTCCATCCTCGTGTCTAAGCCTCCTCTGCCGCCCCGCCCTACCAACGCCGCGCTGAAGAGGGCCCCCTCGTGGCCTCTCCGCCTGCATCGCCGCCATGGCCAAAGCCACCTTCCATGTGCGTCCACCTTCTCGTCATCGTCGTCGTCGGTGTTGCTGCGGGGGCCGGCCGAGGATATGGACATTGGGGACAACCAGGAGGAGCCCCCGCCCTTCTTGGAGCACAGCAACCCCAACTCGAGGCCCCGCCGCATCGCCCTCTTTGTGGAGCCCTCTCCCTTCGCCTACGTCTCCGGCTACAAGAACCGCTTCCAGAATTTCATCAAGTACCTCCGAGAGATGGGCGATGAGGTACGCGCGCGCCGTATCTTCTTCTACTTTTCCATCCAATCCAACATTGCATTTCCCTTTCTCCGTCCGCTCACTGCACTCAAGCTATTCCTTCCCTTCCGGCCGCTTGCCGCAGGTGATTGTGGTCACTACGCATGAGGGCGTACCTCAAGAATTCTATGGAGCCAAACTGATTGGCTCATGGAGGTACTCACCTCCCCTCCTCTCACCTAATTATGTTGTGTTACCATCTTGGCAGATCCAATTTATGTTCCCAATCCTTAGTAATCATTCGATCAATCCTTCCCCTTTTCCATATTCCAGTTCTTTTTTAGCATATTTCTTTGCAAGAAGCTGAAGACTTTCTGCTGCTAATGTTCCCAATCCTTTCTTGCTTCCAGCTTCCCTTGCCCGTGGTATCAGAAGGTTCCACTTTCACTAGCACTAAGTCCTCGAATCATCGGAGAAGTTGCTAGATTTAAGCCGGACATTATTCACGCCTCTTCCCCTGGAATAATGGTAATTTCTACGTTAATAACATATATCTCATGTATCCCAATTCGCAACGGACTCTTTATATGCCGCTAACTGCTTGTTTTTGTTCATATAACAGGTATTCGGTGCCTTAATAATCGCAAAGTTGCTCTGCGTCCCTCTAGTAATGTCATATCACACCCATGTTCCAATGTGAGTTTCCTGTGCTAAATGGTAGTAAAAAGGAAATTTTAGGACTTCACATAGAAGAAATGAAGGGAATCGGGGTCTCTGACCGGCCACCACTGCCGCTTGCTAGATAATGGCATACCTGCTGCTTCCATATCTTGCTTTTCATCTGCATTTTCATGTGGCAGCTCTGCACAATACTTGAAAATTTCAACCTTATTCATTTTCTTCATCGTAATATCTAATAACAGACAGAGCTTGTGTATCACCAACAAAATTGCATCTTGAAGTAAATTGAAATATCTTCTCTTGGCTAACACCACTTGAATATAATCCTAGGCTCCTAGCAAAAACTCTTATTAAGGATTTTATCTGCATTCTGTAAATGAATTCTATTTGGTTCACATACTAAGGAATTATGATTTTATCCTCATAGAGTGATCCATTTGATTTATGGCAGTTATATACCCAGATATACATTCAGCTGGCTTGTCAAGCCCATGTGGTTGATTATAAGTAAGTTTTCACTCATTTAATATATGCATACAGGCATACAGCCTCTATTGCAAGAGTAACCAACTGATACATTTCTCTCTTGTTAAAGAATTCTTGCACCGAGCTGCGGATCTCACACTGGTACCATCAGTTGCTATCGGCAGGGATCTTCAAGCTGCTCGTGTTACAGCAGGTTTGCATACCTGTATAAAGGCTACATGTTATTTTACTTCTACCATGTTCCTCTGATGGCGCATGTTTGCAGCCAATAAGATACGCCTTTGGAACAAAGGTGTTGATTCAGAAAGCTTCCATCCTCGTTTCCGTGATGAGGAAATGCGTGCAAGGCTAACGTATGTAATATCTTTTTTCATTCAGTTGGTGTTTTTGCAATGCACATGCGATAATGTTAATGGGTTCTTGCCTCTTCCTCCATGTAGAGAAGATTGCGGAATGAGCTGAAATGTGCAAATATTTTCTTGGATGTGTCTAACTATGGTCCTTATATGTTACTTTTTCATCTGTCAGTAATGGTGAACCAGACAAGCCACTCATAATCCATGTTGGACGCTTAGGAGTTGAGAAAAGCTTGGATTTTCTGAAGAGGTGAGCTTCTAATGTGGCTGATTTTTAAAAATGCTGGAATGCGAACTGAGTAGTGTATTATAAAAAGCTTTACTTGCTGCTCGGGCCCTTATTTCTTACCGTAATGTTTTATTGGCATACCTTTGCTTTTTAGCCACTTCTTTTTTTTTCAATTGAATCATATATTGTGGCCGTCAAAAGTGTCATTCACTGCTGACTTTTGGTTCTTTTTTTCAGAGTCATGGACCGAATTCCAGGATCAAGAATTGCATTTATTGGAGATGGACCATTCAGGTGAGCACAAGAGCATTGCTGTCTCCTGTTCCGTATGTTTTGCCAGAAAGTCTCTTCTTTTAGTATGAAAGGCGGCAAAATGAGGATATATGTATGGAAGCAATAGGGTTCAATAATAGATATTTGTTAGACTATGTACCCCCTATAGGAAGATATTTCTACATAGTTTTCATGTGAATGGATGATGACTCACTTGAGGAAACATTCTTGTGAGATTTCTAGAATGCTACGCTAATTTTGTCAAAACAATTAGGTGGACTTTTGTATCATCCCCTGTAGGGACAATGGATTTGAACTATACTGAAATGCAACAGGTAAATTGTAGGTAGTTCTTGATTTATCTACTGGGAATGTGAATTGTTCTTTTTGTTCTCTCTGTGCAGGGCTGAACTTGAACAGATGTTCTCGGGAATGCCTGCAGTGTTCACCGGCACATTACAAGGGGAAGAGCTATCACAGGCCTATGCCAGTGGGGATGTTTTTGTGATGCCCTCCGAGTCAGAGACACTTGGTTTTGTTGTCTTGGAGGCTATGTCGTCCGGAGTTCCTGTAGTTGCTGCTCGAGCTGGAGGAATACCTGACATTATACCAGAAGATCAGGAGGGCAAGACCAGCTTTCTGTATACACCAGGGGATGTCGATGACTGTGTTGGTAAGATTGAGCATCTCTTGTCATGTGAAGAGTTGAGGGAAAAAATGGGGCAAGCAGCCAGAAAGGAGATGGAGAAGTTCGACTGGAGAGCGGCGACAAGGAAAATTCGGAATGAGCAGTACAGTGCTGCGATTTGGTTCTGGCGCAAGAAGAGGGCACAACTGCTGAAACCTGTCCACTGGGTGGTCCGGAGGTTGTTCAGGTCTGCGCCTGCCACAACAAACCAATCATAACGTCATATTCATACTATTTTTTTTCTTCTTCTTCTTCTTTTGAGGGCATCGTATCCATACTAGTTGATTCCATCAGTTGGAGCCAGGTATATCAAATTGAAGTTAGTCAGGGATCTAGACTTGTTAACCTCTCCCTGTGATGTGAAATATGTAATGCTCAAGCAAAATGGAGGAAAGGAACGCTTGTTGATTTGGAAGACACAGATAAACCAAGAAAGAGACACTGTTGTTACTGCTGAATGACTCAACTGCGAACTAGCTGATTTGAGGATGACTAGATGAAAAACAAGGCAGGTGGGCCTCGATGGCTTTAGCGCCTCCGGTGACAGATGGCAAATTGTAATTGTATACGGCTTGCTATATTGGTGATTGATTGGTGATTGATCGTCCGGTGGCAGACCAGGGTGTTTGGAATGAACGAATTTTCTACGAACTGAATTCTATAGGAAAATCTTCTAGCCATCCCTCTATGATGAAGGAAGAAACTCGTAGCATCCCTATGAGATTCTCATGGAATGGCTTGGCCTACAGAAATTTGGTAGGAAACATAATTTATAGCCTCGTCGAAAGTTTCTATTATGCCTTTCTTTCTTCAAAGTCCTGTACTTTATAATCCAAACAGCTCAAATGAATAATTGCCGCGCTTCAAACAGCTCTAATCGATGTAGTGCGAATAGGTGATCTATGGGGTATTTGCACACCAGCTTAGCTTACGAGGGCAAGGTAAACGAAAATAAGATATGATAAGCAAATTGAGAAAGCAAGTGATTATGGGGTATTTATGGATTTTGGCTAATAAAGGGAAAATCCTAGTAGTATTAGGCTTGGGCATGGAATCAACTGGAGCTGCGGGAACCTAGAAAAAGCCCAAATAAAATTGATAAATTATATCATGGATCACCTAATTTGTCAAGATGGTTCAAGTAGGTCACTTGACCATGACGTGGCACATTGACATACCATTGTGGCCTTCATAATATGCATCAAAAGGACATAAGAATGCCTTGTCCTTCAGTATCTACATATTATCTGTGAGGAACCCTCTCTAAATCCCCATGTTAGCTAAGCATCATTAGGCATAATAAAGCCTGATCATGTAATTAAGCATGAGCATGCATTAGTTAACCAAGTGTTTAAGCAAGTGCATAATCATTTCATAAGCATGAGCATTCATTAGCTAATTATGTGCATGAGCATTGCATAAAGATAGAAGCATGCAAACCTGGACTGTGGCAGTAAAGTGGTAAGTCAGTGAGGAAGAGTAAAGAGTAGAATGGTAAAAAGGTGGGAAGATAAATGGAAGCAATGGGGAGAATGCAAGCAGTAGATGCACCTCCCCTACTCAACGATCAAACCCCGTACAGCAAATGAGCAAACAAGATGAACTATGCCTTTTAGGCATGGCCTGGACGGAGTAGTGTCATCACATGGCAGTCAGAAATAAGGAGCAATTTGTTCTTGGTCATCTGGTTTTACTGTCACAGCTTGAGTAACATTGTAAAATTTGGGTTCATTGCCACTGTTATTTGTGTTCTTTCAAGTCCTCTATAACCTATTTACAACACTGGTATGCTGCAAATTGCATTTGAACAAAAACACTAAAAAACATTAGCAATCCCATAAGAAATTCATTCTCCGATCTAAAATGAGAAGGCTGGTTTCATTCAACGGAGAGTCAGAGTCTCAGAGATAGTAAACTGACAACGAAAGACCAACAGAGGCTCATGATGACTGAACACTTCAACAGATACACATCTCAACTTCTGGGGAAACAGTTGTAGAAGTAATGTGTGCATAAATACAACCAAACTGACCAAAATGGCAATAAACATGAGTTTGCCAAAGAACAAAGATATAATTTCAATCAAGGTTGGAGCGATCCTTTTCAACCGGTAATGACAATATCAGAACGTGTTATAAGTCATTTCAGTTAATTGATCAAAGTAAAATGGGCACGATTGACAACTCACAGACTTATCCAAGACCCTACAATAACCAGGACATCTTCAGTGCAAGAAAATAATCCAAGCTAGAATTCTCAATGTCTAAAACTATTAGTACAATAGTACAACCCAGCAACAAATGCACTAAACAGAGGTAATTTAAGCATGTAGCAGTCCTAGCACTAAAAATCATAGTTGCAGTATAATCTCTACCATCTGAAAAGTTTCTATCTTTTCTCATGAAACATCAATGGGAATGAATAGTGAAAATGTAAAAGTAAGATGACGATCAATAGGATTATAAACTAGGTTCACATCACAAGATGCAAATCACAAATTATCTCATTTCCTCAGCAATCCTCCTTAACTCCATGTGCACAGACATTGGTGCTACAACCCCAGGCTTGCCATTGTCGTTCTTCTTGCTGTATGTGCACTTTCTCTCGTCAGCGTCTGCGGAGCTCGAGCTCTCATTAGCATCCTCAGCCTTGCCATGGAGATCGTGAACCTCACCGTTACCATAGAAGCTCACCTTCTTCTTGTTCACAGCAGGGGGTCGTCATAAATGAACCATTGCAATCTTCATGATACTCGTTGGAATTCAACGCCCACCGTCGCCATCTCCTCGTGCTCTTTGACTAGCACATTGTCGACGAACTCCAAGATCCGGGTGAGCTCCCGGCTCACTGCGCGCTTCCCCTCTCGGATCATCGGGTCCCCACCCTGATCCGAAACCCACATCAAAACTCGACACCAATGGCATACCAATCGAATCGAACAGAGATCATGTTATGGTTTTTATCACTGGATCGCATCGAGATGGAGGAGGAGGCCCATGGCGGCCTTGGAGATGGTGGCGAGGTCATCGCACCCGCAGCGCTCGGAGAGGGATCCACGAAGCGCGGTTGTCTTGGAACAGAGGATGGCGAGCTCCTTAAGCTGGCATAGCGTGCGGGAGCGCCAGACCAGGAAGCAGCGGAGATATCTATGAATCCAAATATGGTAACTTAGAAGCTATATGCGTGCAGTATATGAAAAAGAATCAGCCATACAATATTTGAAAATAGAATCGACTGATTGAGATAAGAGTCTGATATGTCGTAGATCACAAATGCATGCATGCATATCTAACCGAATTAAAACTTTCTCCATTTCATGGGTATGCCTGGGGGTGGGGAGAGAACGAACCACCACCATAAACTTGTAATTAAAAGTAGTAGAGACATGCATGAATGTAAGTGCTCATGTCAATTCCATGAGCTTTACACTCGGCATAAAAGTTTGCGTTTAGTCTCTTGGATAGGACTGAATCTAGTGTCATCATGATTCTTCGTGTAGTGATGTAAGGCTTAACCTTCTATTTGAGTGCTGACATGTCCTCTGTGCAGGTGCATGATTTCTTTATCCAAGGCTCATAGTTATTTTTTTACAATATCAGTCCAATTTGCCCGGTTGTCCATCTGGAATCATTTTGAAAGAAAAGATATTAGAATGATAATTTAGATAAGAAAAATATTTACAATGAGAGGAAAGGGTTACCATAATTATATTTCGGATTTTTGGTAAAACTATTTTGAATTTTGCCAAATTACCACCAAGAGCAAAAGAATTTTTACAAGAGAATGCAACTTTGCTGGCGTAAAAATGAGGGAGGGCAGAGACCTATTTATAAAAAAAATCGGAATTTTAAGAAGTTTTTCGGATTTTTTATTTTTTAAAGCCCTAACGACTATAAAACAGCTATTTTTTACTGAATGAGACCAGGCCTAGCTGTAAGCCGTGACAACAGTGTTATGCCTCGGACCGGCCGTGTAGCCCGGCCCACCTGGCCATAGCGCACCGGCACCGCACCAACTGGAAAATATCCCAGAAGTAGATCGATCTGGTTACTCTGGTGGCTGCCGTCTCCTCTCCTCTCCCCTCGTCTCGTGTCCTCCAACCCAACCCAACCCAACCCAATCCGATCACCGGTTCGTCGTCCCATCCCCAATTTCAGCAAACCCTAATCCCCCTCCCTTTTCTCCTCCGATGGGTGCGCCGCCGAGCAGAGAGGAGACCTACTCCTACCCCAACTCCGACGCTGATTCCGACGCCGACCAGCTGGAGACCTCCCGATCGGAGCAAGGACGAGGAGGAGGAGAGGATGCTCATCGATCTCCGATGCCGCTGCGCCAGCAGCTGATGGGGGCCTGCCGTGCCGACGAGCGCCTCAGGCCCCTCCTCACCCTCAATGTCTCATGCGCTGCCGACGACCGCTTCGTCTCCCACCTCTCCCTGGTAAGGTTCCTTCTCCTCCTCCTCCTCCTCCTTCGACCGATTCGTTTTATACGACAAGATAAGAAGAAGGAAGTAGTGATGTATCGATCTCGATCCATTCATCGATTGATTCTTTTGCCTAATTGGTGCAGCACTTCGAGGTGTCGGAGGTCGGCATGCTGGCCAGGTGCCTCTGCGTCCCCCTCGTCTCTCTCCGCGTCGGCAAGGTCGATCGACACGGTCCCCTCCTCTGCCCAACAACCGTCAGGTAGCCTCGCTCAAACATATTTTCCTTTATTTTGTCAGCTTCATCTACTGGATTCGATTCGATGCTTTCGCAGACTCTTATCTATTTATCTACCCTGCAATCAAAGGAACAAGAATCGAGTTTTCTTGTGGATTGTATGTTTTGTAGATCTAATAACTGCTGTACACAATCACATGAAATGATTAAAATGAAGTTAACCGACTATTTGTGCTGCTGCTTCACTGCTTCTTAACTTGTATGCTCTCTTCGCGTGGAGCTAGCGTTTACAATTTTACATGTTATACAGGTTAGATGGTCAATGTAATGTTGCCTCACATTGATTATGCAATTAAAATCTCCTTGCAACACCACTGTTTGCTATACTAGCCTTCTGCATTCATGTATGTCTCTCTCCACTCTTAACAAAAATCACACAGTCACCTCATAATAGTCAATTCATTGGTTGAATCACAATCCAAATCAAGTCAGTATAGCCCACAGTGCTAACCTTCGGCCTGTTCTTGCCTACTTGCCACATGTATGTAGAGGATACAGAATTGTGACCTTTAGATTGCTACTCAGGTAGGTTGCACTGACTCTTGTACTCAGGGATTGTCTAGCATGTCTGGCACCTGCTTAGCATGGCCACGGCCAGATACTTCTTATACTTGTGTGAGGAAATTATGTGTTCTGTCTCCAGTGGGACTCTAAACTTTTGATATGTTATTGCCGACACAGCTAACTTGTTTTTCTGAGCTATGTCAACTTTAGACACAACATAGCATCTGATTTCATGTAAAGGAACTGCAATATGTTGACTAAAATTTTGGTATCTTTAATCCTATAAGGTTAGTATGTAAATCAAGCACTGTTGATCAATACATTCTTACTTAGCTGCCAATGGAAGTTGAAAAAAAAAAGTATGATCATGTAGTTGTGTTGGTACTTTAGGAAAACAATATATGATGTGGTAATAGTGCCCATCTATGTTTGTGCATCTTTTTTTCCCTAGTAGTATGTTAGTAAAACTTAGGCTGTCATCCTATTAGATATCATGTTACAAGAGTCGGACAGATAAATTTGGTTAAGTGATGAATTTTCTATTACTTGCATGGGAATGGGTAAACATTACAAGTGACATGATTTTCCAATACTACAATCTACAATCTTTAACAAACTGACCATTTCTGTTCTTCTCTGGTCAATATAACATCCTTGGTGCATCCTATTTTTTCTTTGCCATTTTCATATCAGTGCCCTAATCCAGTTACACCTGTTGTTCATGCAGTTGCTGTCCTGTGTCGCAGTACCATACATTTACTAGTTACTACTTCACAAATTTTGTTGCTCTTTTGATTCTCTCTGCTATTTTAGCGCCTTTTCTGCTTCCAACATGAACATGTGATTTCTTCTTTTGTACTCTCTGACACACAATAATATCTTTTGAGGGGAGATGTTTTCAACTATTCTCACCTAATTAAGAAGGGATGCATACTAGAGATTGTTAATTCTAGGATTACATGTTTCATCTTATTAGTGATGACATTGTTCATCCTACCAAATAAATATATCTTTTCATTTGTAGGTAATTTGGGCGTGTGTCATAATCTCTGATATATGAGGAAAGAGAAGGTAGTTTCTTTCATGGCCTTACGTTATTATGTTACCTGCGTTGATAATGACTAATAACATACAATTGCAGTCTTAGATGAGATTGGATTAATAGGGTTCCTGATTAGTTGATGCAATAGATGTTATTTTATAAAGGTACTGTTTAGTCTGGGGTGTATTCTTTGTTGATGTTTTCACATGTGGTATTATTTCTATGAATGTCTTGTTCTGCAGTTTTCATGCTTATGTTTTGTGTTTGCAGTTAACTTATTGCAGGCTCCTCTGGTGCCATTACTTTACATAGTTCTTATACTATTTGGTTCATTGTGGACAACTTGTGCTACGAACAAATGTAAAATATGGCAGACCAGTGTTTATTCTGAAATCAATTGCTTTGTGCCTAACAAGTTGTTCCATCGACAATCATTTTTTGTATGCTAGCTGCATTTTTGTCTTACTCTCTACAAGGATACCAGATACCCTGCATGCGCTTGTTGCATATGCCCTTTTTTATACCCTCAAATGGATTGTTTTCAACATTTCTACTATTGGCAACCATTTCTTTCAATTTTCAGTTCATGTTGATCGAGCTTATTCTAAAATGGAAGTTACAGACTATTAAATGACTATTGGTAGTTGGTATTTACTCTACCCTAGAATGTTTGCAAAAATTATATTCTACCCGATGCATAGCTCTAATATTCTCCGCAGATTGTGATGTATTGTAGATTTGCTGATGTCCAAGCAAAATCACAACTCACTAGTGCTTATGATTTATGTTACTAGTCTGGGATAGTTCTCTGGAAGGTTTTACATGCTTCATTTTATTACGTGTGAGGGAAATGCCATTAGTTAATGTGTAGTTCATATGAACTCATGTCGAATAAAGGAACAAGTTGTCAAACTCTTGGCCCCCTGTCATGGCCTAGATTCATATTCGATTTTTAACTTCTTCCAGTGAAAGGGCTGTGCCGCTGCTATTTTTTTAAAAAAAATATTTGTCAAACACTGTATTTTGGTGAATTATTTATGAATATCTTCACTCTTCAATATTTTTTGCTAGCCTCCAGTGTCTCTGGTCAAAATCTATTAGTGAGATTAGATCTTAATGAAATGTTCTATCACTTCACCTTACCCTCTTTCCCAGGGTACCCATTACATGCATAGATGTCTGCAGTGTCACCCACCCCTTTTAGTAATAACCTTTAATTTTTTGTTCTATGGATGTCCCTCTTCTGATCTTCATTTAGTTGAATTCAAAATGTAAAAAACCTTACTAATAATTGCTGTGTATGCTTTTATCAGAGCAAACAACAATGCTGTTGCGATATTTTTTTGATAAATATATATTTCTTAGTTATCTTCTTTTCGTTGACCATAGGAATTCAGGTATCTTACATGCACTCATTTCCTATGTATAGAGGGAAGCTGAGCCTTGTTCTTCTGCCTTCATCGAGCATGCGCATTACCTTTGTTGGCGACGATGGTCATTCTGAGCAACTAGCTCTCTTGAGCAATGGTTTCGATGTTTCAGAAGTTACGATTGAAGAAATATCAGCTGATAATTCTGGACACTCTTTTCTCATTAGAATTTCAGAATCTCAAGTATTTTACTACTGGTGCGCTGAGAAGTCAAAGGAACATGGAATGGAGCTTCTTGCAAAGGTCTGTATTTGTACTGTCTGCCAACTGTTTACATAAATGTTCAATGACCTGCCAACTGTTTACATAAATGTTCAATGACCTATATGCAACATCTACCTTGGAGATCAAACTACAAGAACTTAGGCCTATCCACATGAAACTAAAAACGTCACATAGAATGAATGCGTTATAGGAAATATGCACATACTGATGACTAGGATGTTGATTATTTTCTCTACTTTTTTTTTGTGTGTGTGCACAGATGAAAAATCTACTGCAAGGGAGGCCAACGCTCTCTGAGCTCACAGGCATCTCCAATTCACGACTTGATGCTTTTGCCACTCATCTACATGCTTATGTTCTTGCATCAAGTATTGGGGATGTTAAATCGCTGGGACCACTTAATGACTTTCTGAGTACTTCAAGCCCACACGATCAATATTTACAATCCCCATCAGTTGTTTCCAAGTCTTCTCGGTTTCGCACCTCTGCAGCTAATGCAACAAAGGCAAGTTCTGTCTATCAAACCAGTCTGAGTCCCAGATCCGGCACTTTTAAAGATGGGGTGCCAAGGACCTCTTGTGCAAAGAATGTTGGGAGAGATAAGCTGAAGCGGTGTGGGGAATGGTTGAGCCTGTCAACTGCTCCTGTTGATGCAAATCCTTTGATATCAAAAAGTGTAAGCCCTGATTCTACAAGCGAGAAGTGTGATGGGTACTGTTCAAAAAACAGTTTGACTTCAGCTCCGTTGGCCTTGCCACTTTCATTTCCCTTGCTTCCATCTCTTTATCCTCTTGCGACTCAATGTCCACTGCCTGAGGGTTCTTCAGAGAAACCATTTAAGCCTTACTACTGCTGGTGTCCACCATGCCCATCATCACTACAGTACAGTGTAACACCTTTGCATGTGCCGGTTACATCTCTAGAACTGTTGCCTCTACCGCCTTTGAGTTCACTGCTATCAAATGAAGTGCCACCTTCTTCAGCAGTTTCTGCAAAGCTTGATGCATCTGATCTCCCCTCACTTAATCTCCCATCGATACTGTGTGATCCTTTACTTCACCTGCCACTTCCTGCTTCACCACTCGTTCCCCTGCATGGTTCACAGGTTCCAACGTTCACACCGTTGATGTCTGATCCCATTGTGCATGTCCCAGTCATTGATGTGTGTTCCACTGGCCAGGCTTATTTGGTGAGTTGTGGGGCTTCTATATCTTCAACTGTTCCCCTGCTCCCTAGCTTGAAGCCTCTAATTTCAGAAACAGAATCATTGGTTGAGAGAAGTGCTAGGGAAACACTAATGAGGCTTATAGCTTCAACACCACCCACAAGCAATCCCCAGTTGGCCAACATTCTCCCTGCAGTCCTTGCTGATGTGCCTGAAAATATTTCTCAAGCTAATGTAAGTCAAGGAAACGTAGTAGTTCAACTCAATTAACTGTTTTTTTTCCGTGTAGCTTAACTGCCCTTGGTCTGTTGCATAGGTGAACAAGCATGTTGGCGTCCATCTGAACTACAATTTTTTTAGTTCATCTTGTGGTGGCAATGTGATTGGAAGTGGGATTGCAGCCATGGGGTTGCGCTTGGAGGATGAGGTTTCTAGCGGAGATGATGACCATGCAACGCCTGCGGAATATGATTATATCAGCGACGACTGTGATTAGCAGCATTTTCAAAGAACGTAGTTTGCACAGTTTGGCACAAGAAAGGAGGATTGTCAACTAGCTAATTGTTGGTATGAAATGCCATAATATTCTCAGCGGAAGTTGTATCTACATGGCAATAGGCTATATGGTTTAGGCAATGTGATCCTCTGTATGCAGCCTGTTTGCTATGATTTCCCTGCCCTGCCCAAAGGCTTATTTGGTTGGCAAATGTAATTAGTTGTCTGTCGGTATTATGCTTTGACAAACTAGAGGCGAACCGGTTAGTGGTTTTGGTCATTTGCTCTGTGTGCCTTCGATCACACTTTGTTCATAATTTGTAGTAGTACTTAATTCGGAAGATTAAACTTGTTCATAATATGTAGTACTACTACTGGCTGCTCTCTGCGCTCAGCGCAGTCATCCAGGCAAATTAAACATTTTAGTATTATTTCGTTACTACCTTCCATTGCAAATTCGAGTTGTTTTGGGCATGAAGATGGCCTTCAATTTGACTGCTAATTAATTGCTACCATGGTATGCTATTACATATCAACAAAAAATATATATATTCTGAATTGAAATTTCATGATAAATATAAAAATATCAATTTTAAGTGGTCGATTTAGACACTGTTTTATACATGGACGTGCAAAATTGAAGAGGTCCACCAGCCCCAATCGTTGGACACTTATTTTGGTCAGAAAGAACTGTTTCGCCGTCTCGTGCTATGTGTTCTGTTGTGTAACGATGATGTCCGTAGTAGATTAACCAATGCATAAACAAATAGCAAGCACAATTAGAGGAGGGCACACTCTTGAGGCAAAAAAAAACTTAGATCGATTATCTTGTATAAAAAGATGCCATATTTATAGAGAAGTAAACAAGAGATATATTCGAATTCGTTCACAACGAGATAGAATCTAAACGTATTTGGATAAATAGGACTTAAGAGTCCAACTATATCTCAACACTATCATCTATTAATTAATATATTGAATTATTAAAGAAGGCAATTCCAACTAAGATTTGTGAAGGTGATGCCGTGGTGATATCCGCACAATTAAGACTTAACAAACAATCCAATCCAAACTTAAGTTGTCACAAAAACAAAACTGACAAGCAGAAGATGCTAGGGCCATTAGATATGATCGATCAGGGTTCAGGAGAAAGTACTTTCGCATAAATTCCATCAAAAGCTAAAACAAATTATGACATATAAGTTGATATTTTGTGCCTAATAGTTCACTAAGCTATATACCAGAAAAAATTGATCATCTGCCACTGGTTAATTTAGTCATCTAGATTTTACCATTCCTCCCATTATAATTGATCATATACCATCCAATATATCTATTTCTCCCTGAGTTAAATCGACCCTTCAGCCTTCTTCCTTGTCCCTCCAAGCGATAGCCATGCATTCCACTGCTACTCCACTCCGGTACATGAAGTATTGAGCCCCGTGCCCGATCCTACCACCGAGAGCATGCCTTCACTCGCCACGCCCGATTGGTGCTTACATTGATAGTCCTTCGCCCGAGGGGTTTGAAGTGCAAGATAACAAGGTCCAACAGTTGGATTCCTTGTCACCCTTTCCTTGCTCCCTGGACCGAGTTCTCGATCGCTTCTTCCTGCGGGACCCTATCGACGAAGTCCTTCATGAACCGCCACCTCGAGAGTCTCCGTGGTTGTCCATGAGGGCGATTCGTATTGTGAGGGCGAAACCTTGGTTGAGGCAGCCCGCCACTCCCCGATGTCGAACCCTGAAGCTCAAGTAGTGACACCAATTTAGAGCCGATCGGTTCCCGACCACCTTTTCTTCTTGGTCCCGTGATCGTCTGTGATACCAGGATTCTCCTACCTCTTTGTCCATCGCCGCGCATGTGGAAATCCCCGCCCCGTCCGAACTCCAACTATATCTCAACACTATCATCTATTAACAGTGGCTGACTGTAGTATGGCCTTTGAAGCCCCACCTGCTCACCTCACCCTTTCCTTCTACCGCGGCCACCTCTGCCCATGTCTATAACGAGAATATCCACTTTACAATCTTAAAATATGGTTTCAATCTGTTTTTTAATCTGTAACTCCAAAACCATATAAAATACAATCATAAAGTATCAAAACGAGGTCGCCCCCTTGACCGATTTTAAAGTGATTTTTGACTGATGTGCATGACACATAGCTGCCACGCCACCCAATACATCGTCTAAAAAAACCTCGCGCAATGAGTCAACAAATAAAAAAATTATGGAGGGGCCTGCATGTTGGTCCCTCGCCATATTCTTCTTCCTCCTCTTCTCCTCTTTCGCCGCCACCAAAAGCCTACTAGATTTAATTTTAGAAGAGGAGTCTGATCCAAATCAAATAAGGTAAAGTATCCTTTGCCGATCTGGTTTGTTGAATCAGATTCTTGGAGCTGTAGGTTTGGTATAAATTTTAGATAGTCCTGAGTTTTTTTAAGCAAGAGAGCAAGAGAGCAAGAAAACAAGAAAATGTGCCAGTTGTATCGCATCGTCAAAATACTTGTGCTTGATTTTTTTGTCGTTATATATGTGTACTAATCTGGGCTAAAACCAATAATTGGTATTAGAACGAGGATCTGATCTTAGTATTGCACTTGCCTCGGGAGGCCACCACTACTGCGTCTCGAGGTAGGCAATCATCACTAAGCGATGCAGTGTTGAGTGGTATGTATTGTGCACAAATTGTGGTGCACGTGCATGTGTATTTAGGTTGTTGTGTTAGTGTCCCATATGTGCATGAGTACTTATGAGTGTGTGTTCAAGTGCTTGTGTGTGTAAAACTCTTCTCCGAGTCTTTATGCCGTCGAAGTTATGTCACCAGCGAGGAGAATCGGTGTGGAGATGACATACAATAAGTTATCTCATCAGTAGCAAAGAGGTCACAACGATACTGTGAAGACCATCGTTGCAAGAAAAGCTAAGGTCGTTAAAGTCGACGGGGCAGCAAAAAGGGTGAAGAGAGTGTCTCGCTATTACCTGCTATTGATAAGAGTCGTCGATAATTGGCGAGATAAAAAGCTACGTGTTCTTGTGTCAGTTATGTCCACGAGACACCATGATAGATGATTCAATACGTTGAGGAGATATGTTTGCCGTCTTGAATCAAGTTTGTAGGAGATGTGTCTAGAACGTTGAGGAGGTGTGTTCGCTGTCCTGAATCATATCCATGGAAGATGAGATAAGACGTTGAGGAGATGTGTTTATTGTCTTGAGTTAAGTAAGTTAAGTACAGGATATTGAGGAGATGTGTTTGATTCTGTGTCAAGTAAAAGTTGAGTAAGTCGTAGTTGAGACCAATTATCTCAACAAGTTAAAGTTTAGAACTAGTTGATGTTACAAAATTAAAAGAGTGGATGTTATATTTAATTTTAGAAAAGGAGTTCAATCCAAATCTATGAAGGCAAATAATCTTTTTTTCAATTTGGTTTGTTGGATCCTATTTTAATTCTTAGAGGGGTAGGTTTGGGTATAAATTCATAATCCTGAGTCTTTTTGTAAGCAAGAAAGCGAGAGAGCGAAAAAATATATACTAGTTACGTCGCACCATCAAATACTTGTGATCGTGAGTTTTTGTATTTGTTTTTTTAATCGTCCTACATGTGTACTCATCTCGACTAAAGCTGACGAGCCCCTCTCCATGTTGCCAAGGGCGGAGCCATCCTGGCCCAAGATTCGGGCTGGCCCATGGGTTATTGGGCCAAATTTTGAATTTTTTTATATAAATTTTCAAGCTTATTTATATAGATTTTTTGGACCCAGATCCGGATGACCCGAGTCGTGACTCCACCTTTGCATGTTGCTCCTCCCCACCTAGAGCTGCCGCTGGACACGCCCTCCTTCCTCTTTCTTCTTACTATGTCTCCCTCTCCTATCCCACTCTACATCTCACCAACCGTGACCACAACCTCGCCACCGGCCACCGCCATCATTGGCCAACTCCTGCAACCACCGCCTGGTGCCACAGTCCTAAGTCGTATATTACTAGGTTGGATACTTTTAGATTCTTGATTTGTGTTCGTTTTTTTTTTTTTGGATCCAGGGAAATTCGTTGAGAGGGTCCTGCAATGTTTGGAATGGGCTCAACCCTTGGTTCATCTTTGACTCCAATTGGCTTTCGGTCATATTTGTTTAGACTTAGGTGTTTTTGACTTATAGCTTAAAGTCAGTTTTTGACTTAAACAACTTAAAAGCTAATTGTTTTTGTACGTGATAGAGGTGAGTAATTTTATCTAACTTTAGTGTTATTAATCTTAAATCAACTATCAATAAACAAAAAACCTCTCTCTAGTGGCTTTTAGCTTTTAGTTATATAGAGATTTATGGTTTTTGAAAAGCTAAGATAAAAAGCTACTCATTTGTTTACAATGTAACTTTTTGGCTTTTAAACTAGTGAAAAGCCCAAACAAACAAGGCCTTTAGCGTCGAGAGCTTCTGGCTTATCTATCGCCACCATCTCTTTGTTTCTATCGCGAGGGTTAGTAGCAACATGGCAAAATAACTGAAGATAAAGATTTATCGTGAAAAAACTTTTGTGAAAAAACTACAAGAAACAATTTACTATAATGATTTAATGATTATAAGTACAGAGGGTTAGCTTATAGCCAAAATAGTCCTAAGATTTAAACTAACAACCTATTTAATAAAACCAAAAGATATGATATATTAAGATATTTGAGTTATCTTCAACGAACCTCTTCTTAACTAAAAATCTATAACAAAATTATTTCTGAAAAACTCTAAAGAGTAATTAAGCACCAACATAGTGCAAAAATCACAAAAGGTATAAAAGAATAGGATTGTTATATCCAAACATTTCTAATAAAGCAAAATTAAGCAAACCATCATTAGATCGAGAGGAAGATCGAAACAGTAAATCCAAATGCACAGTTATAATAAAGCAGACGAAGAAACCTGGGTCATTAATAATTCATAACTCTAATAAAGTTTGAGTCTATGCAACTGACCTCCTGAAACAAACATTTAATCATCAAATGGTATAAACCAAGATATCACATATCGTGTTGGGTAGATAGTGAAGAACACATAACATGAATTTTTTACATACTTCATCTGAAGCATAAAATTTGACAAACTGCCTACTAAAACCCATAACATGGTTAAAACTGCTCAAAATGCCCTTTTGAAGAAAAATTTTCGTACTATCAACGGAGAATAAATTGTAGTAGACCCCTCATATCGAGCAAAAATAACAAAAAATAATATTATAGTATCTACGCAGAAAGAAACTCCTCCTTACACTTTACATTTCATCTCAAACTAATATTATAGCAAAACCTTTGCTAGAAAAACTCTGAAGAGTATAATGTTACCAGCAGGGTAGTAGTATTCCAAATTAACGTTGCCTAATTAATGTTACCAGCAGGGTAGTAGTAATCCAAATCACCGGTTAATCAATCACTTGCCTCCTCAGACTTCAGACTTAATAAAAGCAATGGGTGGCGAGCTTTCTTCTTGTTGCAGGAGTAAGCATGTAGCAGAAAGGGCACGCTAGGATGCTTGATCACCATGTATCTCAACTGTGGACTCAAAACAAGCAGAGACTCCTCTGCCAGCAGAAGACTCGAAGGAACTATGGCGACGCAAGACCACTACCTCCATGGATCCTCTTAAACCGCCTTGTGCTGGAGCCATCCGGCGATGGATCATCGCGGCATGCGATGCGAATCGACCAGCCAACTCCCAGCGAAAGGAAGGAAGGGCATCCCTGCTGCGCGGCATTGCGTCGAACAGGCGGAGGGCAGGGCCAGCCGACTGGAGGCGATCGGCCGAGGCAGGCGGCCGAGGAGCGGGGCGCCTGGTCGGGTTCGGGCCGTGCCATTCTCGGTGAGGAAAGAGAATGGCGCGGGAGAGAGAGAGAGAGAGAGAAAAGGAGACCGGGGAGTGGGCACGTGGCGCGGGGACCGGGGCGTGGCGTGGCCCGCGCGGGAGAGTGAAGACCGAAGGAAAACCGGGGGCCGGCGCAAGCGGGAAAGAAAAGGGGCACGGGGACCGAGAGAGAGACAGAGAGGGAGTTTTTTTTTTTATTTTTTACAGAGCGAAAACATGGAAAAAATATAAAGATAAGTAGATAACTGTGATATGAAAAAAAGATACTCGAGAGAATCTGAGGAATAAAATCACGCTTCCGTTCGCGTGATTTTGAACTCGAGAGAATCACAGAAAAGAGAGGATGTGATAGAAAGACACAAAGCTGCTGGCTGCTGCTCTTCAAATTTTGTCCCGTGTAAGCGCGCCGCGCGCACTTCTAATTTCAATTTATAACGGACATTTCGATATTTACGCTATAAAATCAGCCCGAAGACTACGATTTATTCAGTTCGAAGACATCTCTCTCACACTCTCTCTTACTCATTTTTACTTAGCATTCTGCACATTTTCTCTACTTGCTTTATTTTTTTTACTCTACCATCCGGAAAAAATGTTTCGTAAGAGCAAGAGTAGGAAAGCACGCCCCCGCTCTCCAAGTTCGCCTCGTCAGGATCAAGAGATTGATCCACGCCAACTCTCCCCCAGCATGAGAGATTACGGCATGGATGACCGTCATCTGGACGGCACGCACGACATCGAGGATGCCTCGTACACTCCAGATGCCGCTACTTCGGTGTATCCGGGACGGGCGTCAGTATCCATACCGAGCACGCAGCCCGATATATCGATGCAGCCAGCACGGGCGTCCATATCCGGCACTCAACGCACGTGGTGCTGGCAACATATGGACAGAACCGTCGAAATTTTGGACGGAAAGGAGGTAATGTATGCTGTTTGCAAGTATTATCAAGCTAAACTATCTGCATGTGCATGTGGTTGTACAGGTCATCTGAAGAGGCACGCGGAAAATTGCTTGAAGAAGATATCGGCAGGACGAAGGCTGGGCGATGGCGTGCAAACACAGCTCAACTTCAACACCGACGGTTCGGTAAGCACATGGGTATACAACGCTGACGTAGCTAGAGGCGAAATTGCACGTTATATAGTTACACAGGATCTTCCGCTTATAATGGGTGAGAGCTCTAGCTTTGAGAGAATGGTGCAACGCGGTTTTTGTCCGCAATACCAATATGTTAGTAGAAGAACAACTACACGTGATATTTATAGAACATTTACAAATAAACTAGAAATATTAAAATGGACCTTTGTAGCACTTAGTTTTTCATTTGCATTAACATCAGATATATGGACGTCCTCCCATCAAAAAGCAGCGTATATTAGTGTTGTTGCGCATTACCTAGACGACGAATACGCACTAAACAAAAGAGTTATAGGGTTTAAACTAATCTCCGAGTCACACACCGGAGAAAATATCGCTACCCGTATACTCGAGGTTATTAATGAATTTAAAATAGAAAGTAGAATTATTTCCATCACTCTTGATAATGCATCGGCTAACACGACGGCTATGGAGTATCTCTCATCGCATCTAGAGACTTATGTTGAAAGTTTTGTACTCCACCAGAGGTGCATATGCCATATTATTAATCTCATTGTGCAGGCAGGTTTGGTTGTAATGAAACCTAGTTTAGAGAGCATACGTAATGCTATAGATTTTATTACAAATTCACCCATAAGGTTTGCCCAGTTCTCAGAGTACTGCAGGGCCAACAATAAGGAACCCAGAAGATTAAGCGTTGATATGAAGGCTAGATGGAACTCAACTTATACTATGTTGCATCGGTGCGAAGGCTACGAGCACATTATCACTGTCTTCGTCAATTGTAATAATCGTGAGGCATTGGTTACTGAAACCGATTGGGAACTTGCTAATCATTTTCGTGATTTTTTACTAATTTTTTACAATGCAACTAAACAATTATCCGGTGTGTACCACCCAACATCTTCTTTAGTCATCGAGTGGCTTTGGTTCATTGCTAATACTTTTAAAGAAAATCGAGATAATTTTATTTTACATCGCATTATAGAACCAATGGAGCAAAAAAATTTAAAATATTTTCAAGCTATTCCACATCTGTACTGTTTTGCTATCATTTTGGATCCTCGGAGAAAATTTTCTGACTTGTAGGGTGTCTTCGAGGGAATAGGTGAGGCATTCGATCTTGATTTCTCTAAGGCCTATACTCATGTTTATAACAAGTTTTTCAGAGTTTTTGACAAATATTACGAGAAGTTTAGCATCAGAAGTGCAACACAAAGATCTACCTCAACAACGCAACAAGCACGAGGCAGTTCGACCGCTTCAAGTATATGGAAGAAGTTGAAAGGCAAGTCGTCTAGTTTGTCTTCCGAAACATCGAGCCGATCACAATGGAATCCACGGGTAGAGATCAACCACTGCCTCGACGCGCCTTTCGTAGAGACCGAGCTTGACATGGACGAGGAAAATCAACTCAACTTGCTCTTATGGTAGAAGAATAACCAATGTATTTACCCTGTGCTATCCCATTTCGCGCGGGATGTACTTACGGTTCCGGTGTCCACTGTCTCGTCGGAATCCACTTTCAGTTTGGTGGGGAGGATACTTGAACCGAGGAGGTCGTCTCTTGGACCTGAGATGGTTGAGGCAATTACATGCCTCAAAGACTGGGAGCGTGCAGATGACAAGACACAACACCAGCCCGAGGATCCGGAGATCACGGAAGCGATAGCCGACTTTGACAATCTCAGCTTTGGATAGTCTATGTATATATACGTAATTACTGTACTTTTTTCCTTACCGAGGGTACCCCACACCATGGTGTAAAGTTTTTAACGAGGCAGTAACTCTGTACATGTTCAAGATTTAATAAAATTTATTTCTTTTTCCCTCAATATTTGTGTCCATTGCCGCTGGTCTCACACATTTAAATTGGTTGGGTATCTGCATATATGATCGTTTACCAGTGCATGAAATGATGCATGATGAGATTAAAATTTATCAATAGTTGATGTGAAGGAACGAAATGAGTGCTTGATGAGACAGCTAGTGTGGGTGCATAAAATGAGTGCACGATGTGCATATGCATGCAACACGGTGATCGAAATTTATTAAGAAAAAAAACTACTAATTGTTCCTCGGTTTGCAACAATATTACTAATAACATCTTTCTATTTTGCGACAATACTACTAGTAGTTTATAAGATGTATTTTTTTACAATCAATTTCGTGCATCCCAGGCTTTTTCCTCTCATCACAATAGTATAAATGGGCGGCCTGGGCCGACGACACGACGACGCAAGCACAAATGGGTCGTGCTCGGCTCGCCGAAGCGAGTCGGGCAGCCTGCCCGACGATTCCGACTGAAGCACGATGGGCTGTGCCGGCCCGCCAAGACAACAGCCACCTCTACACCAGACTCAGCCACCTACGTCAACACTGCTATTGCATTGGATGCTCCATCAGCTAAAGTCACTACCACTTGACATGAAAACTAAGTTGAATTTGTGTCTTGGATAAGTTAGGGTGAATATATGTCTTGGGTATGTTAGATGCTTTGATTCAGAGGTGAGGGTTAATTTTTTATAACTCTTACGGTATACTAAATTCAATATTATTCTTTTCGATCTAATGGATCAGATTAGTTATAATTTATTTATACTTCCTCTAGTAGTAGAGCAGTAAAAATATTCCTTAATAAATAAATAGTTAGATCTAATTTTTACTATCCACTATATACTACCAGTATGATGCACTGTAAATTTTCTCTAATTATATATATATACATATATCAATGCATACATACATACATACATACATACATATATATACACACACACATTATGGAAATACTGTGTAGAATAGGCTATTCTACTTCCGAGTCATTTAACCTAGTTGGCCATTTAACCCAGTCGGAATGAGCTATGCAACGCACTAAACATCGTATCGGACTGACATGATAAAAATCAACTAATAAAAGCACTCTAGTTTTGCAATTTGGTAGTAAATCACGAATATATTTTACTATAGACCAATAGATGCAATTACTACTGGATAATTTACTAGTTAATGCGTTGGTCAACACAATTAGTTAATATGTATTGTAGTTTGTACATGAATCTATTTCTTCTTTATTTTAGCCATATCATTTTATTGGTAGCTCGGATTTGCAAATAATTTTCACCGGTAGCTTATTCACAATGAGAAAAATAAAATGATATAAGTTTGCTATTAAAAAGTACTTTTGCTAACTGTAAAGTGATTTACTATTTTTATAACAAGAAATTACTATATCTACAACTAGAAATTACTACCATACAATATAATTGGAAAATCCTATACAAATCAGCCATTTAGCAGTAAAAGCTCGTGAAAACTATATGTTTCTAAAAAATTCTAAAAAATTACTATACATAGGGGATGCGAACTTCTACGACCCTGCAAAATGTGAAGACTAAACTCACTTGCATTTGAAAAATATGAAAAAAGAACAAATTTACTATATCTTTCAAATGAGATTGATCAAAATTTTGATCTTTAAATTTTATAGGGATGTATAATCTCATCTTCCATACTTATGGTATTTTTTAAAAAAAATTGAAACTTGTATATGTGGTTTTCATGAACAAAAATTTATTTATATTTGTAGGTGCTTTAGTAAAATGATTGAAAAAATAAAAAATACCATACATAGAGGAGGTAAGATTCTACATCTGTGCAAAATTTGAAGATTAAAATCAAATTTTATTTGAAAAATATGAAATTAACAAGCGCTAATCAATGATGAATAGTAAATTTGTCCTGTTAGTACCAAGATTATTTTTATTGCAGTAAAGGGTATTGATCGAAATACGAAAATCACAGATACACTATAGTAAAAATTCACAGTAGGTGTGATAGTATAACTGAAAAAATACTACCATACTAAATAATTGGAAAATCCTACACAGATCAGCCATTTGCCAGGAAAAGTCCGTGAAAATTATATGTATAAGTTCTGAAAAATTCTAAAAATTTACCATACGTAGGGGATATGAGTTTCTACAGTCCTGTAAAATTTGAAGACCGATCTTAACATTTTAGAAGGATGTAGAATTTCACCTCCCATACTTATAATATTTTTTTGAGGATTTTTGAAAATTTGTACATATGGTTTTCATGAACAAGAATTTATTTTTGTTAGTCGGTGCTTTAGTAAAATAATTGAAAAATTCTCAAAAAAATTACCATGCATAGGGGAGGTGAGATTCTACACATGTGAAAAATTTGAAGATAAAAATTAATCTCATTTTCATTTTCATATCTTTCAAATGCGAATGAGTTTGGTCTTCAAATTTTACAGGGTTGTAGAAGCTTACATTCCCTAAGTTGATAATTTTTTAATAATTTTTCAAGATTTATACATATAGTTTTCTCAGACTTTTACTGCCAATTAACTATTCTGTGTAAGATTTTTTCAATTATATTGTAATTTCATGTTATAAAAAAAGTAATTTCTTTTACCAATCAATAAAATTACTATTTAATAGCAATATTTATATCATTTTATCTCTCTCATCATCGAGAAGCTATTAATAAAAACCATTTGTAAATCCGAGCTACTAATAAAAAGATATAGCTAAAATGAAGAAGAAACAGATTTATGTACAAACTACAATACACATTAACTAGTTGTGTTAACCAATGTATTAAGTGGTAACAGATTCGATAGTAATTGCATACGTTTCGGCCAGCATATAGAATCATTTAATCTGCGCCTAATCTACCATATGCATATATATACATGTACTCACATGTATATACTTATACATATATATGCACGTGGCGCTATTCTACACCAACACGTAACACTATCTATTCTACGTGCGACCCATAAAACCCCTCACGCTGGTCGTAACCCGGTCATAACTCGACGTCATACAAAACCAAGGCATAAACGTGTGCAAACAATTCACATAAGCCGATGAGTGACGTCTACCATAAAACAAATAGTAAATGACTAATAAATACTACTTCTTGTTTGAACATGAACCTTTCTTTTTTTATTTGCCCATGCCTTTCAATGAGGGTGATTTTGGTCTTCAAATTTTACAGAGCAGTAAAATCTCACCTCCTTTATATATGATAATTTTTGAAAATGTATACATATGGTTTTCATGAATAAGAATTTAATTTTGTTTGTCAAACCTACAGTAAAATATTTCAAAAATTCTCAAAAAATTACCACACATATGGAAGGTGAGTTTCTACAACTCTATAAAATTTAAAGACCAAACTCAATCACATTTGATAGATATAAAAATGAGAAAGTGCTAAACAACAGAATATATTGTCTTTTACAATCAAGAAAATAACATTTTACGGTGAAAATTTCTTAAGAAATTACCACACATAGGGAAGGTGAGCTTCTACAACCTGATAAAATTTGAAGACCAAACTCAATCGCATTTGATAGATATAAAAATGACAAAGTGTCAAATAGAGGATATACTATCTTTTAGAAAACAATATTTTAGTGTCTATTACTCAATGTGTTAATATATCTTATATAAAGCATCTTATACTGTAAAATATATAAAAATCATATGTACACATTTAAAAAAATTTCAAAAATTACCATATGTAGGGTAGATTAGCTTCTACAATCCAAAATTTGAAGACCAAACTCAATAGCATTTGAAAGATATGAAATTGACAAAGCACTAAACAGTGAAAAATCACTAGTCAGTTGAATTTATCTTTATTATATCTTTTAGTTGATATTGATTTTGTTATTAAAATTTTACAATATTGTATAATATCACCTCCCCTATGTATGATAATTTTTTGAGAATTTTTAAAAATATGTACATATGGTTTTCATGAATAAGAATGAAGTTCTGTTTGTCTTACCTGCAGTAAAATATTTATAAAATCCTCAAAAACTTACCACACATAGGGGAGGTGAGCTTCTAAAACACTGTAAAATTTAAAGACCAGGCTCTATTGCATTTGAAATATATGAAATTGATAAAGTGCTAAACAACAGGATATGCTCTCTTTTACTATCAAGAAAATAACATTTTAGTGTGAAAAATTCTCAAAAAAATTGCCACATTTAAAAGATATAAAAATGACAAATTACCAAACAGCAGGATATATTATCTTTACCGCTTAGAAAACATTTTACTAAAATAAATTTTATAATATAAAATATATAAAAATATGTAAAAATTTCAAAAATTCTAAAAATTACCACACGTATGGGAGGTGAGATTCTACAACCCTGTAAAATTTAAAGACTAAACTCAATTGCATTTAAAAGATATAAAAATGATAAATTATTAAACAACAGGATATACTATCTTTTACTGCCTAGAAAACATTTTACTGAAACAGCCTTATAATATAAAATATATAAAAATATGTAAAAAATTTCAAAAATTCTAAAAAATTACCATATGTAGAGGAGGTGAGCTTCTACACCTCTGCAAAATTTGAATACCAAACTCAGTAGCATTTGAAAGATATAAAATTGACAATGCACTAAACAATAAAAAATCACTAGTTAGCCGGATTTGTCTTTTTCATATCTTTGGCTGATATTGATTTTGGTCTTTAAATTTTATAAAGTTTTATAATCTCACCTCCCCTATATATAGTAATTTTTGAGAATTTTTGAAAATGTGTACATATGGTTTCTCATGAATAAGAATTTAGTTCTATTTGTCGGACCTATAGTAAAATATTTGAAAAATTCTCAAAAAATTACCACAAGTAGGGGAGGTAAGCTTCTACAACCTTGTAAAATTTTTAGACCAAACTCAATAGCATTTGAAATATATAAAATTGACAATGGGCTAAACAACAGATATGTTGTCTTTTACTGTCAAGAAAATAGCACTTTATTGTGAAAAATTCTCAAATAATTACCACACGTAGGGGAGGTGAGATTCTACAACCCTGTAAAATTTGAACACCAAACTTAATCACATTTGAAAGATATGAAAATAACAAAGTATCAAACAACAGGATATATTGTGTTTTACTATCAAGAAAACAATATTTTATTGTCTATTACTCAATATGTTACTATATCTTGTAACAAGTAGTCTTATAGTATATAAATGTATAAAAATTATATGTACAAATTTTCAAAAATTCTAAAAAAATTGCCATATGTAGAGAAGGTGAGCTTCTACAACTCTGCAAAATTTGAAGACCAAACTCAATCGCATTTGAAATATATCAAAAGGACAAATTCAGCCTAAATAGTGATTTTTCATTATTTAGCACTATTTATTTCGCTATTTGTCTTTTTCATATTTTTCAAATGCGATTGAGTTTGGTCTTTAAACTTTGCAGGATTGTAGAAACTCACCTCCCTGTATGATAATTTTTTGATAATTTTTCAAAATTTGTACACATGTGTTTCAAGAGTTTTTACGGTAATAGGAGTTTTCACTGGATATGTTGCCATTGTTATTTTGTTGAGATGAATTCTGGATTACTTTATTTTTAAAAGTGCAGCCTTTGATTTGGACATATGACCAAGGTTTTAAATTTCATTTTTGGACCACATCTCAGAGATATCGAAATCTGAAATTTCGTTTCCACACCCCGTGATTCTCCAAAAAACAGTATGTTTTCGGGCAAACAGCTTGCAGTTCAGACCGAATTTAGGCAACCAATAGGCCAAATTTCATTGACATTATTTTTTTTATTGCAATACCGAGCTTGCGTTTCCATTACTCTACTAACGTAACCCATTTCCAGAAAACGAAATTTACAGTTGATCGTGCTGCCACTGGAAAATTTGGCCTCACAGGTCAGCAAATAGGTGGTAAGTCCTGGAATCAACCATGATAAGCCTTAGAGCAGCAACTGCAGCGGCGACAGACAAGAAGCTGAAGCCACCAACATTCAGCCAGTGCCAACATTTCTGGAGGGCAGACAGCTTGTGCCGCTTCACCATCAGGTACATGTGATTTGCAAGAACGAACGTCAGGGGGAAGGTGCTCAGGGCACCGGTCAGGCTCATGAAGTCGCCAAGGAACGGGAGCATCGCGGCCACCAAGGTGTTGACGATGAGGTAGCCTCCTCTCACGACAACTCTGAAGATCACGTTGTGGATTGCAAAAGGGCCACCATGTCCACTGCCGTATTTTGTGTCCAAGTACTCATACATTGGGCTTGCAAATATCTGAGGAATATACCAACAGAACCTCATGTTAGTTCATTGAGGGGCAATTACATTGAAAGTAAATAAACAACACTGAGACGTGATTTTTTTTCTTTTGGGGGTGGGGGGACAACATGCAATGCTATGACAGTCTGAAGAAAGGCTGCGATATTTGCAACAGTTTTAATCCAAACTGGACCCTTGACGCTATTCAGTAGATAACTTGATGTTGAGGAGCCGTAAGCCCAATAACCCATAAAGATTACAGCATACAGAGGCAACGAACCAACAGTGAACTGGAACCACAGAGCCTTCTCCATGTTCTTGACCACAGGAGGCCTTATGGTTGCCTGCAATACGAGACACACATAAGGTGATTTCATGGCAAATAAACTAGTCATATGTGCTACACTGACTCACTTGAATTTCTGGCAGCATTCCAGTGTTGTAAGCAAACACAAGGTTTGCTACAGCTCCTATCGTAGTGAAGATTTTAGTAGAGTGTGATCCAGGAATACTATAGTCCCTTGCAGGTGTGGTTATCCCTTTGAAAATATCAGTGATGAAATAAAATGTCATATTAAACACACTTCCAGTATTGTATATTATGACAGCAAATAAAAATGCACACAGGGCAGCTGAACAAGGCACCAAAAGATAATACCATCTCTAAGCGACAGCACAAATGCTATCACAATATAGATGAGACTGAAAACTGTAGAGAATCCCAACCAAATCCTGAGAGCAGACAAATAAGGGATTCCGAAGGCAAAAAGAGCACAGACAAACCCTGATAATGCTATGCAGTAGGGAAGTTTTAGAGCTTCGTCATCCCTAAAGAGTACGTACGTTGCCTGCACAGAGGATGCCACAAGTAAGTTTTGGAGGACAAAACATTGTGCAAGTATATAACACCAAAAAAAACACTCTAATCATACTTCAATGTTTCTGTGACAACAAAGCTTGGTAAGTACTCGCATCAATCACATTATCTTGAACTATCTTGCCATATGTTCATGTACAGTGTGGCATCAACAAATTAACTGTTCTCCCTGGAAATATATTCAACAGATGGATTTCCAAAAAAATTCTAAACATAGATATCAAAAAAAGAACAGCAGGGCCAGATATCATGTGGGTTGGAGGAGGAGATAATAGGAGGAACTTTCACCATAACAATAGTAGGTGATGTAGTGGTTATGTTACCGTACCTTCAAGGCTTGGCCAGCTAAGATGATAAAGCCAGTGTTGATCATGAAAAGATTAATGTATTGCAGAGCCCATGTAAGCGCATACATCTTTTTTCCTGTAGTCACCAAAGTAGAGGTAAACCAATCATGTCGCAAAAGCAAACTTATTTTTTCTATGAAGAAATAAATTTCATTTAAGGGTCGCATTTTTAATTCCATCCAACTAATATGAGAATTCACAGTTGCAATGTATGGGGAAAGTAAAACAATGAAATTGGCTTATGAAATTCACATTTGATAGAGAGAGAGAGAGAGAGAGAGAGAGAGAACTTGAACTGCACTATATGAAATATCAAGTCCATCACATAGAAACGTGGGAGCTAAGCACACGAATATGTACCATATATGTGTCCAGCAAGATCTCTGTATCTGATATGGCGTTTGCCACCAACTTCATGAAGATGGGCAAGAAGAGCATTGGCATACATCGATATTGCAGCAGCCAGGATCAAGCCACATACCCCACTAATCCAGCCTAGAGGGACCATAATTGATCCAGAATATCCTAGAACATATGCACTATTCACCCCAGTTGTCAGGACAAATCCAACTTGATACCAAGGATCTGAAAATGACCAAAATCTTTCAGGAGTTAATCATACATGCCACTTTAAGATTCAAATGTACTACAGTAATGTGATGTGAACCGTAATGAAATTAATGTTTTTTTTTCCTTTGGTCTTGAGCCCGAATTGGGGATCCATGGTTTAAACCATATCTCTACCTTCAGGTAGTGGAAGCAGTGATAAGAGGTATCACTGAAAATTCTTATGAAATCAGCATTTTGTGTCTGTGTGTCTGAGCTCTTTTCATGACCAGTCTGAATATGCTAAAAATGAATGCAGGCACAACTCCAGCGAAAAGTAGAAATTTCGTTCAGTGGAAACAAAGCAGCATGTGAACAAATTAACAGCAGAACATATTATTGACAAGCATGGCAACAGATTGATGAGAATTGAGACAACATAAACTAACAGCACAACGGTGTAAAGACTAAAGAAACATTAAGGTAAGAGCAGTTTCTAGATTATGAGACAACTAGAAAGAAATGCATCATATTCATAGACTCATAAAGCCGACAATCAATAAGCAAGCATCTGGCTGTCGTCACCTAGGAAAAGTCAGGTTTAGCAGTTTAACTGACATTTGAGCATTAACAAAGGCGGTAAAAAAGGAAAGGGCAGAAGTAAAATGGAAAACATTCATTACCGACGCTTATCTGGTGCGCCGTGTCCTCGGAGACATCGACGGTCTCACCCTTCTCATCGGCCATCTTGTTGGACAGCAGCTGGGTGGGCAAGCAAGAGGTGGAAGAGGACGTAGACTTGGATTCCCGAGAAGAAGAAGAGTAGACTCGCTGCTCCTCCTCGGCACCATGCTAGAGGTGGTGGTGCTTGGTGGCCTATAAAAAGGAAGCCAACAAGGTGGTGGCTTCTCTAAAAGTAGCATCGCGTCACGAATCACTTGTCTGCATTCCGCATCACGCCACAGATATTCACATTGGTGGTACATTAAAGAAAGAAAACTGAATCAATTGGTGACAACGGCACAACTCAAAGGCAGACTGTCCACTCCGTTCATTCATCCGATCCTATCGAATCTGCTGTATATCTGACATAAAACTCCCTCCAGTCACAAATAGTCATGCATGATTTTAGATATCGACATGGTTTACCAAAATATCGCTTTGACCATTATTTTTATATTACAGTATATTTATAGAATCCAATAAAATTGTAGAATTAGTTTTCGAGACAGATATCCACGTATGATTTTTATGTATTCAATTCCAATATTTAAAAGATAGTAAGAGTCAAAGGTTTAACTGTACCTAATTAAATCGAAATAACAACTATATGTGACAGACAGGAGGAAGTATCGTAATGTAATTGACCTATTGATTCCTCTGGATGGAGAGGAGAGTCGCCAATGTGGTGCAATGCAAACTGGGCAAGTAAACACGAAGAGCAACAGCATGCTGTATTATTGAGTGAGCGGAGAAAAGGAACTTGTTCGCTAGAGAAAGAAACGAGGAAGCTGGAAGGGAGAAAGCGACCACCGAGAAACAGAGAAAGGGGAAGAAGCCTCACATCCATTTAATATTTGGCGGGTAGGCAGGTTGGTCCGAGGAAAAAGGATGCTGCGATTAGGAGTAGAGTGTGGCAAAGGTAGATTCCCCCACTAACACCACCATAGTCGTCCATAGCTTTGCTTTATCTGTGCGAGTGATTGATTGCAGCAGCAGCAGCAGCTCGACCTTGTGCGGTAATAGATTATATTAGAATTATGCTCGACCTTGGCTGGTGCTGGTAATGATGGATGGTATGAATTAACTGATGGATATAACAGAGCAGGGGCGGACTGGACTGGTGGAGGCGCTGCGTGATGGCGGGAGAGGATTGAGGGACGAAGGAGCGGGTATGAATTGATCACCTGTTGCCTCATTCCTTCTTTTTGTTTTTTTCCTCTCTCTTCTTATTAGCCTCGACCTAACCTACTATCAAGCTAATTCTGTGTCACTAATTTATATATAAGATTCCATTTTTGAGGGTTCATATTCTTGTACTATAGCTGATAAAGATACGATTGGTTAGGATACATCTAACCTTTATTAGTTAGGTATTACTTTTTTATACTACTTCACTATGCTATATTGATTTTGTCATGTTTCATTTCTTTTGTTGTATCATTAAGCATGAAGTTCAAATTTTTTTTTGTTGTGTTTTCATGTTGTACTTTTCTTGTATGTTGGTTCGAGTAGTATTTGGTGTTAGTTATAGCGGTTTAATTTCCTGCCTGAGGCTTAGCAGAATCATGGCTGCACCACTAACTAAGAGCGTGTACAACAGTAGATATGGATGTATAATTCTCTATATCAGATAACTTATACAATAGATAATGTTTTAAGATTATCTCCGTAAGATCCCACAATCATCCCAACAAAACTAATAACCGATTTGCTCTGCATTATCTTGCTTCGATGAGCGCTGGATGGCTGAACCGGCCAGTCACGATGCGACTTGCTTTGACAAGGTGAGCACGTAGATGGACCTCTTCTCCGACCCCGACCGACGGACGACGACAGCCACCACTGCCGCACCATCCTCCTGGTCGGCGATGATTCGGACGACGAGCAGCGACTGTGAACGCATCTTTCGTCTTCATCCAGTCGCAGCCATGGCTGCTCTCCCTCTGCATTTTGAAAAGGAAGAAGATGCTTTCAGGACGATATGGATGTTGACACGGATGCACACCGAACGCCCGCCATGTCCGTGAAACACGTACGCGCACATGTCCTTGAAATATGTGCGAGAGGGTGTGCTTCACCGAGGATTGTGAAGTTTAGGGCTTTGATTTTGGCAAAATATCCTGTGCAATTAAATGTTTGGTGAAACCACTGTGCAATGCAACCCTACTAAAAGAAGTTTCAAAAAATTCTGAAAAAAATCGTGGATGTACATCTCAGCTTACCCCATCCACATATAAAATTTCATGATCAAATTCGTCCTGTGCTAAGAGTAATAAAAAAGACAAACTTGATCATGAATAGGATCAACTTTGTCTTTTTTGTAACTTCTAGCACAGGACGAATTTGATCATGAAATTTTATATGTAGATGGGGTAAGCTGAGATGTACATGCATGATTTTTTTCATAATTTTTTGAAACTTTTTTTAGTAGGGTTGCACGGTGGTTTCACCATACATTTAATTACACAGTATATTTACCCTTTGATTTTTGGACTCACACTGTAGTTATTAAAAGCTGAGAAACGGACCTTTCTAATCTTTCCCTTTTTTAAAGAAAATTTCCAATGGGATGGGACCTCTCAGTGAATCGATCCGATATGCCATGGCTATAACGTGCACCACAACGTAGTGCAGGTTGCTTTCACATTTTATTCGCTGACCAATCCAAACATAAAATAAACGGCCATCAGCTTCAACTCATCAATTTGTCGGATCGCTTAACACGGGTTGCTATCCCCGCAAGATTCAGCTGATCTGTTAAGACGATACATACTCTGCTGCTATATTCGATTCGCACCGGCTCCGGCTGTGAAATGAGATGAAACGAATTCAGTTTTAGACCTTAAACTCTCAGATGCTGACATATGGAGTACGTAATGGAACACATGTTCTAATTCAAAAACGAACACATTTGTTGGGGACATGTGATATGCAGTCACACCCACCCTCTTTGGTGCACCAACGCAATCATCTTTCTTTGCTGGCACCAAATCAACATGAAAAATTAAAAGAAAAAAATGACGATCGATGTAGTCAGTAGAGTTCTAACACCATTAAAATTTCAACTTCAAATAAATAATGTGTTCAAAGAAACAGAAAAAAAAAGAGATAAGTTTGCTGTAAAATATATAATTTGCCTCATTTTTGTTCCTCTTAACATATAGCGAAATTAAACTTGAAATTTTTTTATATAGATAGAGTAAATTGAGGAGCACATCTGGAATTTTTTCAACACTAGAACCGATTGCAAGAGAGTGCCACAAAGAATGAGTGCATAGCAAGGTTTTAAATCACGATTTCTGCGGTTTTGCACCAATATTCCAAAAAAGCTACCGCTAGCTACCACGGAAGCTATCCTTCATCGCGTTCTCGGTATTAAAAAACTTTAAAATTACATATGTATATAATATAAGTTATCTCCAAACAAATCATAAACCATGATACTTTAAAAGGTATTAATATTTTTATAATAGGAACGCGAGTTAAGTCCAGAATCAACAAATATGCTAATACATATTAAAGATCATAACTGATGACTATGTCATAATGTTCTTATAAACAACAAGTACTTAATCACCAAGAAATATAAATGTTAGATTATTGAAAAAGGGCGAGGCAAGGTCTTGTACTAGGTTTTCCCGTAATTCAAACTTGTAAGAGATGCATTTGAGCCTCCTAATAATATTGTATTTCAAAATAGACCAATATTATATAGCATAGCATGTGTTGCCTTGTATAATACACCTACCCCTAAAAAGATCATGAGTGCAGGTCCTTTTCTCTTTTCTCTGAAACGGACGGATTGATTGATACTAGCACTGAACTACACAAAGACAGCAAAAACACATCCGAGCCACGAAATGAAGGATGGAGGACGCGAATATATCTTCCCCTGCGTATCAGGCCCGTGTAGGGGTAAAGCCTACTGCCGCTTCGGAAAAAAGATAGTAAGCACCCAAACACCATAGTTTTTAAATGGTTTTAGCATAGATTAAAAGCCACGTATAACTATTAAAAGTCAAAAGCTAAGTAAGATATACTTTTACAGCTTATCGCCGATGGTTTGTTAAACAGCCACTTATAAAAAACACTCATAAAAAACTACGACTAATTTTTAATCTAGAAAACAAAAAAAAAAGGTTTTTCAGAAAAGCCGTGGCACCCGAGCAGACCCTCCGCATCATACTACTGGTATCATGTCTTTGCTTAGAGCCTGAACCAATTACATAAATCTAGGTCTATCTCTTTTCTTGGGAGCTTCAAAAACAGATGAAGTTTTCTTCATCAATAATAATAATAATAATAATAAACACGAGTACTGGATGAGATCGACATATTATTGCGTGCAGGTGTGCAGCTATTTATGAACTTTCTACAAACTTTCTGCCAGCCCCAAATGAGTTCGGTAGTGCTGCAAGGCAATGCAGCATAATTCCCTGCCTGCCTCTCTGCAAGACGGTTAAGAGCCAGAGGCACTAGTCTAAAAGGCTTCATTTTTATCAGTATTAATTCTAGATGCCCAACAATAGAAACAGCAAAATTTCTATTATTCAAGTCTAAAATGCACAGAGGAATAACAGATCCAGTGACAGGCGCACATCTTTAGGCTGATAAAAAACAACACACCGATATGCAGTATATATCTTCATGCTCCAACATAACAGGATTTACTAGAGAAAGACATACAAGGCACTTGTAGATAGAACCTATTACCCAGGCAAGATGCAGCATTAGAATTTAACAACACTAGACCATTTAGCGCGCGTTGCACGCCCTATCATGCAAATGGAAAAAATATCTAAGAATGAACAGAATAACTCGTTTTCAGGGCAAGGTAAATCATATCATCTATGTTGGAACATGCTGAGAGGAACTGCTAGAAGGTGCTGAGAGCAATCTGTAATACAAAACAATGAATTTCTCGGTTTTCTATACATCCGACCTTTGAACCAGTATTCAGGGTTATCACAAATGCATAGCATAGGTTTGGGCTGTTGACTTATGGTAGCATTTATTCTAGGATCATACATTACACAATAAAATGACAAATGGGTACAGAAGACAGGATAAATACACCATTTATAACTAAAGAACCACTCAATCTTTTGGACCCCCAAGGTTGAGGTAAGCATGAGAGCTCTTTTACAATACACAAGAATGAATATGGGCCGTCTATTTCTTTAGATACAACTAAAGAACCACTCAATCTTTTGGACCCCCAAGGTTGAGGTAAGCATGAAAAGTATGGTCCTTAATGGTAGTTACAAAGGCCTGTTAAGACAATACATGCGTGGAGCTGGGACTTGCTATAGCAAAAAGAACAGGAACCAGGGATCTCATGCTGCTGCTGCACTACTGATAGTAAAGGAATAAAGCAAGCATCACACAAAAGCAAAAAATCGGCAAAGACAATATCTGAATGAAAAATTCTAGGTGCTAACATGTAAACCAATCATACATAACTCCTAGCGCACCTGCTATCGTGTCTTCTGCGAGCAAGGCAAATAGGTTTTGGTTCTCGAAAGCAATAAAAACATATGTAATAAAATTCATTCTACAATGATCATTGAAATGTCACAGTGGAATAAAAACCAAATATTTTGGTGCTCTATGCTTAGGTACCAATCAGTACCAAATCCTTAGAAATACTTTCAGCGATCCCTGATCATAACTCTTAGTGAAATAAGAACTAATCCCATTGAATCTGGAAGCGCTGTAGAATCAAATCCTAACATGTAGAATCAAAAGCCTTTCTTATCATTCTCATAAAATGCTAATACTATCAAATAATGAATGTGCTAAGAGAGAACACAAGTATGCATGACCTGAAAAATGATTAAACCACTGCCACCTCCATGAATGCCAAACTTGGGTAAGAAACGCTCAAAATCGTGCAACATTATGAATGTGTTGGATTAAAAAAATACACCGCAGGTATTTACTTGGGTATGCCAAAACTGCTATATTTTCTTTGCAAGCCTGAGCTGTACATGTAATGAACTTCTGATGTTAACATGGATGACATAATTCCATAAGCACTTTTAAGTCCCGTCTGGTATAAACTGGCCTAATATTGAACGAACAGAAATACCATTCTAAAGTTTCGGTGTTATTGGTCTGGCTCTTTTTAACTAACTTTTATGGTTTTCTGTGCAGCTTATGAAGCACCCTCCGGTCGGATCTAACACAAGCATATAAGATAGACAACACAGATTTTGACAAATAAACTGAACATGGAAGGCCATTATATCCCTGGAGGCCACCACCGATAGAGATGAAGATGGGGAGAGGTGTGAGGGTGCAGGTGGAGATATGCAATTACGCATTTTCTATCTTCTGAAATAGCAAAACTAAGAACTCTTAATAGTCTCAGTCACAGCACTGTTCAGCATTCCATGCCAATTATCTATAATTTAAAGCTGAAAACTTATTAGCTCAATTTTAGGCAGAAAGCATCACCTATTCACCTGCAATTGGTAACACTAATTTCTGGGAACAAATCTGGATAGAACCATATCATCCATAAATTGGAAGGAAAATGAGTAATTAGTCTAGAATAAATCCATAACTCATCTAATAAATAACTAAAAAGAGTAACCTCCGTTATCTCATCTCATAGAGTTGATCAATGGTTGCAAAGATGGCACCTAGTCATTTTGGCTCTCAACACAACAATAAAAGCATCAAATCGCTGACATGTATCTGACAGGGGGACTAAGAGAGAGAGAAACCAAATTAATGGATGATCTGCTGCTACCAAAAGGACTTATCTACTGCAGATGGATTAACAAATGTGTCAGACAAACTACATATGATTATGCCTTACTAATAAACACCGAAGAAAGCATTATAGCAGCACTTGGACGAACGCCAGGAAGAACGAACCGTGCATTAGGCCAGACGGGTGTTGGCGATGGCGACTGGGACCAAAAGAAGGCGAGGAGCTCTTCCTGGGCGCCGCCCTCCGACGGCCGCACGGCCTCCACACCCGCAAGGCGTGTGACGTCGTCGGCCTCCGCGGAGGTCAACAAAGTCGCCGCCACTGCATGCACTTCCTCCAAGGTCGGGGGGCAGTGGCAACTCTAGGTGCGGTGCACGGAAAAAAATTTTCTGGTGTCGTGCTGCACGCGCGTGCCCGTGCAGCACGACACCAGATGGCGCCGCGTGGAGCAAATGCCAATCTTCAAGCGAAGCAAGCCGCTGCGCCTCCCTCGCGACGCCTCCACGGCTCCAGCTCCAGACGCCTCCACGGCTCCAGCAGCAAGCCACACCGCGCTCTCCGTCTCCTCCCGCAAATCCCTCCTCGGCGTGCTGCATCCCTCGCATCCGGCGAGATGATCCCCTACTCCGGCGATCACCGGGGTTCTCCCCCACCGCACGCGGCGTTCTCCTCCCTCTCCCACTCCGCGGACCCCTTCACCGTGTTAATCTTGAAGCGAGCCGACCCCGTCGCCATGGTTCCCTCGTCCTCCGCTCCACGCGCGCCACGCTCGCCGCCGATCAACCTCCGCGCCTTCTGTAAGACCTTCCTCCTTCGCCTCTCCCCTGCCTTCGTCGCCGCCGTGCTCTGCTTCCCGGAGCTCCTCTGCCACCCGGTCCAATTCTTCCGCTGGAGAAGCTGGGAAGGCAGCTGCCTGTTGGGGGCGCGCACAAACTGTTCGAGGAAATGCTCCACTGGAACCATGGTAACATCATGTTCCTTTATATTGCTGCCTATTAGTACATCATACGTTAGAAGAGGCAAAATCTATCAACTTGTCCTTAAGCGCACTGGGAAAGTGCATCAATGCTATTGCTGAAAGCAGCTCACATGGAAGCGTTGGAAAATATTTTTTATGCAGCGATTAACATTACTTTCTTGTTTCATATCTAGGCAATGAAGGTTGAGAACATGGTAAAATGAAAAGAAGAATTTGACTACAAAAGCTTATGTAGGAGACTTGAGATTGAGTTGGATAAGTTAATTGCAGAAAATGAAAGGCAACATAAATATTTTGATGATGAAGTTGAAAGAATAACAGCAGAAGCTCAATGCCGTATTGCTGAGGCTGAAAAGGAATGCAAAATTGAGCTAGAGGTTTGATTCCATTATATTGTTATATATATCGTTATGTTTTGTAGAGTAATTAACCTTTTACTTTTGTCTTGTGGGTGTGTTGAGCTTCATGAGGACACAGATTTCTAGCAATTGACAGTTTGAAGACTGAATATTTGAACTTGGCTGCTCATATTTTTTTATTTCTACTTGAATGTTAATTGTTTTTTTTCAGCTTGGCAAAATGTCCTATATTGTTATATCCTTCCATTGGTTCTTTTGCTGCAATAACTATGCCTATGCCTGCTATTATTGTTTTGAAACCATAAGGAAGTGCCTATGATTGGTGTCAGGGTTAATAATTAGACCATTTTACTACTGAGACCGTATCATGTTCTAAAATAGTTAGACCATTTTAGTTTTTATTAAACATTTCAGGCTGATGTAACATATATGTACATACCCTGATACATTATCTAAAATCATACCATTTCTCAAATTATGTGATATAGTCTGCACTTTCATGACAAATTCCTAGTGGGTGAATATACTAATACTCATTTCTCAACTCTTGTATGTATAAGTTGGCAACAAAACACAAAAATTAGTTTGCATTTTTATTGTCTGCTGCAGGAGGAGAAGAAACTGGCAATGGGAAGCAGTATGGCAATGTGGTCATTGGAGTTCAGCCCACTTTTGGCTATGAAGGTGATCCGATGTGGCTTCTGTTATCAAAATCTGCCATTCCTCATCATGGCTTTGCAGCATACTACACCTTTGTTGAGAAGATCTTCCAGGCAGATGCTGTTCTGCACTTCTCAACATCTACTACTATGCTGACAATGGTGGCAAGTATTGGCCCAGGTGCTGTGGATGGTCGGTGTCCGCCCAGTTGCTGATAATTTTGGCCGTGTGCAGCCTGTCAGCCTTGAGGAGCTTGGACGTCCCATGATTGATGTTTTCGTCAAGCACTGAATGTCAAGTTGGAACAGAAGATGAAATTTAAGGATTTCTGTCTAGTACATTTTTGTTTTTCATTTTCGTGCTGTATAAAAAAAGCAAGATGATTGGTAATGCATTGCCGGTGAATGGAAATTCTTGTAGTTCAGAGAATGCACTATACTGTTTTGTACCTCTGTATGACATATTGAGAATAAAGAAGTTGCACACAGTTAAATATCATCTGCAGTGTTTATAATCTGTGTCTACCTTTGAGGTACAAAGACAAATTTTAGCTGCTTGCTTGATTTCACAGCATCCGAAGAACATGAAAATGTTGAATGCTTTGAGAGCTATATCATTTTAAAAAAACTATTTAACCTATGATGAACTGTCTACTCCTTAGATGTTCCTTCACTTGATACATCATTAAAATATAATTTCCTAGCAGCCGGGGCATCTTGATGAAGTCCAAGTAAAAGACTAGTGTACCCTCCATGGATCAAAGGCGGAACCATGGTCGGAAAATCCCCATGGATATCCGTTGAAGCATTTGGTATTGCAGAACTATCACCAATGCTTGCATCAAAAGATCCCTGTGCAAAATATCAAGTTGTTGAGAATATAATAGCTAAAGTAAATTAGATATTAAAACACAATAACAATGCAAGTTCGTGTACTTACAACTATTTCCTTCTGATGTTGTCCACTACTTTTTTTCTTAGCAACCCTCGTATTGTTTCCTTTCTTCTTTTCAAGTATATTTCTTAATCTTTTAGTCTTTGGACCTTTGATCACCTGAGGAACCCTGATTGATACTTTACCTTTTAATACCTCCCCATCATATTCATTGCGACTTTGAGTTACCTCGAAGTTTTTTAGGTATTCGACTTAGTAACCTATCTCGCCTCAGTCCAACTTATCAATAGCTTTCTCCAAACCTTCGAGAAGTTCCTTCGAATTTATGCACTTCAATGCAAATGAGGTGGCCTTCGAGAGATTCACAAGAAATGTGTTGTTAGAGTTTCTTTGTCAAATCTTTGTTTCTCATAATAAAACTCTCTTTTGCATACTTTGTCCATCTATTTAGTATGTACCTATCGGCAAGAAGAAAACTTCGTTGATATTGAATACTCAAGAGCATGCTTGCACAATAGACTGTAAGAAAAATAACTTTTAGAAGAAAGTAATATGAGGTAGTGTAATCATAAAAAGTGTGTACTTACCAATGCATTCATACTTTCGCAAGAACATGTTATTGTCATATCTTCGAAATTAAAGACGCATCGTTGCTTCATCTTGAAATTGCATAGGCATAACCTTGTAAGTCATGATTGTCCCTCGGTTTGTAACAGTTTGCATGAGAGAAAAGCGCTTTAAATTGCTCTTCAAATTGTAAATATAGCCTCCTTGTATACGATTCAAAGAGTCTTCAACATGGGCAAATCTTGGATATAAGTAATTGGGTTAGAGTGGCGTGAATTGTAGTCCGCTTCCAACTCATTTTCCAAGACGGTGGCACACTTGTCATATTCTTGTAGAAGTTCAAATACTGAGTTTTCTTGAACCTTTTCTTGAAAACATTATTCATACCTTCACCTCCGAGTTGAGGTCATGTCGTGATAAAAGAGTCACGAAGACAATGACCCAATGCTCTCGCAAGTCATATAGGTTTTTCACCAAGAGTTATCTTCAAGCTTATAACTAATTAACAGTTCATCCCATATTTTGTTGAAGTATGTCACCGACCTTTCCTCGTGAGACGATCTCTTAAATTCAGCAAGGAACCTTTTATCCTCGGCAATGACATGGCTAAGATGTTTACCAAATTTTGGAAAATGTGCCACAAGCAAAGACGATGGCGTGTGTTCGAATACAATACTAATTGTTTGCTGACCATGGCAAAGACACCGATCTGTGAAAATTGTGCTAGGATGCTTGCTTTACATTGCTGCTAGAAATGTCCTAAAAAGCCATACAAATGATTCAATGGTCTCATTGTACAACAGTGCAGCCCCGAAAATAATTGTCTGCTTATGATGGTTAGTTCCAAGGATTGGAGCAAAAGGCATTTCAAACTTGTTTGTTTGAAATGTAGTGTCAAATGACACGGCATCACCAAAGCATGCATAATCCATGATAGCTTGACCATCTGCCCAGAAGAAATTAGTTATCCGGCCATCCTCTTCATCTAATTCTATGGCATAAAAGAAAGCAGGATCCTCCAGTTGCTTATTCTTCAAGTATTCCAACAGAGTTTGCGCATCATTGGATGCCAAATACTTCTTGCGTTCACGACCAATCTGGTTATTGCAATCCACTCGTGAGAAGGGTACATTCTCAGCTCCTCCGTACCACTTTTTAAAAAGTCATACACTTGTCTTTGGCTTCATTCCGCTTCTCTTATTTGACCGATTAGAAATCTATCCGCCTCCATAACACATCGTTGGGACCTCAACTTGTGCACCTTATTCGGACTTGCAAGATAATGATTGTGCTCAAGTACAACCTTTTGCACTGTCCAAATTCCTTTCTAAAATATCGAATCGAACACGAGCTTTGCAACCTGTCCTAGTACTGGCATTTCCTTTCAAAGTTTCGTGTGATGAGTGAGGACCTCGTTCTCCTTCGTTACTGCAAACAATATGCTTTTGATATACAGTTTTATCTCCTCTTCGCCTTGTGTAGCTCTTTCTAATACTGAACCCAATCTGCCTCGCATAGGAGTTGTACATCTCATACGCATCATCCTCTGATTCGAAACTCATTCCCACTTCAGGAACAACTAAAGAATGGCCATCATCCACCTACATTGCAATGGGATAAAAATAAAATGACGCTACTACAAGATGATACTTGGTGCAACGAGCTCGGCTTTTCTTACCACTATTTGGTGGCACAAGTTGTTGTTCTTGCTGAACGAGGACCCAAGGCAACTGATATGGCCCGCGCGACGTCAGGATCATCGAGGATTGTGGCCCCAGGGTCGTTGGCTGTTGGGATGGGGCCTGAAACCTCGCTATTAACGATGGATGCGACAGAGTTCATGACGTCCTTCGTCTGCACGACATCAGGATTATGGAGGATCGCTGCTCCGGGGTCATCGGTTGTGGCAATGTAGCATGGGAGCTCGTTGTCCATGATGGCCGGTACGGAGTCCATGGCGTCGTTCGCGTGCACAACGTCACGATCTTGCATCCTCACTGCGCCGGGGTCGTCGGCCACGACGATTGGCCACGGGAGCTCGTCGTCGATGATGGCCGATACTGAGTCCATCAGCAGACGCTCGTCTGTTGCTTATACGATTGCGGGCTTGGACATTGCAGGTCGTCATGTGGATGAATATATAGTGCTCGGGTTGGGAGACACCGTGCGGACTTTATTCCGATCCGGCGGACACGATCATACGAGCCATGATCGTCCCTCGTGCCAAGTCCTTCACGGTAAGGACTTCAAACATTCATTTGATAATAACCAGAGAGACGCGGTGCAATCGAACGCCCCAAAACTTACCGAAACTCCGTCCGTCCAGACGCGGGTGGCAGCGAGGGCGAAGGACCTCGCCGGTTCATGGACGCCGCCGAGCGCCACGGCGACAGTGTTGGCGCCGACGAGGAGGCCGGTCGGCAAGCGGGCTCATCCTCGGCCAATTCCTCCTCGAAGTTACGATCGACGATGGCGGATGACGAACGGCGAATGGAGGTTTCTTCACCAAGATCGCGTGGAAGCAATGGAAAGGAGAGCGCGCGTGAAGATGAGCCTTCGCGTGGAGCCGTGAAGAAGAGCCTTCGCGTGGAGGCGTGAAGAAGAGCGCGGCGTGGCTTGGCTTGGAGGAGCGGTGGAGGCGTCTCGCGTCTTCGCGGAGGAGGACAAGGGCCCGTCACGGCTGCGCTTGCGATCCGTCCGAGCTTATGTTTGCCATCAAGACGCAGCTGGCTTCCTCGTCGTCGCCAGGCTCGCTCGGCCGGATTTCGCCGCTGAAGATTGCCGCAGGAACACGTGGGAGTATCGGTGTCGTCTTTGCCAGACGGGCGTGTGCAAAGACGACACCGAGAATTTTTTCGCGGTGCACACCATCAACGGTGTCGGCTTCGTTTTGTCGGTCACGGCAAGGAGCTCTTCGGGGACGCCACCCTCCGGCAGCGGCGCGACCTCCATCCCCATGAGGCGCGCGGCGTCATCAGACTCACCTGAGGCTAGGAGCGTCGCCACCACCGCCCAGACCTCCGTGGTCGGCTGTGACGGCAGCACTCGGTGCATACCATCCCGGTGCCATCTAGTCATACAGGCCCAAAGCACCCCGAAGATCCGACGCTCTCGGAGGAAAATGGCGGCAGCATCTAGGCAAAGAGAATGGCAAGGGTGAGCGGACAGTGGTAGCAAGGGCAGCCTAACAGGCCAGGCCAATGGGAGGAGGGGAGGGGAGGAGACCAGATCTACCACACCGGAAGATGGCGGTGGCAGGTAACGTGTAGGGGAGGAGGGGCAAGGAGGTGGCCGGATGGCGGTGACAAGGAGAGGATCGTGGCCTGGGTGGATGGTTGGAGGAGGAGAGAAGGTAGAGCAACGGAGGCGGCATGCTGGTGTGGGGAGGAGGCCGTACTAGTGAGTGGTGACTCGAGAGGGCTCGTGGAGCCGCACGCACAGCACCACCCCGTCCTCTACACGACTCGTGGGCTCGTGTGCACCATGTAGCTGTGGACCCAGCTCACTCCATGAACAGTCACAAAATGCGCGCGGACAGGCACAGAGATGCGCGTGTCGAACAGCCTTTGCATCCACGCCGCCCGAAACTCCATGGAGCGCGGAGAGAGCAGCAAAACGCACTTCCTTTTAATATCTCCGATATATATATATATATATATATATATGCAGGTTTGAGCTTCTTCCTGATTCTACCCAGCCCCAGGGACACAGATCAATATAACAACACCTCTCATGATTGTAGAGAGATAGTTAAATATGGCACAGTGCAAATGAAGGGCTTGATTGGTAGAGCTTTACATCTCAGCTTCATCTGATATTTGAAATTTGTAGGCTAAAATAAAGTGAATTAAGTTTATATTTTTGATCTAAAATGTAAACAAGGTGATCTATCTAAACACTCTTAATGTACTTACAGCTCTAACTCCACCAGATCCGTGGATCTAGTGAAGCTAGATCTCTACCAAACACACCTGAAAACGCTGCAAGAATTAACTGTGTTGCACAATATAAAGCTTAAGTTCATCGATTAATTTCTTTCCCAACAACTCATTGGTTAATGACTTAATGTTGCATGCATAAGCTCTACTTTGTCAACAGAGCCAGATATTAGCAATCCAAACTTACTTTCTCATAGAGAAAGTAGTACAATACCAAAGCAGCTTAATAATAAGGTTGAGGGTAAAAAACCATGCACTTAAGCCAAAGCCCAAAGGTTTACTTACAATACAAAATCATCAATCGAAGGCCACTGTGTCCCTAGGAGGAAGGCACACAATTTTCACTAACATCCACTCTGGTAGAAAAAAAACTGACTAATGACTGATGAAGATCATTTGCACACCTGATATCAGAAATTGTACAATAAAACATTCGTATTATCATGTGCGCTAACCATATGTAGTCATATCAATATATCTGGTGTTCCAAGTCATATGGTTGTCACAAATTTTCCAAGATGCAACTAGCCCAACTAAAAGCAGCACCCGGTTCCAAAGTATAACTATCCTAGTTGCATTTTGTTAGGCAAAATGAGACGAGCCTATTTCACCAAGCTGCGAGAAGAGTCACTCTATCCATTCGAAGCTGCTTGAGAAGAAATTCAAAATATACAAATGCAGGCCTAAATTAGACCTAGTGAATTGTGTCAGAAACCATAGTGAGTGATTTTGCAAAGCAGAAGTACATGAATTGAGGTGCATGAATTACAAATGAACTCAAATAGCAAGACATGGATCCACTCGATAACAGGATTGGAGGGCCGTACAGCAAATTTATGAATAAACACTAAGAGAAACCTATGGCATTACTATCACCTCAATATAGGATAAGCAGAAATTGGGTGAAACCCTCTTTGTGACGCAGCGTAGTACAAAGAATTTGTAAATCATTTCAAACAAATGAAACACTATCTATCAAATCACCCCCTATATGTATGCATTCATCAAGAAAAAAAGGATCGTGTTGCTCTGCATTAGAGATGAGAACTGAAACACTAGCACATGACTAAGCATCACAAGCAAAAAGACTAGGAGCAGTAGCAGTAGTGGATAGCATGATTGAGTTACATCGTAGGAACAGCATCAAATTCGATCCCTCTAATCTCGGTGGAAACTGCAGAGTTTGCGATGTTCTTTGCCAGCAAAATCTGCAGTTTCCACCACACTTACTTAGTACTACTTACAGGACACTTGGAAGGCAACAATAACACAACGGGAGTGAGTGAGTGTACAAGCAAACAGGAGCTAGCAGCTAGAACTAGAGGCGCGGCTAATTCTTACCACCTGCGGCTACATCGTCGTCAGCGGTGGCGACGGCGTCATCCTTTACTCCGACGAGCACAATCTTCTCGTAGACGACGTCGGACGGGTGCATGGCGTACTCCACCGGAGCGACGGGGCGGCGCGCCACCACGGAGTACCAGACGAAGAGTATGAAGAAGGTGAGCATGGCGCCGCACACGGCCGCGAACAGCAGCGATACCGCAACGCCCCAGGGGTAACGGTAGCGCAGGCGGTCGGGAGCACGGTGGAGGCGCTCCGTTGGCTGCGTGGTGAGCAAGTCGCTGGGATCGAGCGGCTGGGAGTGCATGAGGTAGGGAGGGCCGTGCTTGGCCTGGAAGGCCCAGCTGAAGAGGCTGCAGTTGGCGGCGGTGACGGAGGAGGCGACGAATCCGGCACGCATGGGCTTCCTCCGGAGGAGGGTGGAGAGATCGAGCGGGCAGGAGAGCAGCGCGGCCGGCGGTTTGGGGAGGCGGGAGGCGGAGAGGCGGACCTGGAGCGTGGCGGATGTGGCGTTGTAGTCTATCCAAGAATGCAGCTTGGGGGTGCGGGCAAAGGGGATGGCGAGGTCGGCGGTCTGGACGGCAGTGTCGCCGGCGAGGTCGATTCGGATGTGGCTGCTGGTGGTGGAGGTGGAGGTGAAAACGACGGCGAGGGCGTTGGGCGCGGAGGGCGTGACGAAGAAGGCGAGGGAGGCGGAGGCGTTTGGGGATTTACTGTTGGGGCGGAGGGAGAAGGAGAAGTAGGTCGAGAAGCTGGGGCTGCGGCCGGCGAAGGTGATGGGCTTGTTGTACTCGACCCGGGCGTGGGGGGAGGACATGGAGATGGCGCCGCTTGAGCCTGAGGTGGCATTGGCCCCGCCGGAGAGGGCGAGCTGCGCGATGGCGCCGTCGCCGGGGAAGAAATCGAGGGAGAAGGAAGAGTGGGCCTTAATGCTGGCGACGGCGGCGGACGGCGGCAGCAGCAGCAGCAGCAGCAAGGGGAGCATCGTCGTAGCCTTCTTCTGATTCTGATTGCAAGCTCAGTGGCCGGCACCGCGCCGCTATGGCAGACAAGGAACGCAGTTGGAGATGGAGCTCAACTGACGACGAATGGAATGCTCGCTAGCTCGGCTCTACTTCGTTCGGTTCGCCTCATCCATCACCATCGTCGTCATCTCGATGAGTTGCAGCCTCGCCTCGCCTCTCCTCTCCTCTCGTCTCGTCTCGAGATCTACTTGCAGGCAGCAGTAGCTTTGGGTGGGGCTTCTCAGCTTTCTAGTGCTGGAGTGGACCTAGCAGCTGCTTCTTGCTGCTTTTGCCTCCCTCCCTCACCTCTCCTGTTTGCTTTTCCCTGTCTCTCTCTCTCTCTCTCTCTCCTCTCTCGGCCTGCGCGCAGGGAAATTCACGTGAAACTGCTCAAGCAACCAGTGGAAATGGAATGGAGGAAAATTCCGACCGGAGCTGGCTTGGCTTTCATCTCTCGTTTGACACTGCATTGGGCACTGAAAGGGATGAACCAACTCTTCCTCCTACCCTTACCCAACCCAGCCCAACAGAAGAGGAGTACTACCATTGTCTTGTACGTACTCCAAATCGGATCGTAAGGCGTGGAGTAGAATTGCAGAGATAAAACACGCACGCACACACTAGTCGATCTGCTGGGTAGGGTAGCTGCCTGCCCGGGAACAAAGAAAAGTAGACGGGATCATCCGCCACTGCACAGTTACACAACCACCGCTGAGCTGAGGCTCATCGTAGCGAGTGAAAGAAATAAAACAACGACTAGTGCTAGTCAGAAAAGACGAGCCATTCGCTACACGCTGGCTTTGCTGATTTAGGGTCCCCGTGGACAGAATTTTCCTAGACGCCAAGTGGTCACCTTGCAAAACCTTTGAAATGGACGAAGAGTTGTATTTTAAACGGTTTTAAAGTTATATGGTGGAGATGGACTCAGACTTCAAGATTGAAAATTGAACTTTTTCTAATTTTAAATCTAAACTTCTGGACCAATCAGTGGCGAATCCAGGATGAAAATAGAGGGGGGCTCCTATGTAGAAGTTCTAACTCAAGACAAGCATACTAATAATATATATACCGATCCATTGCTAACTAAATTCTAAATTCATACATAAAGAGAAAGGAAACAAAGTAAATAATCAAAATATGACAAGGATGGTACCTTACTAATGGATAGAATGACATAAATATTAAAATATGTGCGAACGGATCATCAACCATTCGAACTGTAGACAAATATATAAAACTAAGTGATGCAATTTCAATTTGTGAATACAAAAATCATACTTCAATTATCAGAAAGAGGGCATTCAGACATGAGGCATTACATTTGGGCTTGGGGCATTTTTTTATACCGAGCAATCAGTGGCGCTGGCAAATCTCTGACTCTAGCGTCCTCGTCCTAGCGATCAATCCGAGGTTGAGAGGCTCCTCAGTCACTCATCCTTGCCGATCGCCTCGATTCCTCTCTGGCAATGCTCGTTCGGCCACCAATTGGACGGTGCTCCGAGCGGATAATTCCTCTCCTCTGGCGATGCGCCTTCTACTCCGGGTCTTCAGTGCCCATCGGTGCCAGCGTGCCATGGCGAGTTCTTGCGAATCAGCCACCTAATGTGTGGTCATGCCCGCCCGTACATCTGCCACCCACGATCGCCCATGCGTCAATCTGCCGCCTGCGAGATGGCATTGTTCGTCTCTTCGACTCCCGGTGTTGCACTACAGTAAAAGAGGCCGAGTACTATACCAGGTGAAAGCCTGCGAGAGTAAGGGAGCCCATGACTAATTTTGATGGCCCACTTATCTGGCAGTATTGTTTTCTTCTTACATCTTATTCCCAATTCCTAAACCTATCGATTTGCCGCTATAGCACCATGTCTCTGCTTCTTTCTAGCATTGGGGATACTAGGAGGAGGGGGGTTTGGCCGGCCGAAGGTAGGGCTGACACCCCAACCAGCCCCAATAGTAGATTCACCCATGACCGCAATCTCAAAAGGTTGAAACCAAAGCAAATGATGCATTTCACCTATATCCATGTTTTTATGTGACTGCAGGATCGACACGTAAGTGCTAAGCCACCTCGTAGTCAACTGTCATCCACGTGGACAAGATTGTTTTTAGTTGACTAGGACCCCTTGTTGGCATAACCATGTCCACGTTGACACCATATGGGGGTAAAAACCCTTTTGAAATGGGCAAAGATTTGTGTTTTAGACGGTTTTGGAGTTGCAGGTTGAAAAAGGGCTCGGACCTCAAGGTTGAAAATTAGAATTTTTCCTAATTTTAACTCTAAAGTTTTAGATCACAATCGTGAAATGTTGAAACCAAAGCAAATGATGCATTTCACCTGTATCCACTCCGGTGGTATTGCTTTACGTGGCTGCAGGATCGACACGTAAGTGCAAAGTCACCCCATAGTTATACTGTCATTTTTAACTCCCCAAAGCTTCTTCTCATTATAGTGCACACAAATTCACTGGACAAACATTGTTGTTCTTGCTACCACCTTGCTAGTGTAGATGGTGGTCTTCTCCGATGTTGACATTGTTCGTCATCCCAAAGTCACCATTTTCATCGATGAATGGGGCCACAATCACAGCTAATTGTGCCTTCTTTTAATTATAATACACACAAATTCGCTAGACAAACATGTGTTGCTCTTGCTGCCACCTTGCTGTTGTAGATGGTGGTCTTCTCCGATGTCAACATCCTCCGTCATCCCACAGCCACTATACTATGTTCATGTTCATCGATGAAGGGGGCCACAACCATGGCTACTTGTGCTTTCTTCCTCGAATCATCAGCAAAGGCTGACACAAAAGTTGGTGGAGCGGTAGCAAAATGGAATTAGAGTAGCTACAATTATGGTGGTTGTCAGGACTTGAATATGCAAATCCGGACACTGTGTATGCTGTGCTAGCTCAGAATCATGCTAGTGCACATAGTGATAACATAGACGAAATATCAAACTCCATGCACAACAAAATAGGAATGAATGATTAAATTTGATAAATAAATAAATGGTGTGATGACCTTATGGTTAAGTTTACATCTATAATGCCTCGCAGGGTTTATTCACTAAATAAGGTAAATTGTAGTGGAACGAAATCTTCCGTGAAAAACCCATCGACTTGCACAAGCAATCAACAAGGCTTGAATCCCAATAATGGGCTTCCTCACCAGAGCTACTGTTGACTCTTCTTCTCCAACTAATTGATTATTATTGTAAGAGTGAGCACATAAAGTACTCAATAAGTTGTACACAGAACACAAATCTAATATAATATATACAATGCATGTTCCAAAGAATGGCTGATATGGCTTTGTTTGCATAAAGCGACTTTTACAAGTGAATACAATGATAGATTGGAAACTAGTAAAACAAATAAGAGTAATAATAAGATTCTCATATATTTCTCAAGATAAATTGAACTGAATTGACACATAGCTTACTCCATTTACTTTTCCTAGCACACAACCTTCCTTCTCAAGTTTTATTTTGTAAAATCTAGCCCTTGTGTGAAATTTTCGAGCATTGTCCATTGCCGAGGACAGAGCTATTCGGATAGATTTTATACTCTGTAGATGTTATACACTTTACCCATAAGGTATGATCAATCTCTTAAATGCCATACACTTAATATGCTTTCTTAAGCGTGCAATAAAGAAGATCATAACAAAACCTTTCAGAAATTCTATCCAAATATAGACCTTTCCGATAAGCCTAATCTCACCATTCCAACCTCACATAGAGCAGAAGAATGGGAGAGACTTACTGTTGGACTAGGAACAATAATTGTTCAAGATGTGGAGCCACTGTAACATATACCTTTCCTGACCTCGCACACATCTTAGTCTACCACCTGAGATATCATATGTCAAGATTTAGTAGCTCACTGAGTTAGATCTAGCCTATAATAGACATATGATTGTATGATTAGTCCAATTCAATAACTTGCAAGGTTAAATCATTAACTCTACTTGTTCACACTAACCATATCAATTGATTTACACAGAATCACCATCTCATTGTCACATAAACTCACTCACTCGGCACATGGCCTCTTACCACTTGCCTCAATCTAAATCATTTACAACGCAATTGATTATTGTGCAATGCATGCCATCAATATAACCATCATCGTATGACAACACATGACACGCCCTTTTCATAAATACGTTCTATAGACAATTAGTCATATTTGTTAGGACTCGAATATGCAAATCCGGACTCTCTGTGTATATCACACTAGTCCAGGATCACGTTAGTGCACACAAGTTTAACATAGATGAATATCACAATCATACATAGCGAAAACATAACAAAAGACTTCATATAATAATTATTAATATATTGACTGACCTTATGGTCAATCTTATATGAATATGCATCATAAGGCTAAAATGTAAATAATAAATTAAATTGCAGTGGAATAAAAATGTAGATAAACCCCCTAAGTATACCAATGGCAATTGACAAGGCTCGCACACTAAACATTCAGCTCCTCTTTGTACTCCTCTTTAAGAGCTAGTGTAGACTCCTTAACTGGTGATTTTATTGTTGGTACGGGTGAGTACTTAAAGCACTTAACAAGTTATGCACAAAATGCAATTCTAACAGAACTATATACAAGGTTTATTCCAATAGAATGGTTGATATGATTGTTTTGTAGTAAAGCAGTATTTACAAATGAATACAGTAAATAGGTTGAAATGACAGTAAAACAAATAACAATAATAACAACTTTCAAGTATTTTCTCAAGAGTAAACTGGCTCACAGCCCTAAATTATATTCCAACTTTCCATAACACATTCCCTCCCATTCCAAGTTTTATTTTATAAAAAATTATTCCTTGACTGTAATTCCCTAGCATTGCTCAATGCCGCAAGCATGGCTATTTGAATAAATTTTACACTCTACAGAGATTATGCACTTTACCCACATGATATGATCATCTCATTGTGCCACGTGATATCACACTTCCTTAGGTGTGCAGCTAAGATATCATAACAAAACCTTTACAATGCACTGTCTTAACCAAATACTATCCGCTAAAGTTTCAACACTGATAGGACTTGTTACTATACTCAGGGTCCTCCTCTTGCGCCATGTGAGTTTCATCTTTAGTCGAGACACACCACCACTGGTAGTACCAAAGCTAAGACATTGTAAATTAATCAGTTAGGTTCATCCCATTCTAGACATATGGTTGCATGTTTAACTCAGTTCAAAGACTTAAAAGGTTAAATCTTTAGGTTGACCGAGACAAGATTTCCACAATCCAACCATTGCACTGAGCCACCTTGGCAATCTGCCCCTTACCACTTGTCTCAATCTAAAACATTTACTACCCCAGTTGATTACCATGCACCATGTGCCATCACCAAATCAACATCGTTGAGTGACAACCCGTCACGACTACTCAATATTATTGTGTGACAATACCTGACAAACCAATTCCATAACCATATTCCATTAGTCAAGATTAACTTTTAATATTTTAAAAGACATGAGTTGTACATGCATGGCATAGCTAAGCAATCTATTCACGAACTAACCACCCCATGTCTGTATCTATTAACCACCAGCTAATAAGGATTCATTCTAGGGTGTCAAACAATCATGGCATACAAATGACAAGGTAAGGTATAATCCAATTGGGTTGAATAACTAGATCCCAAACTAATTTGAAATCAATTGTACACATGAAACAATATGCAATAATTTAAATCAACATTACAATTTTGTAAAACTGGGTTCAACATGATCAAAGCACAACTTGCCTCAGAATAACCCTTGTTCCTACTCTGAACCTTGCTCTTGATTTAACGATTCCCTCTCGTACACTTCGAGCACTGCAACGTCTACGCTTATCGAGAGAAAACCAAAAAAGAGAATAAACAAACTCTAAGAATCAAATAAAATTTACCATTAATTATATCTTAATTTTACAAATTTTAATCGCCTCAATCGGAGCTCATATGAAGAAGAATGGGCTCTCGAATGATTTGAAAAAATCAGAAAATACAAAAAATAGAAAAAATAATTTCCTAAATTATTTTTTACTAACAAATCTTGATTATGATGTTAGCCGACCCAGCCCTAGACCCAGCCAATCACAGGCCGACACGTGGCATGGCCCCATGGACTATGTTCATGGACTAGATTGGCCGACTAAGCAGACACGCAAGGATGCTAACTGGGCCACACCTTAGCCAAAGGACCCGACGTGGTGCTGATATATCACCCATGTGGACACCACGTGTCGCGTCTGGATCCTAGCCACATCCCACGGTGAAGCTTTTGTACCTATGATCACTGGCAGCCAGAATAGCAGGCACCTACTAGTAGATCTCGGCAAGATGAATTTGATGACATGTTCAGCTACTACTCCAGTGACCTTGAACGATGGTGGTGACGTCCAAAACACTGGTGGCCTCGGGTCCCAAGGCGCGACGGCATTCTGACGAGATCTCAAGCTTGCTGACGTGCGCACGAGATGCACCTAGGCACATAGATCTAGATGGTGTGCTTAATGACTCAAACAAACCCTCATCAGCGACGAATTAGTGAAACTTTCTTACAGCAGCACACAAACAAAATCCACAAAACCTGGCGAAACAACGCTTCAACCTTGTGATTGATTGAGATGGTGACAACGCTTCAACCTTTGGTTCTACATGTTAAGACGATGCCAGCACGGACATTAAATAGGACCAAGAGTTCAGATCACGTTTGAGATGGTGACAAAGTCCGTGGCATTCACGGTGGCACTGCTCTGAATCCTCACTGTGATGAAGGCCAGATTTGAGCCACGTGTCTTGGTCCAACAATCAAAGAAACGCGGCTCAACTCCAAACCACATACGCGTCATGATGGACTAGCCAGATGCACCTAGACGTATTGGAATTCTAACCGAACAAGAAATAGAACGGACACAACTACTTAGGGTTTCGATCAAATCTAGCAAATATCAATTATTTGGTTCTGATCCTATGACCAAGGACCCGGTTCACATAGTTCATGAGCCGGTTAGCCAAACGGGGCCTTACATAAATACGGACTGGCTACATAGTACCGGGCTTTGACCCATCACTGTTTATTAATATTTTCTAGGTTTTTTATTTTAAAATAATTCTCAAATATAGAGTAATTCAAATAAGCCAGTAATGAAAGACCATGTGAAGGTCTATTCATGTGTGTCATGAGTTATTGATATTGTTCAAGCTAGTAGTGTTTGAGTTTGAGGGATATTTGAGTTTTAAATCCAAATTTGAAGCATTTTGAGTATTATCTAGCAAGGGCGGTGCTACCGATCTAGCATAAGTGGTAGCATTAGCTGGCGGTGCTACCAGCTCAGGTGTGGTAGCACAAGGTAGGGCGGTAGTACTAGACCTACGGCTAGCATGAAAATTTCAGAGATGGTAATTTCTGGATCAGTGTCAGGCGGTGCTACCGACTTGGGGGCGGTAGCACTGGTCCATCATGGGTGGTAGCACCGGTTTCAAGTCAGTGTAAAAATTCCAGAGAGGTGCTTTCCGAGGGATGATCGTCGGGCGGTGCTACCAGCCATGGTAGCCTGGTGCTACTTGGTAGCATCGGCCCTTTGGAGCGGTATGAAAATTCTGGAGAGGGTGTTTTCCTAGTTTTGGCTACAGGGCAGTGCTACTGACTTGAGGGCGGTAGCACCGACCTTTATAAGCATAATTGGATATATTTGATGATTTTGTGATGTTTATTGTATATCTCTTTAGACATTACTATGTGATGGGTTTTTCTTGTCTTTGATGATTGCAGGACGTCGGGTTTTGATCATGGTGAAGCGGAGGATGACTGGGACTAGGCGAGGAGAGTCAGAGGTCCAAACGATCAAGGATTGCTGGAAGATGATCAAAGACGGAGTTAGTGCAAGTTTAGAAGACAAGGAAAGGAAAAGATACTAGCTAGACGCTGCGTGGATTAAGGAGGGCCATCGAATAGTGGGTCTAGTTAGTGTGCTTTGAAAACCGTGCAACAAAACCTGGTTTGTTTCGTGGGTTTTGGGTTAGCCCTTGCATGGTTGTGTGAGTGGGTTAATCCTAGCCCTTGTTGGAGTGCCCTAAGGTTGAGAGACACATCCAAGGGTGGTAGGTGGCCCAAGAGTAGTATAAACAGAGGGGTAGGGGTAGCCTCCCCCCTCTTGAAGGTTTTGAGGTTTTTGGTGCTCCTTTGAGTTTTGCTCACCATATAGTGATGCTTTGTAAACCTCCCTTCCAGAAATCCAAAATACATTTCCTTATACTTAAATTTACTTTACGTATTTACATTATGTCTTAAATTCCGCATTTAAATTCCGCACTTACATTCTTGCAATTTACATTTACACAATTTGGATTTGCCTCCCCTTCTTCTATATGCTTTTGCTTCTTATGCTAGAGATGTTAATTGATGGATGAATCTTATTCAAATCATCTAGGCATTCCATGCATTTTTCTTGCAAGAAACCGATTTTGTGTTCTTGAGTGAATTATTCTTTAAAATCGTGTTTGTGGAGTTTTGGACTTGTGTTCTTACTTGCTGTGATATGTGGGAGGTCCTCCAAGGTCATCTTGATCATCAAAACCCCACGAGTAAGTCTTAGATCGAGTTCTTAAGTTTTACTCAAAGTTGGTGTGTTCTTCCTTCATGGGTAAAAAGGCCAGAACTTTAACATCAATTCTTGTGATTGAAGGTTGAAATGAGTTCCTAACATCTTTAGGAGTACATCTACCAAGTTTTGTGAGTTTTTGTCCAACCGATCAAAAGATTCTTCAAAATTTGCTTTTGAGTCATGCTATTTCGGACTCTATTCTTGCTGCTGTTCTTGAGCTCGGTGCTACCACCCATTGAGCGGTACTATCGCCTCCCGGACTACTGGTCTTCCTGCGGTAGCACCACTCATACAAAGCATTTGCTCCTCCTCATTTACTCCCTTTTGAGTATTTTCTTTGAGGGCTTGAGTGGAATATTTTGTGTGTGAGAATATTTTATTTGGGATCATTCACCCCTCTTTGATCGCTATTTCAATCTTTCAATTGGTATCAGAGCCGATTTTGCTCTATCAATAGATCTTGAGTAGTCTCAAGAGCCATAGCGGCGGACAAATATTCTACCAAGCATTCCATCTTTTCTAGAGTTGATTTTCCTTTTTGGAAGTCTCGAATGGAGTCGTACATCACTGCCTAAGGCTTATGGATATAGCAGAAGGTGAAACTCCGTATGAAGTTCCTGCCGATGAAAATGTCACGGCCGGCAATATGGCTAACGTTGAGGCAAACACTAAGGCAAGAAACATTCTCATACAGGGTCTTAGCTGCAGTGAGTATGATAGGATTTCTTACCTCCGTTCTGCTCATCAGATTTGGATGACCCTCGATGCTTACCATGAGGGCACCGCCCAAATCAAGACAATAAGATAGGACCAATTCAAGTGTGATTATAACAAATTTAAACAACATGTTGATGAGAGTCTTGATGAGCTATAGTCATTTTACGAAGATTTTGAGCGACCTCTGATCAATTGGTTGCATATACGCTAACTCTGATAATGCTCAATATTTCTTGACTGCACTCGATCTTCGAGTTTGGGAGATGAAAGTGACCACCATCAAGAACACTACCAACTTGTCAACTCTGACTCTTGACGGGCTTTATTCCTGATTCAAGACTCATGAGATTGATGTTGTCTCTCGCAAAACGAAATCTCAGTCAATAACCTTGGTCACCGATCCCACTGAATCCTCTTCTAATTTTTTAGATGGTTTCTCCCTCCCCGCTCTTTGCGAGCTAAGCAATGACTAATTGGAAAAATTTTCAAAACAAGAAGCTCTTTCACCGTGTCCTCGCCGCACTCGACGACATCAACCTCTCCGACATAGAGACATGGAGTGATGAGGGCGAGGATGATCCACAAGAGAAGAACAAGAGCAGCGACGAATTCACTGGGATGTGCTTTATAGCGAACGCCAACGACATCAGCGACTCTGAGCTCTGTAGTGACTCGGATGAGGTACCCTCCTATAACCAGCTCAATGAAACTTTCTACAAATTAGGAAAATTTCATGCTAGAGCTAGGTGTACGAAGGTTGAGAAGGAAATAGGTATCTTGACTCGGGACTTAGCTTTTCTTAGATCTTCTCCATCCTGAGTTTCTAATGACTGTTCTTTGTGTGATGCTCTGCTTATGGAGCTAGAGAACCTAAGGACCATATATGATAGTGTGCTTGTTGAACTTGATGGTCTTAGATTGAAGAATGCTAGCAATGAATCTGTTAATGCTATATTTTTATATGCTAGTTTTCTTCATGCTTACTCTACTCCCTCATGTAAAAATTACCCTAAATTATTTGCCAACATTGATGCCATGAGTACTTACATTAGGAAGCTCTTTAATAGAAATGATGAACTTGAAATGCATGCTTCTAATGATCCAGCCAGCTCATATGAGGGTTGTAGACAACTAAAACTTGACAATGAATCTTTAAATGTCAAGTGTGCTAAACTTACTAAGGATTTACTAGTTAAATCACAAGAAAGTTGCTTGTGATATGTTGAGATTGAGGGGGACTTGGATAAAATCCAAATCAAACTTAGGAAGAATATAGAGGCCCAAACCCTTAGGATTAGAAATGCCCCTTGCTTTTCTTGTGTGGCCCTCAAAATTAAGGCAGTTGTGTTGAGAGAGAAAAATGTACGTGCTTGTAGTTTTTCCCCTTCTGGTTCTTCTTTATCTTCTTTCCCTTGCTCTTCATATGCCTCTTTTTATTCCGGGAGTGTGAGTATCTCATAAGCACTCTCAAAAAGTTTGTAGGAGGTCAGAAGAAACTCAATCTCATTCTAGACCAATCCCAAGATTTGCTGATTTAATCAAGGTCTAGAATTTGACTACTTAGAGCACGCTCGGGCGCATCCTCCCACCATTGTGCGTGGCTCCAAGAGTGGTAAAATCGTGGTGGTTCCCAGGGTGAGTACCACTATGTTTAGATTTATCGGGGTTATCCACGAGATCTCTGATTAGAAAGTTGCTCCTCCTGCTGTTTCTACCTCTAGTAAGGCAATGTATACGTGCAACTTCTGTCGGAAGGATGGTCACCTGGTAGATTTCTGCTTCAGGTGCGCTAAGATCACAAGGCGTGAGCGTGTTGGTGCTCTTAAGGGTATTCGGGTCATTCCTAGACTCTAAGTGCTTCTAAGGCATACACACTGCTGCTAGACAGGTTAGAAAGTTGCCTATTTTTGGGCAGCATTCAGGACTCGATTTTCAGGTTGTTCAGTGGTCTAGACCACTTTCCACACGGTCCTTAGTGGTCTAGAACACTCTCACAATGGTCTAGACTACTCCATTAGTGGTCACAACCGCTTCACAAGTGATCCTTAGAGGTCTAGACCACTTCCACAGATGTCACAACCACTCCACTAGTGCTCCTTGGAGATCTATACCACTCCTATAGTTGTCTAGACCACTCTAATATATGTCATGATCACTCTACTAGTCACTAGTGGTCCTTGGAGATCTAGAAAACTCCAATAGAGGTCACGACCACACCATTAGTGGTTCTTAGAGGTCTAGATCACTCCCACAGAGGTTCTTAGAGGTCTAGAACACTCTCATAATGGTCTATATACCACTCTTACAGTGGTCATGATCACTCCTATAGAGGTCCTTAGAGGTTTAGACTACTCCTACAGCGGTTTAGACTATTGTTACAATGGTCATTACCATTGTTATAGTGGTCACGATCACTCTATAGAGGTCCTAGAGCTTTAGACCACTCTTACAATGATTATGACCATTCCCATAAAGATCTTTAGAGCTCTAAACCACTCCCACATTAGTTTAGACCACTCCTCAAAGTGGTCATGACCACTCATATAGTGGTCCTTAGAGCTCTAGACCACTCTTACAATGGTCACGACCACTTCTATAGTGATCACGACTACTCCTATAAAGGTCCTTATAGCTTTTGACCACTCCCACAGTAGTCTAGACCATTCTTACAATAGTCACGACCACTCCCATAGAGATCCTTAGAGCTCTAGAGCACTTCCACAGTGGTTTAGATCACTCTTATAGTGGTCATAATCACTAAAGGTCACAAAGACTACGACCACTCTAGAGGTCATAAAGACCACGACCACTCTAGAAAACGATCACCCTAGAGGTTACAAAGGCCACAACCATTCTAGTGGTCACAAAGACCACGACCACTCTAGAAAATAAGCACCCTAGAAGTCACAAAGCCCCCAACCACTCTAGAAAGGCCACAACCATTCTCTAGGAGCATGACCTCTTTAGGAGAATTATGACCACTTAATGGTGAAGCCATGACCACTCAAGACAAGGTCATGACCACCGGACAAGGCACAACCATGAACACGCAAACCAAATTGCTCAAGACTAAATTAATCATATTTCAAACTGAATTGAACCACATGCTCAAACACAAGTCAATAACTCATTAAGTTATGAGTAATTTCACACCAAGTTATAGAAAATTAGATTATAAGTCGATGGTGTATGCTTACTTGGTTATTGCTTTCATAATCGAGAAAGGAGATTGGACATGTATCCCGCCAAAGACATTGGGATAATGGTTGCTTGAGGTCGAAGCAAAAAGATTACCACAATAAAATAAATTATATAAAATTGGGAAAACCCTAGTGACTCATTTATAAATTTTAAAATGTCATATCAAGCATTTATGGGCACATTAAATGCTATTTAATGAACTTTGACTAGCAATAGTAATAATGTCGAAATTAAATGTAAATATTCATCATCATTGCAATCTTTAAATTTTATATTATCTTCTGGAGGCATTAATTCACCTACAGTAAAAATTTAAGAAATTAATAAATTATTTCCTCAGCTCAAATATATTTTAAAAACAAAGTTTCAAAAATATATAAAAATATTTGAATTGTCTAATAAATCAAAAACAGAAATCTGAAAACTGTGCAGGGCAGATTGTCAGAATTTTAATAAAATATGTGAACATTATTTAAATCCGAAATTTCTACAGTAACAAGATAACTTCCAATCCATTGCACAGAAAAATTCTCATAAATGTGATGTGATGCAAAACTGATTCATTGAATCCTCTCTCTCTCTGCCAGCCATGCTGCAAGCCATGATTTCTTCTCGTCCCATTCGGTGAAGTCTTCATCCGAGCTGAGAGTAACCTGGCCGAGCTCCTCTGGTCTGAGCTCAACCATTCTCCGCGGCTATAAAAGGGCTAGATGATCACCTTGACACCGCTTTCTTTCTCCCCTCATTTCCTTTCTTCTTCTCTGTAATGATTGCGTGGTGTCCCACTTGTCAGAGAGAGAGCAAGAAGAGGTTATAAGCAACCACCAGGACTAAGCAAGAAAGGGGATTGAACTGAAAACAGTTTTGCCCTTGTTCCGCTTCTTCTTCCTCCTCACGCTGTCGTCTCACGTCTCGGCGCCACCGCAAGGGCCACGGGATCTTCTCCATCGCTTTGGTTTCTTCCCTTTTCCGAGTCTTGCCATATCTCACGCATCGAGGATCGGATGCTCATGGGGTATGACATTCTCCTCCAGCCAAAAACGCCAAAGCCCTGCTCCATTTCCGCCATGGCCGAACTCCCTGATGCTCAAACCCGAAATCAATTCGCATGAAACAAGAGTCCATTTCCAAATTAATTTGAGCCTTAGCATCACCAATCAAAAGAGATCAAAAGCCCTCAAAAATTCCCTGAGCTCTCCATACGAAATGTCGCCGCCCCCTTCTGTTCCTCTTCCCCAAATCCGGTCACTGTGGCGCTCATCCCAGATCTCCCGTACGAATAACCACAAAATGGACTCCTGTGACTCACGATGTCAATATACTACCCATTCGAGATACCTTGCCCGTGTGTCGCGCCGCCACCGCTTCGCCATTAGCGCCGCCTGCTAAGCTCATTTGCGGCTAAATCTCCGAAACCATCTCCGGTTGAATCGGCGGCACCTCTAGCTTTGCCTCGTCGAGCTATTGTCTCTTGTGCCCTCACTTCCACCGGAGTATCGCCGGAGCATCGTCGCCGTCGAGCCCAGCTCCTTTCTTCTGTTCTCTGTCACCGATTTAACGGGCCCCTCTGTCGATGGCGCCAAGGAAGAACTCCAATCAAGCTGTAAATGCGCTTCCCTATTATGAAGACGATTCCGAATTTCCAATTCAATTTTGAAACCGATTAAAATACAAACTTGATTATCATTTGAAATATTAAACCAATCTCAATGAAACAAATTTTTATATTCATTTAAAATCTAGAAGAATCTAAATATGTAAAAATATTTAATTTTTGAACTGTAGAATGATTATTTAAATTAAAATTTGAGTATAACTCTATTATGGTCTTTAAAACAATATGTGCACAGTAGAGCATAAAATAATAAAATAAATTTTAAATGATGAATAGACCAAGATGAATTACAATCTGCAAAAATATTTAATTTTTGAGTCATGGAACAATTATTAAAATTTGAACTGTGATAAACATCCTATTATGGACCTTATTGCATACATAGGAAATATAATTTATAAAATAATTAAATAAATTTTAATATGTCTCTGGAATAATAATAAACTCAAATATATAGAAACATTTAATTTTTGAACTCTTTTAAATTATTTACTTTATAATTGCTAGAAAAACTTGATAAAGCCATTAATAAGAATAAAAATATAGTAGTTCATAAATGATGGAATAATTTTATTAAGTTCCTAGAATCAGTAGGAACCCATGTATGTAAAAATATTTAGAATAAGACTTAACTTGCATTCTTTTGATGAAAGGAAATGCAAATGACAACAGTAAATAAATAGATAATCCATTGTGGTTAAAATTAAAATAATACCAAACCAACTTTAAAACATTTCTAGGGTTGCTTACTGCTAACACCTGAGATATGAACCAAGAATCATGCATAGTGTAGTTGGAAGCTAAGTTTGAATCTTAGCCGATTTAAGATTACCGATATGATCATTTAGACTACTTCTGTTGCAAATAAAATAACTTGTCTAAATGATAAGATTAGTAAAACTAGTTTAGAAGCATTGTACAAAGTTCATGCTACCATATTCTAGAAAAACATATTAGTTACAACTTGCTATTCATATATATCTCGCTAACTCAATACTCCTAAGTGATAATCATAAGCTTCGCCGTTCTCACCGATTTCGTTCAACGCAAACTTTATACCACGTAAGCCTTTTCAACAATGAATATAATATATCGTCCAAACACTAAAATTCATAAGATCAATTTAGAAACGTTCTCCAAAGTATAGACTACCATAATATGTAGAAATAATCTTATTTCGTTATACTTTGAATATTAATCCTGGTAGCAGAATAACCTAAAGTATTATGATTGCCGAACGAGACAATATGAACAAACGAACTCGATACTAGTAATAAAATCTATATTTAAAATATTTGTATCACCAGAACCTTCTCAAATAATATGAAAAGAAAGCTGGTAACCTGAACTAATAGTTATTAACTTGCGCGAAGCTAGTTCTATTTAAAACTAATCAAAAGCAAAGAAGTATTCATTCATAATATAATATGATCATTTAAGCCTTTTCATCAGCTCGCAGAGCGGTTCATCTAAATTCGAATTCAATGAAGATTAATTTAAATATGATCTTTAGGATATGATTTGCAGTAATATAAGAAAATATTCTTATTTTAACTTGCTTTGACTCTAAATCCTGATAAAGCAAAACCTTTAAGTAATAAGGAAACAAGAAATAGACTATGAATAGTAGAATCAATGAATCTTGCAAATAATGATTAATTCTATTAATCTAAACTATTTTTGCGTCTTGAATTCGATATTACAAATAAAAGAATTCATAAAAGAAACCCTGCCTCGCTTGAATTGATAATGCAAACACTTAATAAATTAAACCGTAAGAACGTGAGATCATAAATCCAACCCTATAACATACATGCTCTTTATTGCAAGTTTTTATTTAATTTTCTATCTACTTTCTTTTTGCCCTTATTAAAGTTTATTATTTGCTTTGTTTCCGTCAATCGACGTGTAGAACTCGACGTTACTAACTCCGTCGTCAACGCCGCCGGCTGCAACTACGATATCGTCGTAAACGACAAATAAGCAAGGCAAACACCCCTTTGATCATGTCGATCCCAGAATTTATTTTTCTTTTGTTTTATCAAAAGATTTCATGCATGCGATTATTTTTCTTAAATTTGCTATTTTGTGGTTCTGGTAGTTATACCTGTTGAATCATGGAACCTCCTTGATAAGTATGAATACGTCAACCTTGATAACTATAGAAAAGGGATCAGACAATATAAAATGTCAATTTGGGTATAAGTGAATTAATAATCATGCTTAGCCATGCTTTAGAATCAGCAATGAATCGATGATGATGATAAAGATGATGATGATCAAATCAAAAGTTGTTTCTTGAAAAATGGAAAATGTGTTTGAGTATAATACTATTGATTACTGATATTTTTGATAAAAATCCCAAACAAAGCTATGGATTGGATGCGGGCAATTATTGGCAATAGCCGGATGTACAAGAGAAGTTGTACGTAGTGTAGGGTGAAGTGTTGCCCGTGTCGGATTAAGGATCGAACGTCGTGTTGTATGATCCAAGAAAAATCCATGCAACCACAAGTGTTGTTATGGGGCATCCTTAAACCAATTAAGTTACCTAGTTTAACTCTGCATTTATGGAAGGCGAGCTAGCACAGCATTCCTTTCTAGGTCTCGCTTGTGGGGTTTCTACCACCAATGCAATGCGAGTACGCCTTGTTAAGGGAGAAACCAATAGTACAGGTACTCTCATTTTCCATTTTCAAATAAATGCAGACGAGGTACGCTCGCTATTCTCGTTTCTTCTCCTCGCAAGGGTTAACGTCCCGGCCGGTGTAAAGTTAAACTGGGTAATGTAAAGGTTTTCGTCATGAACATTCGTCGCTACGCTTACGTTGGGATGTGAAGCGTGTGGCAAAAAAGAAAAGGTCATGTCTTGTGGGTAAAGTTGTACACCTCTGCAGAGAATAAATTTAATCGATTAGCCGCACCCACTGTTATGGGTGTCTTGGTGAATCGATGCGAGTTAAACTTTGATAATTTCTAAAATGGGTTTTGGGTTGAAACCTGCTTTATTAATTGTTACTTAATATCAATGGGTTGATATTGTTGGATTACATGCCTTGGATTATTGGATGGATGTTTATATCTTCAAGTCATTGGGTTGACCTTGTTGATTATTTGAAATGGACTATTGGATGAATGATTATGTCTTCATGTCAACAGAACGACATTGATGAATTTCATAATTGGATTATGGATTTGGATGATGGATTACTGGATTACTCAATGGACTGTGAGTATCATTTATGCTTTACTTATTTGCATATCAACTTGCTCTTACAAATTCCGTTGAGAAATTGCAAATCGATTTCTAAATTAAAATCTGCTTTATGCAAATTAACCGTAGAAGCCTCCTTTGCCATGACTTGCATTTATGCATTTGTAAATACCACCTTAAGTCTTGCGGAGTACGAAAGTACTCACCCTTGCTTATTATGTGGTTTTAGGTGGATAAGTCAACGACGCTCCGAAGAATATCTTTTAAATCGTCCGAGTTACGAGAATTTCAAATAAAACATTCTATCTCGGGATTTACACCTTGTCGGGCTTGCACGAGGGCTCTGGATGGGCACACTACAAGACTTCGTTCTTCTGTAATATGAATATTTACTTTGAGTTGTAAATTATATTGTATAATTAAGCTTCCGCATTAATAAAATGATGTATGGTTATGGCTCCAATTGTTGTATATGTGCGTATTTAGCTCTTGATCCAGAACTAGTAATGGAAAGCACATTAGATTTCGCTTTGGCATTTTTCGCATGAATGCCAAAATGGGGGTCGCTTATATACCACTCTTACAAAGGGTCACGATCACTCCTATAGAGGTCCTTAGAGGTTTAGACTACTCCTACAGCGGTTTAGACTATTGTTACAATGGTCATTACCATTGTTATAGTGGTCACGATCACTCTATAGAGGTCCTAGAGCTTTAGACCACTCTTACAATGATTATGACCATTCCCATAAAGATCTTTAGAGCTCTAAACCACTCCCACATTAGTTTAGACCACTCCTACAGTGGTCATGACCACTCATATAGTGGTCCTTAGAGCTCTAGACCACTCTTACAATGGTCACGACCACTTCTATAGTGATCACGACTACTCCTATAAAGGTCCTTATAGCTTTTGACCACTCCCACAGTAGTCTAGACCATTCTTACAATAGTCACGACCACTCCCATAGAGATCCTTAGAGCTCTAGAGCACTTCCACAGTGGTTTAGATCACTCTTATAGTGGTCATAATCACTAAAGGTCACAAAGACTACGACCACTCTAGAGGTCATAAAGATCACGACCACTCTAGAAAACGATCACCCTAGAGGTTACAAAGGCCACAACCATTCTAGTGGTCACAAAGACCACGACCACTCTAGAAAATAAGCACCCTAGAAGTCACAAAGCCCCCAACCACTCTAGAAAGGCCACAACCATTCTCTAGGAGCATGACCTCTTTAGGAGAATTATGACCACTTAATGGTGAAGCCATGACCACTCAAGACAAGGTCATGACCACCCCGGACAAGGCACAACCATGAACACGCAAACCAAATTGCTCAAGACTAAATTAATCATATTTCAAACTCAGACCTGAGCACCACAAGCTCAAACACAAGTCAATAACTCATTAAGTTATGAGTAACGGTTTACACACCAAGTTATAGAGAAATTAGATTATAAGCCGATGGTGTATGCTTACTTGGTTATTGCTTCTCATAATCAGAGAGGGAAGGAGATTGGACACCAAGGGTGCCCGATGAGTATCCCGCCAAAGACATTGCAGCAGGGCGTGGTTGCTTGCTGGATTGGTCGACGCCCGACAAATCGGCTGGCTTCTTTCTCGCTGCCTTGGTTTGCATGACTGAGAAAAGCCGATCAGTAAAAGCTAAAAAATGCTTGAATATAATTGATGGATAAAATCTAAAGTTAGCCAATACCTCGTTAGTAATATTAACTATACTTGTGTTAGTATAGTGTGATGTGCTAGCGCTGTTAGAGCTTGAGCCACTATTTGTGGAGTTAGTGGATGCTGACTAGACAAGAGGCAAATTTAGGAAAAATTCGGCTACCACAGTCGATACGGTGCGCTCCACAGGAAATAAAACCGCGGAAATAGTCGACCACCAATTGGTAAATTTGCTTGCCCTCTGGGTTTGTAAGACAAAGTGTGGCAAACTTTGAAGTTGGAGATCATCGGCCATGTGTACGGCGATATTTGCGCTAGATAAATGGTGGAGTTGATCCCTTGGTCTTATTCAATTGAAAAGCTAGAAACTTGGACATACTTGACTGAATCCCAGTTGTTGGGCATATACGGATGGATGATATAACTCGTATGAAGGCTGGTAAGTCCGATTTTGTGTGTGTAAGGTGACAGATAGCATACTTGGCAATATGAGAATCATGTACATGTTCAATATTTCTGTAGGCATTTCATCACTATCGGCTACTAGCTGAAGAAACGATGGCTAGGGATAGTTGTCGGCTTCTTTATAACTAAAAAAGTCATTATGGCTAAAGTCTATTTGATCGAGCTAGAAGAAAAGGGCAAAAAAATTTCTTACTCCGATAGGGGTGAGTCTTGATTGGGTGCAAGAGCAGAGGATGAACTTTTCATCGAATTATCAGCTATCTCTAAAGCTAGGCTCTTGGCCTTCTAGAGTTCCTTTTAGAGGGAAAGGAGTGATTTCAGCTGAATAAATATTAAATGGTCGGCTAAAGATGCAATATAGCTAGACCTGTATAAACCATAAGGGGCCACCAACATTACCAACTGAATTCTAGCTCAGTCCAGTGAAAAGCCAATTGCGAATTGCTTGCATCATCTGGTAGATTGCTCCTAAGAAAAGCTTCCCCAATACTAGCCGACGGCCTTCAACTAGTTGTTCCATTATAACTTGATACACTTACATCAGCCCAAGTGATGCCCCATAGAAGAGAAACCGATCTAACTACATATTCAGGAAGGCAATTTGCTTTTTATCTGATATTGGGCTGACTCCATGGTTATTGTTGATATACTTATTCCAGCCTTCTTCCTTGGGATGGATTAGTTTATGTTGGGATTTGGCATTGAAAGCTGATATCTGGTCTCTGTCTGGCCTCGAGCAGTAGAGTTGTGCCACATTTTGGAGTGTTAGGCCGATCGGGCTAGTTTTAAACATAAACGCATTGAGCTTGTCCAACCAGAAATAGCAGATCGTGGCCACTAAGGGCTCATTGGCTTCTAGGTCGTAACAACAATGGAAGACACTCAGCTATTCCCATTCTTTCCCATATTGATCTCTTCTGGGTTGCTACCCGATTATACCAATTCCTCTAGCCTTTTAATGCTATAGATCAAGCCCTAAAACTTTTATTCCATCCCTCTATATTATACTTAGGAACCGATAAGGGGAAACAGGGTATTTCTTGTTCTATTACAGTCTATGGGTTAGTATTTCCTAGCGGTTCTAAGCAATACTAATTGTTACTGTTGGGTATCGGGATGAGTGCCTAGCTGGGATCCATTGAGCCAATGTGAAAGTTGTGTAGGGTTGACGAAGGTTGCTAATCGGGAGTTTGCAGTATGAAGGATGAAGTTGAAGCCGATGGAAGAGGTTTTGAGAGCTGGATCACGTGAAAATGACAGGTGAATGGGCCTTATATTTACAGGAGGTAAAAAAGTTGAAAAGATGGAAAGTTTTTTTAGACAGGATACGAGCGATTAATGGAGAAGATATGCGTCTCAAGATTTTACGGCACTATAAATGGTTACCAACAAAAGTATTACGCTAAGCAGATGGTATGAAAGCCAATGAAGAAGATTTTTGAAAGATAACATATTATATCCTAAAAATAGGGACATATGTTTACATCAGAATTTGGTAAAACATAGCCAATTTGTATGGACTAAGGATAAAAGGGATATTTTCGGCCGATATCAGTTGAAAAAGAAAAGTTAAGTTAAAGATAAAATTATAACCGATATTGATTCAAACATGCGAATTTTTTCCATGTAAAGGCCGATATGAATCATGGTTGATAGCGCATTGGAGAAGGATATGATCAGACGATGCACTATAAAAGATTTCCTCAATCAAACAACTCGCATTTACTTTTTATTTTCCTGACAACTCGAAGTAGCTCTGTAATTTAGAATCTTTCTTGCAATCTGATTTTGATCAATAAAGTTGCACATCACTAATTGTTATTCATGCTCGATTATGCCAGTTAGATTTGATTTTCTCCGATCGCAGGACCAAATCGGTTGGCACACCTTGAACCTTTTGATCTTGGCGTTCTCGTGTGTTTAAGCTGACAGATCCGGAGTCACATTTTTCAATATCAACAGTGATATAGGATTATTGTGTACTATTGGATACCGAAAACTTAAAGTCATGCTTCGGCTTTGGCATAATGGCATGTCCTTGTCAGAAGGCCCTCCATGAGCTTTGTACAATTTGAATGACCTATGTGATTCCAAAAAGTTAGCATCGGCTATTTCAGGAGCAACGTACACCTTAAACAACCTATAGGAGAGTTAAAGAAATAACACAGCCTCGTGATTATCTCTCAAACCTTGATCGGTAGAATACTTCTAATTATAATAGGGAGCATCTGTGTCATTAGCATATGATAATCGTGAAACTTCATGCTAGTTAATTTTAAAATCTTACATCGAAACAAGTCTATTCATATTGGAGGAGTAACCAGATGAAACTTTCACACCATGAAAGCACTGGCACAGTTTAGTTCTCTCGCCCTTGGATAGAGTGTAACAAGCAGGTTTGTAGTACATTCAGCCTTTATCGGTCTCTTTTAGTGCTAACTTAAGTCTGTTGCCTATATCTACCAAATCAAGCAGTGCGTTGATACCATCCTTTGTTTTGCCTTTAATGTTCAGTAATAAACCAATCAAACTATCACATACATTCTTTTCTACATGCATGATGTTGATGCAATGGTAAGCTTTTAGATGCTCCCAATAAATTAGATCCCAAAATATTAATCTCTTCTTCTAGATGCCCTTCTCACGGGCTCTCGATTACGTCCCTTTTTATGTGCAACATCCAACTCCTTAACCATATCATGAACATCTCTCCCGCTTAAAGGCCTTAGAGTTGAACCATCCTCGTTCCTTCCATCAGATTGTTTCATCTTGTGGTATGGGTGATTCCTTTTGAAGGAATCTACAGTGATGCATGTACACGGTTTTGCACTAGTGATTCAATCACACACTCTTGATATCCTCTAAGTAGTGAGTATATGTTTTGACTCCTTTTGTACTCTGGTCCGACAAATTAGCAAGAGCAGGATGATCATTTATGGTGCAAAACAACAGACAATACAATGTGAAGTTCTCTCATTTATACTATCCCATACCTATACCTCGGGAACCTATAGTATTGTCAGATATTCCACCAATGGTGTTAGGTACACATCAATATCGTTCTCAGGTTGTTTCAGGCTTTGGATAAGTATAGACAATAAAATGTACTTTCGTTTTATAGACAACCAAGGAGGAAGTTTGTAGGTATAGAGATTCACGGGTCAAGTGCTGTAACGGTTGCTCAAACCTTCTATCAATGTTTCTCCACCGGACGGAATTAGTAGGGTGTCTTAGCATTCCATTATTCTTACGCTCCTCCGAGTGCCAACACAACTGTTTTGCCTCTTTTGGGTTCATAAACAAACGCTTCAAACCGGAAATTACAGGTAGATACCATGTCACCTTAGCAAGAGGTCATTTCTTCATCTCAATGCCCTCGTCGTCATCATCTGAATGATTCTTATGCTTGTACCAGGATGCGTTGTATATCGGACATATATGCAAGTTTACGTACTCTTTGTAGTAGAGGATACAATTGTTCGGACATACATGTATTCTTTCTATTTCCATTCCTAAGGAACAAAAAACTTTATTGGCTTTGTAGTTGGTTGTCGACAACCTATTTCTCTCTAGAAGGATGTCTGCTAATAGACCTAACAGCGCAGTGGAGCTCTTGTTGAATCAACCGTTGTTTGCTTTCAATTTCAGTAGTTCAAGCATGGATGACAACCTTGTATATTTCAACTTGTAACCTGCAAATAAAGGTTCCTCCGAGTCATTCATCAAGCCCTGGAATTTATCATGCTCTCTGTCATAAAGGTTCCCTTCTGAATCACGCAACAACTAATCTAGATTGTCATTGTGCAACCTATCCTCATTGGAAGCACAATCAATATCATATGACGTATCATTAACTTCGTCGGCGATATTCATACTACCTGCTGCCTATACAATTTGCTCTTTACTGTAACTGGTCCAACATGTATACCCTCTTTTGAAACCTCTTAGAATCAAGTGTGCTTTGATCTGCACTGAGTTTTGAAATATTTTCAGATTCTCGCAATCAATGCATAAACAATACATAAATTACACCCTTTTATTAAACATATCCTCCTCTGCAGCTTTTCTAAAAGTAGAGACGCTATTAATGTACTCGGCACTCGCACGGTTCTCAGCGTATATTCAGCTTTAGTCCATGTACTTTACGCTTATAACAATTAGCGTTAAATATTGAAATACACTAGGTGTGCACATACACACATTTTTACCAAGCTAGCTACATCTTGAATACGATGTAATTATATAACCAATTGCTACCTTAGATCACAAAGAATAAATGGATCTACAAACTAGATCTAAACAATATTTAAATTCTCTTTTTACCAAACTATCTAGATCTTGATGCAATTAGAACCAATTACTAATCTTAGATCATCAAGATCATATGAATCTATAAGCTGATCTAAACAATATTTAAATTCTCTTCTTCCCAAGTTAGATCTTCAATATAACGTAATTAGAACCAATTAGTAACCTTAGATCACAAAAACAAATGGATCTACAATCATTATTCAAAATCAATAATCTCCTTTCTCAGATCATCTCACAACTACAACCACTTTAAAGATAGATCCCAAAACACTAAAAACATTAGATTACACAAAGAAAGGCAGTCTTTTCCAAAATAAAATAAAATAAAATGGATGGATCGGCTGGGCGCGGGAGAGGAGATAGGCGGTTTGGCGCCATATCTCGATTCATTTTCCCTCTTGGCTCCCGCCACAAAATCGAATCCCACCCATCTCTAATTCCCTCCTCCTCCCTCTGCTCTCCGGTCCTCAGATCCACGTCCACCCAGAGAGAGAGAGAGAGAGAGAGAGAGAGAGCCAGCCATGGCGCCGCCCAAGCCCACCACGCCCCCCAACTCCAGCTCTGCTTCCGACGACCACAACACCAGCAACAAGAGCAAGAACAAGAAGAAGGCTACCCCCGCCCAGGTCGCCTTCCTCGTCGAGCGCTACCTCGCCGACAGCGGCTTCTCCGCCTCCCTCGCCGCCTTCCGCTCCGACGCTGCCCACCTCTTCTCCAGGACCACCGCCACCAACCTCGTCCCCCCCAAGGGCCTCCTCCCCCTCGCCGACATCCTCCACGACTACATCTCCCTCAAGGAGGCCCGCCTCGCCGTCGACTCCGCCATGCAAGCCATGCACAACCTCGTCTCCACCTACTACCTTCACCACCATTCCCATTCCCCTCGCCCCCGCCCTCATTCCGCTCCCGCCGCCCTCCTCGCCCCCGCTCGTCCTGCCGCAATTCGTCGTCCCCAACGCCTCATCACCTCCGCAACCGCCCCTGCCTCCTCCGCCTCCAGGTATGATATGCACACCACCTGTTCGACGCTTTGTTCTATTCTTTTACACTTGAACCTGCACACAAGATGATGACGATGCCATATTGGCATTCTCTCACCCTCTAGATTCGAACCATTTTTGCTTGCCGCTGCTATTCTTTTAGGCTATTAGCAGCAGCATTCAACGAGGCAGGGTGTATGGCTGCTCTGAACAATTCCGTCTTGTGCTTACGGCTTGCTATGTTGTGCTGCATACATCGCGATTACTTGACTTGACTGACTGCCACATATCGCTCCCCTTTTGGGCGCGAGAATTTGGAACTGCCCTTGTTCACTTGTCCTTTGAGCCGCAAGCCTGCCAATCTCAAAGGTTGTACAAACTGCGCGTGTTCTGAAATCAGTGCTGAATCTTTAGTCTCCCAACCACACTACTATATAGGGAACAATAGGCACATATATCATAGATGGCTTGTCGTCAGCTGGTTCCAGTTTTTAGAATTGGGTGCGCACATTCGTAACTTTAGGTAGCCCAGCTTCATAAAAATGTCTACAACTTCTTGATATGAAAAAACAAAGCATGTTTTTATTTCCATGTGACAATGACACTTGTAGTACTTTCTTTTTTAGTTCCTCCCAATATCCTGTACATGGGCTCAACATTCTAGTCTAGTCCTGTTACAATCATATGGTTCTGCTTTTGTCATCCAGATATTGCTAATAGAATTTTAGTCTTCTTCTCTGGTGCTACTATTTCATCATCAAATTAACATTGGCCCTTTTCTGCTATTCCAGGTACTGCCGGATATGCTTCACCTATCATACACTACACTCAGACATCCTCAGTTGTTGTTCAGAACTCTTCAGAGGTCAACAATATGTCGACCCCAGCAGCCACCTCTTTGCCCACAAAAAAGAGAAAGGCTACGAAGTCTGCTGGAAAGACCGCTTCTGCCTCAAAGAAGGCTTGCACTGCACCGACTACAACCTCGCACCCAAAAGGTATTATGTTTTACGAGTAGCGTAAAGCAACTATCAATTCCTGTAACATCACGAATATATTAACTCAGTATGTCCCAATCCCAGGGAAAACAGCAGCCTCTCTACTGCCAATTGATAATATGGGTTCTTCTGCTCAACCAAGCTCAGCTGAACATTCAGTTATGGCAAAGCTCCCTGTCCAAGGCTCAACTGTTGCAAAAAGCTTATTCAAACCACTCCAATCTCAAGTCCATTCTTCTCCTTGCACACATCAACAAAGCCATCGCATAGAAGATGAACCCGCTACTTATCAAACAGAAAGGTCATCTTCAGTGGTTGCAAATGCTCATGGCCAACAGGAGATTGCTTCCTCTCAATGCTCTATAGTTTCTTCCAAGACTCTTATTGTCAGTCCTCTCAAAGGGGCCGCCTATTATGCTGTCGAGAGGAGTTACCATGTCAGCTCCCCCTTGAAACCAAGCACTCAGAAGTCGTCCAAAAGGGAACATGTGAAAGGGAAGTTGGATTTTGGCAGTTCTGATGCAAGATCAGGTTCAGCTGAGCAGATTTGTGAGAAGGCATCTACCTCCTCCGACGAAGAGAAGCAAGATGACTTTGACATTGATTTCACAAATTTTGATTTATTTGATGATGATTTTTCATTTTCTGAGCTTCTACTTGACTTTGATCTTGACACTGAAGGTGTTCATTGTCAGAATACTTCCACAAATGCTGAAGCTCAAAGGTATGATAGTGTTTTTATTTGTTGCCTTTGGACCTATGTCCTTGTTGAAACTATATATGCTAAGATGGTTCTATTATATAAATTGAACCAAAACAGACTAGAGCCAATCGCGAAGAATAACGTCATAATGGCAGATACAGTTTTACCAGATTCAGTGAAGCCAATGGGGGTAGATCCCACTGAAGATATCAATTCACAAGGTACACACTGCAATGCCTTGATTATATTTATCCTATCATCATTCTTTTTTTCTAACGAATCTGCTATTCATACCTATATCTGCAGGAGCCGCATCTGTTACTTCTGTCAGAGCAATAACTAAGAGGATAAAGATTGTTAGCCCTGGTATGCTTATAACTTGTGCCTATCATGTATCTAAACATGTACAGCAGATTTAAAACCATCTAACATGTTGGTGATTATTTGTTTGCAGTTAAGGGCAGAAGAGCTTCTTAGTCCACATCATCAAAAGCAAATGCCTTCTGGATATGACTGCTAACAGATATGTTCTAGATGGCCAGATAAATCGTTGCAGTATGCTATTTTAACCAATTGCACTCCATTGAGGGGCATTTTCAGCATCGCAAGGACGCATAGCTTTCGATGGCAAGCCTGTGCGTTTATGTTCTTTTTCGCATTTGCTAATCATTTTGTCTTCATGTATAGCTAATACTGCATATGCAAGTGCTCGTTCTTAACACTAATGGTGTTTATCATGAGTTTGTCATATTGAATTGTTTCTCGAACGGAAGTCTGTTATGTTGAATTAGTGACGATATTTTTCCATGCTTTGTCTTAGCTCTTGATGCCCCCCTTAAAATGTGCTTTTTTTAGAATATACTCCTAAAATGTATTTGCTGCAGGTAGAAACGAATTAGAAGTTAAAAAAAATAATTTGCGAGACATTATAGCAGTACGAGGGGTATCTGTGCCAACCATATCCCAACTAAATTCAGAATGCGATGATCTTGGGCCAGATTTCAGCTTCCATAACTTGTATCCGAAAGGTTCACGAATTCCCGTTGATGTTGCCTTTTGGCGTTTATATGGCCCTATTGCGGCTTCATACTGCTATTTGAAGGAGAACGAGAAGTATCACATCGCAATAATGAAAACTATCAGAGGAAACAACATAATGAAAGAGAGAAATGCGTACCACAAACATCCAATTGAGAGGAAGAGGAGCAGGGAGCGAGATACAGTACCGGAGATGATAACTTCGAAACTTCCAGCCAAACAAATCTAAGCAAGAAAACCAAGCGTCCTGAGGAAAGGGCTAAGAGTCTGAGAGGAAAAAACAATCTGTTAGAAGAGAAGGGAAGTAAAGTAAATAGGGCAAATACACGAGGGGTATGAGCACCGTTTCTGAACCAGCTTTCAGAATCTCATGGTAGCAAGGATGAACAAAAGGTAAGGTGTTCTTAGAGAAAATGGATTGGGGAGGCATCCTAAAAGACCGCATGATCCTTTCTTGATGGCATCATCGAGGAAGAAGGGATCAATGCGATCCCTTTGGATGCTTCCTCAAGCCACTCATGCAGTGGAGTGGTGTCATGTAACATGTATTAGCGCAGCATTGGGCACCTCAGCTGCATATCAGTTCAGAAGGGAGGTCCCCTCACAAAACGGAGATTGAATGGTATTTATGGACTCTCCCCCACACACCCAGATAAACAACCACTATGACTTTTTGAAGGTAAGAAAATCCCACAGTAACCCAAAGAAATTCTAGAGATACTCACATTAATCGTGAGAAAAAAAAATAGAAGGGTGTGCACCGCTTATTTTGGTGGGGTACGATTATAACGTTGTGGATTAATCATATACAAATAGTAGAGTTTATAACAAGTATAATTTTCTTTAAGTCTGTCTTTTCTTGTTTGTTTTCTACCTGATTCTAGCAATATTTCCACTGAGCCAGGAAATATTTGGTAGGGACTAGAATAATGCTTCAAGACAAGAACCTCTCTGTCTCTGCCTCGCTACTTTCATCTTGTAAATTTGGTGGAGGCCTTGAAGCAGCAGAAGTGGTTGCGGTCGACAGTGTCAGGGTTTGATTTGAAGTGAAGGATTCATGGTACTCTCATTCAGCCCATCGAGAGTGCACATCGCTAACAGCTTTGCTTCCCCTTTTACCAGACATGTATGATGTTTCCTGCCCCACCTTTGTCACCCAACTATACTTCCTTACCATTGGATTGCACCGGTCGCCGACCATAGCACTCACCGCCCGCCTACTAGTTCCGGCTGCCTCATTGACGCAGGGAAGTGCAATAAAAAAAAACCTACCTGTATGAACACCAATTGACCCTTCTCTTGCCTGCACATGCTGTGCATCTTGGTGCATATTCACTTGATCACCTTTGATCCTACTTCCATGTGCATTAGCTCAAGACTTTTTAGGCCCTCTGGTGATTTCCTTGAAAAAAGGGGGGAAAAAAGAGAGAGCTTTTCATATGTATGGCTAACTGATGATTGCCCAATGGTTTCTAGCTCTGGGACCTGCAGCATCGATGAAGCTAGCAGTGTCCAAGGAAAAGGAGAGCGTGCAGAGAAGGTAAACACAAGCTCAAAAGATTCTTTGCAGTTTCTGTTGCAGGTCTAGTTAGATTGGGGATTGCAATGATTCTTTGCTATGTTCTGCTTCTGCAGATGCAGTTAGTGTAGTATTTTGATATGTAATTATTGTTGAGGGGTGCTGTCTGCGAAAAATAGCACGAAAATTATCCATTCTGCTAATACAGTTATTGTTGAAAAGTTGATATTCAACTGTAACATGTTATTTTGCTAACAGGCTAGATTAAGATTACTGGCATAATTGAAGACAGAAGAGCTGTACTTTGTTCAGTTGTTTCTATTGATTGAAGTTGTCTACAAAACTCGATTTTACACGCATGTAAGGTATTATTAACATGCAAACACATCTAACAAAATGGAGTATAATTCATAGGCATCAAGTACTGCATTACTGTGTACATCCAAGCCGTACTGAATCTATTGATATTTTTAAGTGTTTCTCACGACTTGGAATATTAGATAAGAATCACCATTTAAATTGAACACAGCGTAAATCTATTGTTTATACCATTCTAGAATAATATGTTTGTTCATTTGGGGATCAATAGCAAATTCAAGCCAATCCATCATTCTGAACTATGTAGTTGGCCGATGTAAAGTGTTCTTTCACCAATGCAAGAGCTCACTGGGCAGGGCAGTCAGTAAATAGACCACGAGGGACAGAGTGATGCATGAAACATAGAAACTACTATAAAACTCACGTTTGTTCAAAACCATCTGGTTGGAATACAGGGTCCCATCCAAAATCAGCAGGGCCTTTGGCAGGTACAATTTCCCCCTGCATATAATGAAGAAAATAATAGATAAAAGACGAGGAATTTGGAACAGTAATATTAGAGATTTAAAGTTCTCTGTTATTATTTGCAAATGGTAGTCTTTACCTATTGCTTAGATATTTTAATCCTTCTATTTTAGGTTCAACAAATGATTGGAAAAATAGCGGTCTTTGCTAAGTACTGCTCATGTGAAAAACACAATTTATTTTTACTAAACATTCTAGAGCTTGTGTTTCTCTTCTATTGTTCAAGAAATTTATCATGCATGTTTACAGACCAAAAGGAGATGCTGACAGAAGTAGCATGCTTTCACAAAACAGTTGTACCTTAGTATTGAGCTAAAGCAGCTTTTTCTAGCAACCATTCTACATTTAAATTGGGCTAATCTCGAACCTATATGCACATATGTATCTTAGGATTCCAAGGACTTCTTTTCCCAGGCATATGGGTGGCGGTCTAGTCTTAGGATTGCTAGTCACTAGAGAATGTGTGTTTTTCTTTGTTTTTGGGCTGTGTGCTTCATGTTAAGCAGAGGCCGGGAGTAGTTTTTTTTCAAGGACTCGTATCTTCTCGATGTAAGTTTCTTGAAATTAATAAAGCTTCCTTTGTCAAAAAAAAATGTATCTTGACACTTCCAAAATTAATTGCAGATTTGATAAATGGACAACTACTTCCTTAAATTATGTTCCAAGCTTGCTCTGTAACATTTGAAAATCTGTTTGATATAACAGCATTGAAATAGGTTTCTATTTATGTTGTTATTTCTTATCAGGAAGAGTCCGCATGTCTGTGTTGTTGGTAAGGATGTTGGTTCTGTTACTATTGATTTTTCGCTGTTTTCAAACCCACTCAAACTCACCGTTCACTACAATTCTCTTCGGACCAGTTTTGTGACGAGTCTTCTTCTCCAAACACACATCTACTTTAATTAGTATTTGCTTCATATCATTGCTTATTTGTAATTTAGTAGACCTTTTGAAGTGTAATTCAACAGACATTTCAAAAGTTCCCTGACTTGCAATGCTCTGTGTGGAACATAACCTTCATGGTAATATGTATGGATTTGTTGTGTTTTGAACAAGTCAGAAAACTTGACGTTAAAGCACTATATTGCATCCAATTATAGTTTTCTGTTGCAACACATGGGCACTTATCTAGTCCAGGATTACATTTTTGTGGCATACTAGATTCCTCCTTCAGATACCATATGCAAATGATTTAAATGAGCATTCCTACAATGATAATTTTTTTCCATCTCAGTCTCACACAAGTATGAGGCCCCTTGATGCCATTGGTGCCTGGCCACACATATTAGATGCCATTACAAGTGAGTGGTAAAGAGGGCAGGTCCCTTTTGATTTGTGGGAATCATCCCTCCCATAGCCAATGAAGTGACCAGAGTACTTCTGCTTTTGCCATCTTGTAAGGGTCTCTTCCCATCCACATATTGTATGGCTGAAGCTACTCAAGTGGCCCAAAATTTCCAATTTTTGTTTCAAATGTGGTACTTTGTTTAGTGCAAATGTATGCCTCGTGGCTCACGATCTGAGATGGTTAGGAGCTATTATATTAACACAGTCTAATGATGCTTGTGACCATTATGCCCATACTTAAAATAGATATTGATCAACCTGTATGCCTACATATTCCTTTTTGCTTTTCCTGGCTGTTCTGTATGATATACCTTTTGAGGGCATCATTTTGTGATGTCTGTTTCTGCTGACAAAACTTCCTTGTTAGCCACGGTTTTGTGGCTTGTGCATACAAATCATGAACAATAGATGAGCGAGGTTGATTCTTTTTGCTGGCATCAGTTATTCTATTGATCATTGCCTTGTATTCATTTCAAGGGCCATGGCAAGCGCTTGATGTTGCCAAAGCACATGAAATTATAATTATGGTGCTTTGTAAATTATAATGTAAGGTGTCAGTTGCAACCCCCCAACCCCAACCCACCCACCCACACCAAAAAAAAGGATCCAAATTGTGTCCTTTCTGTTGTGCTGTTTGTGTTAGCTTTTGGTATTTTACTGTATCAGTGAAGCTACATCATTAAAGGCAGCACTTAACCTAAGCTGATAGCATATCATGCTTTATAATTGCCGTTGCTATTGTTGCTGCTTTTTTTCATCCCCAAAAGAAACTGAATTGCATGACTCCATGATGTTGTCCGTGAAATTCAGTAATTTGAGCTGATAAATTTGTCTACTGTGATACTAGCTTTAATTTATACGCTGTGGTGCTGAAATGCTTTACTACATGGTACCGAACGCTCTACCTTTTCTTTTACTACATCTATTGCTTCCGTCCAGTGGCGTAGCTAGCTCAGGCAAAAGCCTAGGGCCGGCGCAAAGGCTATTGGGCCAATGCTTGAATTTTTGTATCTTTTTAATAAAATTTGCACTGTATTTTTGGGCTAGACCCGAGGCTTGGCTCCGCCTTTGGTCTATACCATCATAAATCATTTCACAAATCCCAAATAAGTGAATCACTTAATCAAACAACGAGAAATCAAGGACATACCTAGAAGAACCGGTCCCTAAATAATTTTGCGATTTTTGGGAGTGGAGGTACATATCCGACACCTCACCTAGTGCTGCCCCTGATTGCATTGCTGGACAAATATTATCAAATAAGTGGGCCATATCAAGATGGACTAGCTCTTTCATTTCTGAAGGACCTGGCTGCTTAACCTTGCGGACTAGCTTCATGCTCCATATCTGATCTGATCTGATCTTCCATTTCTGTACTGCTTATTCATTAACCATGTGACCAGATACCTACATCATTTAGTGGAGATATCTCACCCGTGCACCTCAAATCTTAACTGCTAATGGTGGATCAACATGATGGATCTATTACATGCCACTGACAAAAGGTAGCAATCGAGGAACATGACAGGTTAGCTTTCAAGTACTGTGTGGAATCCCTGCGGAAAAAAGGAACTGTTCTTCCACAAATCAGCTATGGTAAGGGGCAAGTGCTATTCTGATTTTTGAACTTCGAGATTGAATTATGAATAAACACAACTTTGCAAGGGATCGAAACCACTGCTCTGCTACTATTGTGGTGTCAATGTTAAAACAGCTGCTTCAATTAGCTTTCAACCAGAAATCTGATATGGATATGCCACACCGTCATGTCACATCAGATTTTTCAAGAGAATGGTGAGTCCATGTTAGATCCCCTTACACACAAAAAAAAAAAAAAAAGAAAAAAGCAAAAAGTGGTACTTTAAGCGACTTTAGTTCGGAGATTCACACATGGGCAGGCATGTCCTGATGTCTGGAAAAATGTAGTCCTCTTTGAAGATTAGAGTACATGTTTTAGCTCTTATTTCACAACATCATAGATTTTAAGAGAACTTATGCTATAAGACTACAGGTTTTATAATTAACCATTTCTTGTAAGGGATCTGACAGTGTGGGTCCACATGGCCATGGTTTGAAATCTCGTTTTCGCTCGACATTTCGAAGCTGGCCGGAGAGCGAAATCTCGCCAAGATCTTGGAATTTCGGACAAATACTGCATGAAATACAAAAACAAAAATTCAAATCTTGATTTTTGTCTACCGAGAAAACCAAGATCTCAGCAAGATTTGACGAGATCTCAGCCAAGTTGCACCGAGCAAAAAATAACTCAAACGACGTCAACAAATTTTGAATTTTTTTAGGTTTATGACGCATTAGTGATATTCCCATAAAAATTTCAGATGATTATGAAATCTGAGGAATTTTTAAAAATTCAAACATTGCTACTGTCCTGATAAAATGCTAACCGGCAAGTTTGAATCGAATGAAAAATGAAACAAACCATGTTAGAAATTTTTGAAATTTTTTGTGCATAGTTATGATACATCAGTAATGTTCCCATAAAATTTTTAGATGATAATAAAACTTCATAAATATTTAAAATTTATAAAGTACTACTGTCCTGATAAAAGCCTTACTGTCAAACTTCAACCAAATAAAAAATAGTACAAACCATGTTAGAAAATTTTGATTTTTTTTCATGGTCCTGATGTATCATTAATGTTTCTATAAAATTTTCATATGATGATTAAGCTTCAAAATGTTCCAAAAATTTTGGCAGTGCTGTTCTGATAAAAGTCTTATGATCAATACATAGATTTGCTTTAGCAATCAAAAAGGTTTAAATTTTTGAAAATTTTATAGAAGGGTTCTAAGAAAATACTTAAGATCTCATAAAATCATAATCACACTTCAGTGAATTTGTAAAATTCTTACAAGTGCACTATTCCATTTATGTTCTTTCCTTTTTTAAAAAAAAAACAAATGAAGTTAAATGCATACATATATTTGATTGAGCAAACAAAAAAGTTTAAAATTTTATTATTAAGATCTCATAAAAATTTTGAATCATGATCACACTTGAGAAAATTTATAAAATTCTAACAAGTTTATTGTCCCAATTATGTTCATTCGGTTTTTGATTTTTTAAAGATAACTAATGAAGTTAAATTATTTTGAAAATTTTTATGCATGATCCTACACTTCTTAAGATGGTACCATAAATTTTTCACCTTATTATAAATCATTTAAAATTTTATAAAAATCTAACAGTATTTCTGCAATTTTTAAAAAATGTCTCAAAAATTTGGTTTTTCAACAAATTTTCATAGGAGATGGCTTTCTTAAGGGTTATTGAACCAAATCAGGTCAAATAAGGTCAAAAAAAATATCAAAAACCAGTCAAAAAAATGAAATCTCAGGGAGATTTGACGAAATCTGGCCGAGATTTCCGAGATTATTGCGACAATTTAACTTTTTTGAATTGTTTTACTCCGGTCAGCATTTCAAAAATCGTCCATGTCCGAAACCGAGATCTCGCAAAATTTCAAAGAGATTTTAAACTTTGGCTACTACCTTATGCTACCTCCATGCTCAACTCAGATGGAGAACTAGGTCCAGTACAAGTACTTTACGGGCTCTCCAATAAGATGTACATTTTTTTTTGAAAGAAAAGGCAGGAGCTCTGCCAAATGCATTAAGAGAGGATAGAACACAGATCCGTTCACAAAAGGGGAAGAAGATCCAGACAAGAAACAACAACCTAAAAGGACGGAAAGGAAAAGATCTCCCCGGTTGAAACCCGGGGAACCGGCCTAGAAGCAGCTAAAGAGAACCGGTTACAAAACACTACGACACCCCGAAAACAACTTGGCGGTTGGCGATGTCCTGAGTGATGGCGCCGGCCACCTGTTGCACCGTGCGGTAGGAGTAACTGAAAATCCTATTGTTTCTCTCTTTCCAAATGTTCCAGAGGCTGTATACGACAGCCCCATCAAACTCCTTCCGCTTGCATCGAGGAAGCTGCCGTCGTGAGTTTGTTCACCAGGACACATTATCAAGCTGTCCCGACGGTGGCCGCACGCCGAGACCGACCTGTACGCGACTTAGAATAAGATGTACATTTGCTCTGCAACTGGAAATGGTTCCAGTCTGATTATGACGATCCCCATCATAATCTTTGGCAAGGGAATGGTATGACCCTAGTTCAGTTACATTACTATTAGGCTTCTTTCAAGCCGAGCCGGGCGAGTAAACCACAGGCAGGAAGGCAAGTCAAGGGCCCTTCCCGTGTCCGTGTGTTCGTTCGTTCATTCAGGCCTTATGCACACGGTCCACAGCGATCGAGTTATGAAAGGCGAAACATGTACTGTTTGTTTGTTGCTCCTGAATCTGAATCCATCCATACCCGTTTGGAAGAAAGAGCACACAACTGAATAAATAGCACGACAGTCATGAAAAAAGAAACTCGTACTTGCAACTTACTTGCTGACAGTTTTGGTTGATTTCTCTCTTTGACAAGGCATTCAAGACAAGAGTTGCCTAAAAATATGATTTGACAGGAATAATAATTTAGGCAGAAGCTTTCAACACCAGGCTATATATTTATGTGCCAGTTGAAGTAGTATTCATGTGTGACGACATGTATGCTTGCTCATAAATAAAATAAAATAATAGTCCATACATCTTCAACATAGACACAGAGAGAGATGTTTGCATTTCATATGTAGACGTTTTCCAGACCTGTTCGGCCGGTTGCATCCGCTTAGGCCATGTTCGATCCTTATCAGCATATGTCATGCCGGCAGAATAGAAAATTGATCACTGAAGATACCGTTCATCGCCTTCGTCATATCTGTCGAAAACCATCACAACTCACATAAGCTTTTTCAATCAAAATTGGGGCTAGTTGTCTTGTACTCATGCAACATGGCAACATGGTGTGTTTTTCTTTCCCCTGCCTCCTTGTCTTGTACTGTGTTCTATTCAGTACTCTCTTTTTGGACATGGTGTTTTAATTTTAATTGAGTACTTGGTGAGGGCATGGTGTAGACTTTGCTTCCTAAATAAATAAAGAGAAAGAAACCGATATATGGTTGTGCAGTTGCTTCTTGATGTGTCACCTCATCTCTGGTGATGGAATCAATCACTTTCCTCGTTGTGCATAAAAACCAATATAACTAGGTAGAACCCAGGCGCTGCCGCAGGATTTCTCAAAGAGATTTATCATTTTAACATAGAGACAGAGGAAAAAAAACAATGAGATAGAGGGAAAAAACAATGAGAGAGATGAAAACAGCGCACTGTTGTTTGTACAGTGGTGATATAGATAGATAATGTTTTGACTTGTCTCTCCAACAATAGTGATATATATAGATAGATAACGTTTTGACTTAACAGGTTGGTTTGTTTAGTTTATATGTAAGCACAATTTTAGTAATCCATTCATGTCCCTTGAAAATTAAGTGGAGTTGATATCAGGCAGTTCGTGTCCGCCCTAAAACATAACAAAAGGAAGGGAAGGGAAGGGAAGGGATCCAACCGGGCCTCGTCTTGCTCTCGTCTTCCTTTCGTGTTAGTCTGTCAATTTGCTTGCTTCTTCTACAGATTGATCCATCATACTCCAGTAAGTACATCCAAAACCAAACCTTTCTTTTTCTCGGGGATCTTTTCTCTCTCTCTCTCTCTCTCTCTCTTCGTCTTCTTCCTTGTACGTACATCCAAAACGGAAGATTTGCTCTTGCGGTAATCCCCCCTCTCTCTTCTGTTTGATATTTGCGGTGTTTGATCTGTATATATATCTCAGATGCTTAGACGTTTACGGTCACTAGTTAGAGACGTTGCCCAGTGTGCTCTTTTCTCTCTAGGGGTTCCTTCTTTCTTTCCCTTACCATCATGGCGCATGCATGTTTTCTGATGTCTGCAGCACCGAGCAGAGAGCCTCGCCTTGCTGAGTTGAGGAGCTGCCGCGCGTGGAGATGTTGCCGCTTGAACATAAGCCGACCGATCACTGAAACTGTTGGCAAATTAAGTTTCCAGTTTTGATGGCAGACACCTGGCCTGCAAAAACTCCCAAGATATCTCGTGTCTTCCATGGTTGCAATTAGTTCTTGCCTGCCTCTAATCCGGCTAGGAGCTTATTACAGATAGCATTATTGCGCTGCAAGTGAAGAGGAGGGACAGACTGGACTGGAGTGTGGGAGGGAGAGTTATGGGAGTAGTTGCCCTTGTGGGTTTCTTGGGCCAATTGATCAGACGACGAGCTTGTCTGCGGTGGAAGCAAGCCGGTCGAGCGTCTTACCGTTGCAGCTAATTAAGCTAGCAGCAGCACCTTATTTTATGCTCTCTCTCTCTCTTCTGTTTGATACTTGGGTTGGGTTGCGGGGATGAACACACACTTGTTGCAAGGCTTTTGTTCTGATGGTCTATGGCAGTATGCGGTTCTATGGTCGCTCGAAGGCGAGACGCACGGGTACGTATCGTATGAGCTTAATTCTCTGAACAATCGCGAGGCATCAAAGAATAATAATGAACAGGACTCAAAATAACAATGATTCCCGTATTAAGTTGAAAATTTTATCCTTCATGTACTACGTACTATCCATCCTTCAAGTACGAACGTACACTCACGTAAAAGGCTGCAGTCACAGTTAATTTATATGACTGAGCAGAACTGGTAGTTCTATATATGGATGCTGTGTACGGAACATCATAAAGACTACAGTTTATCTTATACACGATGATGTTGGCATGTACTAATCAATCCGAGCTTGGCATTTAGAATTTGCTACTGATGATCGACAATCTTGTTTCTAACACAAGTCATCGTTTCACTCTTTCAATTGCATGGTTGCTAATAACTTTTCAGGATCTTGACTTGGGGCGATGGCTATGTCAATAAGATAATCCAAGGCACCCAAATAAGTGATCTTTATGATAGTAACAACCAGATTATATCGCCTACTTGGTGCAACAATGGCCAGTATCAAAGCTATCCGTTGTGCCCCATTGAGGCAGCAATACTGAGCATGTCTAGCCATTCATATTCTCTTGGGGAAGAGTAAGCATGTTTGCATATTACTCAACTTCTTTTAGTAAATGCTACACGTAGCTTTGATTGATTCTGTTATAATTCCGATTTTGGCAGATTTATTGGAAAAGTAGCGGTTACGGGACAACATTGCTGGATTTCTGCCAGTGAGCTTTCTTCAACGCTTACACATAAGGTGAGTAACACTTACAGTTACTATTCCACAACTCATACAATATTGAAGTTGAGTAGCACTAGATGTGGTTAATTTCAGCAACTTTACTTTTCAGTATCACGAAGACTGGCTGCTTCAGTTTGCAGCAGGGATCAAAGTAAGGCACGCTGATTTTCAATTATGCTCTAAATCAATGTATGCCTGTGTTAAACAACAACAGTGCAAACTTCCTGCTTGAATAACTGACAATGAATATTACTTACCTGCAGACAGTTCTGCTTGTACCGGTGATTCCTCATGGGGTTCTTCAACTTGGCTCTTTAGATGCGGTATCTTAAATTAATCATTTGTACCCACTTGTTGGCTTACTGCATTTTGCTGTTTGAATGATATGAAAAACATGGTTTAGAAAATTCTACATCATTACTGCGTAATCAACATATTCTTGGCAAAAACAACACGATACTGGTTGAGCCTTAATGTGCTACCTTATAAGTAATCTTAACGTTGGATATGTTGAGGCTTTTCTTCTTTCCAGATCTTTTACCTCATAACTAATCAGCATAGCAAATTTTCAACGCGCAGGTTTTGGAAAGCTTAACATTGGTGACACTCATCAAGGACTTGTTCTATAGGCTTTACGACCCCTCCATTCCTCATAATTCTTCAGACACAGGGTTCATCTACTCAAATAACTTGCGAAAACCTGGTGCAACTTCATCAATGGATCCTCCAGACGTTCTGCCCCAGGACTTGTTTGATTTGATCAAGAGTTCTCCTCAGCTCTTGGCCATTGATCACCTTAGTCTACCACATCCCTTCACTATGCCGGAGTTTCCAGTATTAGAAGATGTCATTATAGGAGCTTACAAGACTAGTCCAACAGCTTGCCCAAATGAAACCTTGGATGGTAATGAGAGTGATCAATGGACCAATGTTCACGAAGAACCATCTGGACTAACTCACTGCAACACAGTGTTCGAGCCAGAAATGGCAGACTTGTCCTTTATGGATAAGTTAACCAATCCGAATAGCAAACTGAGCTGCAGATCAGTAATTAATGTACAAGACCCAGAGTATGGTAATATCAATGGCTTTACCCTGACAGATATGGCACAAGAATATCAAGAGCACACTAATAGCTACACCATCGTTCTAAGTGATTATGCTGTAACTTCAAATTCTTCAATGCATTCAAAGCTGCACAAAGATCTTGAGGCGATGTCCAGGGAGGAACTAGAGGACTTCATGTGGCATAGTAGATTGAAACAGGGGGAGTCTACAAGCCATTCTATCCTTCAAGCGAATGGAAACAACACAGATATTTATTCGCAGCTCGAAAACAATGATTACTCAGAATACAACACAGATATTTACTCGCAGCTTGAAAACAATGATTGCGCAGAATTCTTACTAGATGCTATAATTGACCAGGTTGGTAATACCCCAAACAGGGAATCTTCTCATTCAACTGATTCTCCGGTTTCATGCGCGACACAAATTCAGAGAGAAGATCGTGCACTGAGGTTGGATGAATCGTCAGTTCCAGATCCCCCAGGTGGTCAAGAATTTTCACCTGTCTCAATCAACGAAGGTTTCATGAGTTCTACACCGACTGTTTCTCCCCCTACGGAAATCAACAGGATCATAATTGAAGAATGCGTGGGTCATACAATGCAAGACATGCACTGGGGAAATTCAGTTGAAATAAGCAAAAAATGCAGAAAAATTGAGCTGCACAAACCAAGACCAAGAGATAGGCAATTGATCCAAGGTAGGATGAAGGAGTTGAGGGAGCTTATTCCAAACGCATCAAAGGTTCAGCTTATTCCATCATTAGATATCTCACCCTCCTTTAAATTTTGTTTGTTTGCAAATAGACAAGAAATGTATTGATTGCATCTCCTCGCAAACACAGTGCAGCATTGATGCTCTCTTGGACAGAACAATAACACACATTCTGTTCCTCCAAAGTGTATCCGAGAAAGCTGAGAAGGTAATTTATGTGCGACATCAGAAATTTAGAATTCACAAATGAGTCACAAAATCTACATGATATCAGTTCTAAACCTCAAAAACTTTGTCTTCATATGATAGTGATAATAGGACTATCTTACTTCCCAAGTAAACCTAGCTTGGGAATTCAAGTTCTGACTATAATTCTATCCAACTAAGCATTTCCTTGGGAAATTTTAGAGAGAGAAATAATCGAAGTAAAGAAACCCATTAGGATGTTGGGGGCAGAAATAGATGTGTGGATTTTAGCCTTTCTTGATCTTACAATCTGGATTCTACTACATCCAAACAAGCCATGCGCTATCCTTTATTCGTTTCCTCCTGGCCACATAATAAGTGAAGGCAATGTGTTCAAGTTATTATTACCTTGTCATGTATTACATTTTTCAGTCGCAATCTTAATCTCCATTGTCATGACGTGAAAAACAGTTTCAGAATGAAATGTGCAACGAGGAACCCGGTGATGAGACAGAAAAGCAATTGGAAAGGTGCCCTCTTAGAGTTGAAGAGCTCGATCAGCCTGGTCATCTTCTCATTGAGGTATAACTGATGCTACGTTCGTCAGCTTGGTCATTGCGTCAACCCATGCTACATGTTGCTCGATGCATGATTGCGAAAATCATTTGTATCCAGATGTTGTGCAAGGAGTACGGAGCCTTTCTTGAGATTGCACACTTGTTCAAGGGCCTTCAGGTGAGCATTCTGAAAGGAGTGCTGGAGTACCGTTCTGACAAGCTCTGGGCTCGCTTTGTCATCGAGGTACATCAAAGATCCTGCTATAATCTCGCTCTGTTTAGCCCCTAGCACGTCTCCAAGAATCCTTCTCATGTGGTATGGTTGTCGCAGGCTTCGGAAGGTTTCAACCAAATGCACATTCTCTGTCCACTGATGCACCTGCTGCAGAGGAGCTAACAGAAATCGCAGCCTTCGTTCTGTGTTGGTTCCAAGCCCGCTTGAGAAGTCTGTGGTTGATTGAATAATGTACTCCTAGCTTTTCTTGGTTTCGCTGCTGATTCGATTATACTTTCTCCTCTTTTTAATGCATAGTAGAGCTCCTACCGGTTATGTTCAAAAAAAATAATAATGTACAGGAGAAGCATTGCTAGCTTGGTTATTTTCTTTTCTCCGTATTATTTGAGACCTGTACTGTGCTGTGCTGTGCTGTGAAATAACGTACGTACTTCGATCACAAGACCGTGAAATGTACTTACCATGTCACAAGGATCTATCTAACCAGTGCTTGCTTGGCTACATACGGAGTACACCACCATATAATACGCCGCTGAATCAAATCTTAAAGATCATGACACCACCGACATGATACCATTTTCCCGAATCAAATCTTATTAGCACGTACCGTGATACCGACCTGCTGCTGCTGCTGCTGCCATTAGGATAGGGGATTGATTATTCACAAGCTACTGGTGTCCAAATCAAATTTTTGTCACTGATAGCACTTGACATGACTCCAATCATAGTACAGACAGAATTCATGGGAAGAAGCATAGAGGGGCAGGCAGGCAGCAAGAAGCTACTACATTAATTAGTCCACACACAGCCTGCATCCAACCAGCTAAACCCTCCTACGGGTGCGCCTTTCGCTAGCCTCGACACTTTCCACTGGATTCGCACCTTCGATACCAGTGCTCACTCCCCTTTTTCGGTTAAGTAGTGATGCATGATCGTCGTCCACTACTGCCACGGTTGCTAACAAGTCAGACAGCAGGGACGGGCATGTCTCCTCCAAGTAATTAAACCCTTCCGTCTCCATCACAGCTGCATATAGACCACAAAAAGGAACATCACAACATGAGAAATCCAGCACACAAGACTCTTCACATATTACAACTTTTACTTAGGAATAAGGAATGCAGGCACAAGACCAACTGAATAGAGCAGGCTCAACTTGGAAGGGGTCCAGATCAATCTTAAACCCACTAAAGAAGGCATGTAAACTTCAGGCAGCTATTTGTTGTTCAAGATTATATATACACACACACATAAACAGCACTAGTAAAGGTTCCTACTGTGTATATTTACATTTAAAAATATAGAGAAGATGTACAACATAGATAGAATGTACATAGGCACTTGTTGAACATAAGTTGGAGCTAGAATTACCATGAGAACAAGAGATTTTATATTTAGAAAAGCGTACTAATATTAACTAGCAAAAAATGGGGAAGATTACTGCATGACTTTAACATGTCTTCTCCTTCACTTCATATATAGCCCATGAAAATGAAGGACCTTTCATAGATAAGAAGGGGCTAATAAAATCATACTGCCTAAGGTTGGCATTCTTCCCTTTTCACTTAATATGGTAAGGTCTGCGTGTCTTCTCTTCAAAGAGCTGGACACATATTCATAGGGACAGAGTTTTAAAATAGTCGATTACAATAATCAACTTGTGTAAGTTGTCAACAGCCTTATAGAAAGTTTCTTCAGTTGTACTGGTTTAGAGAAAGCATCTGAAGAATACAATTCCACAGGTAGACAGAAAATAACAAATTCTAATTCAATTATACTATTTGTAAGAATGTTATACCACAAAGATGTATATCAGTTAGAATATGGCATTATCCACGTACAAAACAGTGACAACAACATTATCCTCGGCCCATACTTTTGATACTGAATTATCTGGACCTGATTGCAGTATTTTCATGGCATTGTTGAAGAAAATCACCAAACAATTGGGGCGTAATAATACAGAAGGCAGACAAATTAGATATCAATCCATCGAGCATTCAAGCAACCAAACAACCACACCAGAGGGCGGAAAAGAAGAGCAAACTGCAATTACTAAAAAGACAAACAAGGATGGAAAAGGTAATTCTTCCGTTGGAATTAAAAATCATAATCAATTCCTTGAATGTCATAAAGATCACACCACAATTATTAAAAATACACTTAGACACATAGTCGCACATGCACACATGAGAGCTCCACGCCTGCGCGCACCCACCCACCCACCCAGCCATACCAACATGACTAGATGGGTGTGCGTGCACATACTGACTTAAGGAACTTACCGCTTTGAGTTTTTAGCATTAGTGGAATGGACTGTAAGCACTCCAAAAGTTTCGAATATGCAGCTGTTATTTAAAAGGAAGAATAAGATGCTACAAGTTACTAATATCAACACTATTTAAAGACACATTGAGGACATAAAAAACAGAAAGAATAAGAATGTTCTATTGTTCTATTATCTTCAGGAAAATCTAACACCATAGTGTAATCGTGTAAGACTTTGATAGTACCTCTTGTGATCATCCTATAGTATGATCACCATTTTGCTAGTCAACACACATATACCAACATTAATAAAAAAAGAATGAGGCAGTTAAGGTCTTACGAGTAGAAATTCAAAATTCATATGATTGGAATAAGACCCATGAAGCATTATATTTGACATGAATCAAATGGTTGCAGTATTTATCATAGAAATTCTTAGCTCCATTCTAACTGCCAGTTCCAAACACCCAAAAGGCAGCCGTATCCATCCTATCATGACATTCAAACAAGTGATAAATGACAGTAGTAGTGTACTACCATCCTACCATGACATTCAAACAAGTCAATGAGCTTCAATTTTTAAATATAGCATCTTTATTTGCTACCAGCCTGTCATTCTGGCTCATGTTTACAGGGCAACTTTCCTTCCCAAATATGTGCACTATCTATTTCTTGCACATGCATCAGACACTACCTTGCTGGCGAAGTGGCTTGTTACTGCACTGTTACAACTCTTGGTCAAAAATAGAAGAAATATTACTGATCAAAACAAGAGTTCTTATTCCAAATTTCTAAGCCCATCAATTAAATTCACTAAATAGTGGGGATCCATCGCCTACAGAAAGTATATCCTACAACAGCAGGGAAGTAGGAAACACTCTTTACTTTAGATCTAGTCATACACTAAAATCTGTAACAAAATTACCCTAAGTTTGCACAAATATTGATAAACAGAAGACACCCAACACTATGTTCTATTAACAAAAGGCTACATACATTCCAGAGAACAAAAGTCATACCTCCCAGATTTTCTCGAACTACAGTGAACTTTAGACAGGCAGACTTCAGTTGAGTACAATGATGCTGTTCAGCTAGGGCTAACGTTGTTGCAACTGTTTCAGCAGTGAGTTCATCACATAACTTTGCCTCACATAGGAGACGTAGCCGGTCTAATCCATATCTATCAGCTGCTGCCAACAAATGTTGTATTACTACTGTTGATGTCCACATCAAGGCAGATCCAGTTAGTTCATGAATGCTAGGAAGTTCATCAGAGTATATGAAATTCACCATTGCCTGCATTGGAAGGAAAATTGTAACCTTACCATAAGGTGGCACTTGCAATCAAATATCAATGGAATGATCTATTTCTCTATTTTTTTCAAAGTAAAAGGTTCAAACTTAGAGAAGTAAACAAAAGTTCTAATACAAAAACACACCCAGATTTGTTATTACTTCTAACACAAAAAACAAACAAGCCTAGATTATTCATATGCGATGAGATCAAACATACTTGCTTTGTGGTGATTTACCGATTTAGTTATGTATTTTGCTGGAAATAAGTTACATTACAACCGCATACAGCATGTGTCTTAGGCAGTAGAATATAGAGAGAAAAACACCTATATCTCAGTTCAAAAATTAAATATGAACAAAAAGCCCCCTGAAAAGGAGGCGCTAGATTCCATAACAGGAATGTGCTGGAAAGTGGTGCGATCTGCACGTAACCATTACCTTGAAGACCACAGGTTCAACATCCTCCACAACAACTCTGTCTAGGTCAGGGTTTCCAATAGGACCAAAGAATTGGGCTTTGAATACTGGGGAGCGAGCGGCAAGAATCCACTTATGTGCCTGGACTTTCTCATCACCCACTTCGAAAGTAATGTCACAACCAATGCTGAGTTTGAGGAGCTCCTTGAAGCAACGGCCCATGTCAGATGGCGGAACATGAATCTGGATGTTCTTTGGTGTTTCCAGACGGTTCTTGACAACACCTACCGTGCAGTTCATTACTAGGCAATCATTCTTCAGAAAATCTGATGTTTCTAAGAGTGATCTTCTGTAGAACCGCTTGTAACCCCTAAACAGAATGTAGCACTGTTAACTGCTGTTGTGAAATGGAAGCGAAGAATACAAATACTCTGAAAAAGGAAAGATGCCAATTGTCAAGGAGGGAAGAGCAAATTACAGTATATGACTTATTAGGAAAGATACCATCTAATTGATCAGCAGGAGTTAACAAACCCTAGCTGCATCATTTTAAACCAATTAACCCAATTTACATTTTCGTACCCAAGAATACGGTAATCTGAACAGAACCGTTAGTCTTTGCATGCCATAAATGTAGAAACATAAAACCCCAACTCCCTCAACAGCACAAGCAGCTGGCATTCTTAGTTTCTTACCCCGTAATTTACTAATTTATGCAATGGTATGAACCAACCCACACATAACCCTCCTCAAGTACATCTGTTAGCCCCAATCCCTACCCTAGCGCTAGATGATAAATGCATTTCACAAGCCCCAACGCGATAGATATGATATGAATCCACTCTAGAGCGCATGACCTGCTCAGGTTAGGTACCACACATGAATATTGGTCACTGGTAGAACTAGGAAGTCTAGAAATGGGCCAGCAACAGCAACCGAAAGTAGAGATCTAGCTAACTGACTAAAATTGCAAACCTATCTGTCTTAAGCAATCCTAGGAGGAGGCGGAGCAATGCAAATGCAAGTGCAACAGGAGTGAGGGAGGGAAGGAATTTAGGTGGTGATGGGGAACTAGTACTCCCTTGTTCAGACTTATAAGACCTATAGTTTGAATAATCTTATTCAGAAATACAAGATTTGCATGTAGATTTAATGAGGTTTTTTCCTACTATACCCTTATTTATTCTCTTAACTACATGCATTTATTCATTACCACCACACACAAAATATTAACTCTCATCTTCCAAGACAATTAAGTGAGGTATCTAAGTCATTTTCACTCATACTTTTTCTCAATTTTACCATAATCTTAATCCTTATACAAAGTTAAAATACGCCTTATAATATTTCTGAACGGAGGGAGTAATACTGTGATTGAGATTCTACTGCTCAGTTAGTATCGACTAAGCAAGCAATTAGGCATAGAGGAAGGTAGAGGCTAGGAACTGGAAATGGAGGTAAGGTCTGGAATGTTTGTTACCACATGGATCCTCTGTACTTGAGGGTGTATGGGCCGGCCTGCAGGGATCGGTCGAAGTGGGAGTGGACCTTGTGGCGGGCGCGGCCGGACTGATCGAGGAGGGTGAGCTCGAAGAGGGCGCGGACGTCGGTGCCCTCGGAGGCGAGGGCGACGAAGACGGAGACGTAGTTGGCGTTGTCCTCGGGGTTCTTGCCGTCGGGGTAGAGGTAGACGGCCCAGTCGTAGCCGCCGACGGCGAAGGTGTCGCTGGCGACGTAGCGGCCGGGGCCCATGCCCTTGGCGAGGGAGAAGCCCTTGACGGTGTACTGGTGGGAGCCCCGCACCGTCTCGGTCACGGAGCGCGACCAGGAAGGCCGCGGCACTACCATCGCATCCGGCGGGCGGAACAAACCCTAATTAATTTGGGTAGGGAGAAGTGGGTGGGAGGGAGTCGAATCGAATTGCCTCGGCTCGGCGGCGGCGGAGGCGGGAGGCGGAATCACCGGCTGCGGGGAGGAAAGGGCGGAGGGAGGCGCGGCGCTGCTCCGTATTCCGTTCCGTCGACGGCGAGGCTGCTTAGTTGGTTATTTACGGTACAGTCCTAGCCTAGCCTAGCCTTGTTTTTTTTCATTTTGATCCTCCAAAAACGAAGAGAAAACGCTCCACTCCGCCTCGTTTCCCCTCCCCTCCCCTTTCCTCCGGGAGCGATTTGGTTATTCGCCACTTTAAATATGTGGCTTCGTAAATTTGCCACTGGACCTATATTTTATTGACTCAGATGATCCTATATGTCATTGACTCAAGTGGCATCATAATCAAAGAGTCAATCTTTGAAGTGACAAATAACCAATTTTCTCTTCCTCGAGCGGACAGTGATCCATCGGTACTTGTCTTCTCCATCTCCAGGTAATTCATTCATTCCCTCCTAAATACTCATCTTGCTTGCATCGCAAAGAAAAGATCGATCATTTGCAATCTGAACGAAACCCTTTCTTGTTCCTCATCTCATATCTAGATAGACAAACAGATCGATCCGTATGTGTGTTTTAAACGTTCCTGCCTGCTGATGGATTTGTCCCATCTCTTCCATTCCATTCCATTCCCAAAAGATATATAGCCGATATGATATCTCTAGATGGATTCTCTCTTTCTTTCTTCTTGCGTACATCTTACTTGGACTGGGTAGATAGATGCATGAGAACTTCTAGCTTTTTTCTTGTAAACAAATTGGAATTCTTCATCTTGTATTGACCATATCCAAATGCGCTCTTCAATCCAACCCAGGATGCATGGGGACGATTACTTCCTACAGATTTAAGGTATCCTGGTCGCTGGATTCAACATGCCAACCTAATATTGTCGTACTAGGCCATCGTTCGTCTAGGTCTCTTTTGCTTATTTTTTTAGTTTTCTGATTTGTATTGCCCGGACAAGAGAGAGAGAGAGAAGAAACAGGGCTAATGCCGGTCAAATGACAGGTGCAAACCAAGGATTCAAATATCATTTAGGGGAAAAATATCGGGTATGGCCGAAATCCGAAATTTTAGCGAAATCTCATTATTTTGGATAAATTTTGGTTCAATCCAAAAACCAAAATTCAAATTCGGTCCGTTTGCTAGCGAAAAAACCGAATTTCAGTCGATTTACCCTAAATTTGGGCGAAATCGCCGAAATTTTGGCCGTTTTGCAATAGCTGAAAAGTAGGTAAAATGATGACGAAAACTTTTAAATTTTTTTCTGGAGAGTCCTCACACATTGATGGTATTTCCATAAAAATTTCAGATGATTATCAAATCTAAGGAATTTTTAAAAATTCAAATATTACTACTGTCCTGATAAAACGCTGACCGACAAGTTTAAACCGAATGAAAATGAGAACAAACGATGTTATAATATTTTGAAATTTTTTTTGGATGGTCCTGACACATCCATAATATTCTCATAAAATTTTAAAATAATGGTCAAGGTTCATGAATTTTTAAAAATTCAAACAGTGCTACTATCCTATTGAAAGCCTTACCCGTAAATTCGAACGAAATGAAAAATTATTCAAACCACGTTAGAAAATCTTAAATTTTTTTTGGATAGTCCTGATGTAGCATTAATGATTTTATAAAAGTTTTAGATGATGATCATACTTAAATAATTTTTAAAAATTTCAACAGTGCTACGTCCTAATAAAAGATCGATGATCAATACATAGATTTGCTTTAGAAATAAAAAATGGTTTAACATTTTTGAAACTTTTACAGAAGGGTGATAATAAAATTTTTAAGATCTCATAAAAAGTTTGAATTATGATCACACCCTAGTGAATTTATAAAATTCTTACAAGGCACAGTACTTTATGTTCTTTCTCTTTTTGATTTTTAAATATAATATAACAAATGAAGTTAACAAAAAAGTTAAAATTGTTTGAAAATTTTATAGAATGCTACTGAGGCAACTATTAATCTCTCATAAAATTTTTATATCATGATCAGGCACGAAAAAATTTATTAAATTCTGACAAGGTTATTGTCCCAATTATGTTCATTTTGTGTTTAATTTTTTAAAGATAACAAATGATGTTTAATTGTTTTGAAAATTTTTATGTATGATCCTACACTACTAAATATTTTACCATAAATTTTATAGATCATTATCAAGCTTATAGAATTTTATAAAAATCTGATAGTGTTTCTTCTAAAATTTTAAAATGTCCAAAAATTTTAGTTTTTCAACAAATTTTCAAATAAGATGACTTTTTTAAGGGTTATTCGACCAAATCTGGATAAATCCGGCCCTTAAACTTTAAAAACCGGAGGAAAAACCAGAAATTTCGGCGAAATTTCACCGAAAAACCGAGATCACTATAGCATTTTTTATTTTTTTAAAAAAATTAATCCGGCTTGTAGTTTTAAATTCGGGGTGGCCCAAAATCCAGTTTTTTGGCGAAATTTTGCTGGTTCTCATCAAAATTTTTAACCCTGGTGCAAACTGCATAATCAATTGGTATTATCAAAAGTATTTCTTATATATATAGTATAATTACCTAGAGCACCAGGGTGCCGCCTAAGCACCATGATCTAAAATGACATTTTCTCTATATATTTTCCTGCGAAATTTTTTGAAAATTTTAAGATGCTGAGTTTAACTAGTTTACTAATTAAATCAAAGAAGTTTGAACTAAAATTCAAATTAGAGTTTCCCTTTGTGATGATAGTTTGGTTGTATGTATGTGTTGCTTTTATATATAAATCAGCAAAGTATGTGAACCAAATTCGTTCAAAATCTTTAAATTCAAGTATATTTTTTCAAAGGTATGCGTTTCATTTGAATTGTTATAGATGGGTATATACCCTAAAATTAAATTTTTTGAAATATATACTCGAATATGGCTTGAATTCACGCATTTGCAATCATAGTGTCCAGGCATAATGGTGCCCCATTCTGGCTTTATATATATATATATATGTATATATTTACATACATATATATATGTATATACATATATACGTATGCATACATACGTGTGTGTGTGTGTGTGTGTGTATATATATATGTATGTATATATACATATCTATATATACGTACGCCTTTTTCAAAATAAGTTAATGCTAGGCGGCCATCTAGAGGAGCAAAGGTTAATGATCAGTCATGTGCCATTCTCCAGTTTCCCTTATTTAGAGCAGGTATGTAGATTGCATCCAATATCATTACAAGTTAATGCTAGGAGCGAGTCAGCAAACTTAGAAAGTGTTGGAAAGTTTGGACGATGTATAGAATTCAAGATGGCATGGGGTAGTTTAAATTTGAATATATTTACAAGGAAAGAACTACTACAAGGCTGTTCAAGAGTTATTGATTTCTCAGTGGTGGTTACTACTAACATCTTAATTAAGACTTGAAGACAATTAGTTGTCTACGTTCTTATTAAAACTGTCCATGCAGATTGCATGCTGTTCTATTTTAAATGAGGACACAGTAATGATTAATAGGTGGAGAATATATTTCCCCTGGTTGAGCATCTCTAATGGTGCCACTTCAGCTAGCTATAAGGGTGCCATCTCAGTATTTTGTTTAGGTGGAAGAGAAAAAATGAGGAGAGAGATATAGACCGGCTACTAAGAGCATGTACAATGGGTTGACATCAGCTGTCTATAAGAGTTGTCATGTTACCTATTTGTTGATGTGGATGAAAGAGAAAGAGGAAAGAGAAAGAATCTGTCTATACATTTACAGTCGACTGTAGTACAGGAACTAAGCTGGTTGTGTATAGAGATGAATTGATTGTAGCAAGGGAACCAAAAAAGTGATTGTCTATACCATTGTATAAGGTTGTCTATAGGTGACATGACAATTTGCTATAGACAGTAACTATCTATAGCATTGTACATGCCCTAATGAATAGTCAGGCTATAACTGATTCCAAGGCACTTATTATCTATTACATGTGAGCCAATATTTAATTTTATAGATAATGCTATAGCTAATCCATTGGAGAGGTTGTCTATATGCTATCTATAGGTGACATGGACATTTCTTATAGCTAGTACCATTGGAGACGCTCTAAGGGCACTCCCAATGGTACACCTCAGCGGTGTCTATAGGCAATAAATAACATGCTATGTTATATTTTGAATGAGTTAAAAGGGTAGTAAAGGAAGTGATAGAAGAAAGCAGTGTCTTGCATGGAACAAAACTTAAACTTGTAGATCAATGCATTGGAAATAATTAGAAACAGGTAGAAATACCACTGGGATAAAAGGTAGTGTCTAACAACTACGTACCTTGTGCTTCGTGCTAAGAGATAGTGTATGTGTTGGGAGAGGATATTAGCATTGGGAGTATCAAATACACATTTGATAGAAACTTGCTATTGGGAAACCACTATTTCTATATGATAATATCTATATGAGGTGACGGGTCATAAATACTACTATAGACATCATCTATTGGGAATGCCCTAAGTTCACTTAGGTTGTTACGTCGTAAATGCAGGCCAGATGGATGACGGAAGCACCATTTTTTGCCGCGTGAGAAGCTCTTAGATCAAGCAACAGCAGCATGTCGAAAACCTGACTTGAGCAAGGATACCTTACCTACTTGAAAGGGCGTTTCCAGTTCCAGCATGTCGATGATTGTGATCGAGTGCTTTGAAAAGGTACACGTGGATATTTTTTTGTTATGTTAGCATTGGTGTTAAAAGTCTTCCTAATGGAGAAGGTTGCATGCTACCAGCTGTGGTTAATCAGCTCAATGCAATGACTAGAGAGGTTGCTCATTTGAAGGTAGAGGAAGGTGGCTCCCTGACAGCAGAGGTCACTGACATTGATGAGGACCTACTATTGTGTAGGCATGTGGTTGAGCTTGATAAACATGAGTGCATATGTAGAGAGTGGCAGATATCAGGGAAGCCATGTGCTCATGCATTGGTATTCCTTGGTACAAAGAGAAATGTGAGGATAGATGACTATCTCAGCCATTACTACTCGGTGAAGAACTTTAGGCTTGCATATGCTGGGATTATTCCTCCACTAACAGACAAGTCTCAGTGGACTAATTCAGACCTCCATGGTTTCACTATCTTGGCTCCTTTACAGAAGAGAACTGCAGGTAGACAAAGGAAGGGTAGATATGTGGGATGCTTGGAGAAAGCAAAGTCTAAAGGCAAATGGCAAGTGAAGTGCAAGGGGTGTGGTGGCATGGATCATAGGCCAACATCATTAAAATGCCCTTTGAATGGCACAAAAAAGAGGTAAAATTATGATATTATAGCTTGTATCCATATATAAACTAGTTGGTTATAGCTTGTGATAATTAATAAGGATTACAACTAATTGCACCTTTTTTTACATTTGCAGGAAGAGAGCATCCAAAAAGAAGACATCCACAGTTTCAATGGCATCCACATCTCTGAGGAAGAGTCCAGACGGTGAAGGTAGCAGCCAAATGACCACTTCTCCAAGGGCTCTACCACCTAGGGCAGCAAAGACAGCAGCATTGAAGAAGCTTACTCCAAAGAAGAAAAAATAAAAGTTGTATTTTGGCCCTATGCAACAATATTTTGTATGGTTCCCTATGCATGTGTATGCATGTTTCCTTTTGTAAGGCTCTTTATGCATGTCAAAGAGCCTTGGACATCTGTATAACTATATGTTGGATTGTGGACGTGTTTTAAGTTTCAATCTGAACTCTTAGTCATGTATTTTGTTTTGCCATTCTGGATATGTATGGATTATGAATATGGTTCAATTCTGGATGTATATGGATTATGAACATGGCAGGTAATATAGAATTTTTACCCCCTTTAAACTTTTTGGATTCTGGATATGTATGGATTCTGGATTCTGGATATACATTCTGGATATGTATGGATTATGAATATGGTTCAATTCTGGATGTGTATGGATTATGAACATGGCAGGTAATATGAAGCGCGCGTCTACTGCCGTCTCCAGCAAGCAGCGGATCACGCAAATGGGCGTGCTTTTCTGCATGGCCGGTAGAGTAGAGGAAATGTGGCTTTCGTGCGAATCTGGGAACGGCCTGCTGTTTGTTTAACACGGTTGGTGTGCGGTCACATCACATCACCATTGCGTTTGCAGCATGGTTGGTTCAGACACAATAAGGCGAGGGAGATATCAGCAATCTCCCAGAAACTATAAGTCGATAGGCAAGATTGCCTTACTCTAGAAACAGTCATCCGTCTGCATTCATCTTGATATGTGCTGCAATAAAAAAATGCAACGACTTGCTTGCCAGTTAAGTGGGCAACTATATATCGATAGAACTCTTCAGGCAAATTCAAGTTTCCAACAACATAGTTCAGTCAGTATATTAACCTGCTTAAATCGGATAAAACAGTCAAATATGTAACAGAGTGATGTAGATCTGATGCTGTAGTGATCATATTTATAACTAGAATTTACCGGTACACCATAGTAGAACATACGTCACGCTGGTTGTTAATAAGGTTCGAAATTAACAATGCATTACAACTTGTAAAACACAGGGTACGAATTGAAGTACAAGACACGGAACCAGCGTCATAACTTAAGACCTAGCAAAGGTGCCACGAACGATCGGACTCGATGGAGCACTCGCTAAGTGGAGAGCAATTGGGCCTTTCATAGTTCGTAGGTATTATGTCATCCGGATCTACGTCCTCCGCTGGATCCTCATCAACGACGGTGCTAGGAGGTGCATTTCCAAATTCTCTCGTGTCCTAAGACATCTGTTTCAAGCTGTCCGCGATAGCCTCAACCTGCAGAAGTGCCATGTTCATGTTTATGGACCAACTAGCATCACTGTCGCTCAAGTTGTCTTGAACCACCTTCTTGAGGTCCTCCATCTTATCCTCTAGCATCCCTTGGAGTCTTGAGATCACGTTTCGCAGGGTCTGCGCCTCCATCAAAAAAATCACAAGGACAAATGGAACTCCCTAATGTGGTATGACAGGAGCATTTACCAAAGTTGAGCATCTAAACATGAGCATGCATTTGGGCAATAAGTTATCACAGACAGTAATTATACAGAACAAGGCAACATGCAATTAGCTAATAGCTACTTTATATTTTATAGATTTGCTTACATTATCTGTTGCCAGTTTCCTTTGGGGAACTACCGCACTACCATGGATTTCACTATGAATTTGATAACTTGACAAAACCAAAGATAGAGCATCATTGTTACCAAGAAAATGTCTTGGTGAAAGATCAACATGAAATCCATATAATGTAGCAATATCAATATAGTGAACATATAGTTCTATGCCACAAGAATCAATATACGAAACACAAACTTTACATTAAGAATTCTTAATAGAGTGCAAGAGTACCGATTCTTCTATTGTTTTGGGAGAATCCAAGTCTAGTTTCCATTGCTCCTAATAAACTATCCTCCTAGCTGCTAAACTTGCCCAAAACGTGTCGGGTCTCACCCACGGCTTAATAGTGTTATTGTTATAGTTATATTTTATCAGCAAGACAATCTGGTTGTACCTAGACATATAGAATTGAACATAAATATAAAAAGTCACTACAGGGCCAAGACTATCAACCAGTAGTTGCAATGGGTACAGAGCCAAGACTATCAGTCTCAACAGACAATTTTTTTTTGGTTTATTGTGTTCAAATTTTACACATGAACTACTATCAGTCATATGAAACCCTAATCGGTCGGATCCAGGAAGAAATCACAAATACGGGATGAATCGAAACCCTAATCGGTCGGATCCACGAAGAAACCACAAATACGGGGATGAATCGAAACCCTAACCGGTCGGATCCACCATGAAACCACAAATACGGGGGTGAATCGAAACCCTAAATTGCTCGGATCCACCATTAAACAACAAATACGGGGGGTGGAACGGGTTACCTGCCGCGTCGATGCCGCTTGCCTCGTGGTTGTCACCGGTGGCAGTCGTCGCCACCCGTCGCCGACAGCCTCTACTCGCGGAGCGCCGGTGCTTAGCCTCGACCCTTCATCGCCGCGCTTGCCGCCGTCGCCGTGGCCACGCTCGCCGCCGTCGTTGCCGTCGCCGCAACCCTAGATCATGCTCGGGAGGAAAAGAACTGGGGGAATGCAACGATGCCGATCGGGACGCCTTCCCTCTGGTTTGGTCCATCCAGGTAAGCAGGGCAAAATGGTCCGACGGCATTGGCAAAACACAGAAATGCAGAGAAATAGCAGATTATAAATCAATTAAATGCAACAGTGATAAATAATTAAATGGCAGTGAATTGAAAAGCAGAGAAAAATTGCCCATCCAATCGAGGGGCGGGGAGTTCAAAATCCCTCTTAGAGGAAACTTCAAGCTGAAGACATCGCCAAATGCATTTGCAGCACCGCCTAGCCGCGCGCCAAGAGAGAGGCCGGCCGACGATGGAGGCGGCGGACCACGAGCGGGCGGCGGAGGCGCAGAGGGAGAAGAGGGCCGGCAACTCCGCCTACCACAAGCTCTTCCTCGAGACGGCCGTCGGTCACTACACCCGCGGCGCCACCGTCGACCCCCGCAACATCTCCTTCCTCACCAACCGTGCCGCCGCCTACCTCCTCATGGCCAAGGTCAGCCAACCCCGGGCGGCGCGCCTCTTCCCTCGCCACTTAGCCGTTTGCGCTTGGTTTCGTTGCAATACAAGGAGTGCGTGCGGGACTGCGACGAGGCGGTGTTGAGGGGCAGGGAACTCCGCGCCGACGACAGACTGGTCGCGCGGGCGCTGTCGCGGAAGGCGTCGGCGCTGCTCAAGCTCGCGGGCTGCGCCGGGTACTACGCGCCGGCGATCAGGGCGCTACAGCAGTCCTTGGCCGAGCACTACAGCGAGGACACGCTCGCCAAGCTGCATGAGGCGGAGAGCGCGAAGGAGGAGTTGGAGGAGCAGGAGCTGCTGGATCAGGAAGACGCCGACCATCACCGCGAGAAAGGTTTGGTTGCTCTCCGATACAGCGCTGTTGATTAGGGCGATGTAAGATGCAATTGAGGAAATGGTTGCTGTCTACCGATCATCTGGTATTGTCGGTGTTGCTCCATTCGTCGTTCACAAATGGAACAACAATGCAGGCGGTGCCATCTCACTTATGTGGAAACTCTCTTAATACCATTCAGGTGGGATCTTTAGTACTTAGATTATCAAGAAATATATCCAAAATCATGGTCTTGAAGTGTTAAGTGTTCTAACATTCGGGGAAATTTGAAATTTCAACTTGGTATCTGCAAGAAAAGAAAAGGTATTAAATTACAATATATTTCTCTGAGATATCTCTATTTTTACTTATTTGTATTGGATTAAGGCTTCAAATTTTCCAAGAAATGTTCTTTGGGTTCTCATATCAGTGGAACGATAGGAGCACTTCTAGAATTGGATAACCGGGGTTTGGTGGATAGGGCTCCTAGCAATCTATGTTCTTTCCTCAAGCATGATATATCCAGCTCTCTAAATAGTAAGGTACAACTGCTGCTTCTTAGTGTGTGCACACGTTGCAGGCAATGATCTTTTCAAGCAAAAAAAATACCACGAAGCAGCAGCTCACTATACCGAAGCTATGGAAAAGAATCCAAATGATCCCAGAGTAAGGATTTTTGTTATTACAGCGATTATACTTCATGTAACAAGTGTATGCGATTTTGGCTCATTGGTTAAAGTAATGTATCCACTGAAATTAGAAGAGTCTGATAAATAAATTTTTCTTTGGTAAACATATCATGTATGACCTGGCATATTTGTTAATGCATTGTTCATTTTAAGCATGCTTGGGAGCAGCCCCTTGTTATCTTGGCACCCTGATTCTTGTAATATTTTATTTTAATGATTTTTCGTGACTGGTCATCCAGGTTTTTAGCAACAGAGCTCAATGCCACATCTATATGGGAGCTTTGCCTGAAGGTCTTGAAGATGCGATTAAATGTATTGAATTGGATCCTACTTTTTTGAAGGGCTATGTGTGTAAAGCTAAAGTTCAGTTCCTGATGAACAATTATGAAAATGCTCTGGCAACTTACCTAGAGGGTTTGAAGTGTGATCCGAGCAATCTGGAAATACTTGATGGCTTAAGGAGGTAGCTTTCCCACCCTTCATTAGCCTTTTGACGTTATTATTTGAAGTGACATTTTATTTTGTTGACTTAGATGTGCAGCATGTATTAAGTGGGCTAGTGGTGGTAATGCTGGACCTGAGAACCTGGAAGAGATCTTGGTCAGTCTAGTTTCTTTATTTTAAGAAGTCTTCCATTACTACCTGTTTTTGTTTAACTCTTGCAAGTAACATATCTTGCACCGTGACTGGTAATCCTTCTGCATCAAATGGCACTAGAGTGTTACTTGGACACCCGTGTCCAAAAAATTTTGCCGAATCGGGTATCTTGAATCTGAGTCGGATTCCGACACCTGCATCCGATTCCGAATAACATTTCCTGTGTTAATTTTTTTTTTGCCAAATCATACACTCCAAATCCAAGTCAAATTCTGACTCCCGTGTCTGCGTCCAAGTAACACTGGCAGCAGCAGGAAACAAGGAAACTGTACCTTGACTAGCAAGGTGCCTACACATAATTAATCTTAGTTCTTAAGAAGCACCACTTATAAACCGTAAACAAGCTAAACGAGGATAATTAAACATAGCTCAGTGAAAGTCTGTTACTAATAGTTAAATTATATTATCCTAAATGAATAATTATTTGCTCTTAATGATCCTTGCAGGGAGATTTTCGTTCAGATGATGATTTGCATAATAAACTCCAAAAAATCATGGAAGAAGCTGCAGTATTCAAGAAAGAAGCGTCTGATGAGCGCTTGAGGCGGATTGAATCTGAACGAATGGTAATTTCACATCTGGATTTATCTAGATTGGAGGCCAAGTATTGTCATCCAATCATTTCTGTTGTGAAAAGTTTGATTATATAAAACAGAACAATATCACATGATTCACATCTAGTGCTTCTGCTGCTATTCCAAGAAATGTGCTGACTTACGAAAGCCCAATATCTAACTGTCTAAATCCATTTGAACCAGCTCTCGCTGCAAATCACAGTATGGCTGTCATATGAAAATATTTTCCAAAGATATATCTTTTTCATTAAAAAGAATGTGAGATGTTATCAGGCTATTTTTTTAATAGCAAAGTAAAGTCAGCAGGCTATTGATGTTACATAAAGCCGTGAGTCATCTATCTCGATGACAGGAATGACAGGTGTTTGATTTCTGCAGGCCAGGACATTAGAGGACTTGTATTCAAGTCAGGTCCGACTACAGAAAGAAACTGAGAAATCTCTTTCAAAGGTACAGCAAGAGTTGGAACAACTTAAAATACAGCAAGATGAGGTCGCAGAGAAACTTCAGAAAGCCAATGAGCATAATGAGCATTTACAAGGTCAGCTCTCAGAATCCAGAGAGCATTATGACTGGCTTCTATCAGAGCATGATCACTTGCTACACGAACGAGATCGTGCAGTCCGAGAGGTTGAAGAATTATGTCGAAAAAGAGGCATCGAGACCATAAGGGATGCCACAACATCATCTTTGCCTTCATCCTCTAGACCTGTGCTGGATGAAAACTGCGTACCATCATATTTCATCTGTCCTATATCTCAGGTGAGTAGGAAGGAATCGTCTGGTTTTTCCTTGTTCAGGCGCACATGAATAGATGATAATACTGATGGCCTGTTTGGCATCGTTGGGAAAAGGGAATGGGCAAGGGAATTAAGCGAGACTTCAATTCCCAGGGGGAAGGTAAGGAATTGAATTCCCTACATTTAAGTTGTAAACTCCCATTCCCTTCTCCAATTCCCACCAACCAATCAAAGGATTTTATAACCCATCTCTCTCAATTCCCATTCCCTTCCGTCAGTTCCCTCCAACCAAACAGGCCATGAAGAGCTTGGATTTTAAAGCCGAACGTGTCATTTGCTTTGTTTTTATGGAAACTCCCACTTTCCATATGAATCGGGGCATATGGCTTTTATCTGATGGCACTAATCATTACTCCTGTGGGCAAAAATTTCAGGATGTCATGAATGATCCTCACATTGCAGCCGATGGGTTCACCTACGAAGCTGAGGCTATCAGGAGTTGGCTCGGCACCGGCCGCGACACCTCTCCCATGACCAACTTGCAACTTCAACACGACGAGCTCATTCCCAATCACGCACTTCGTTCCGCCATTCAGGAATGGCTCCAGCAGCAGAACATGGTGTAGTAATCTGATACAATTTCGGCGTACTTCTCCCCATCTGCCACGATTACCACCACGGCACCTACTGCCTACCAAAATCTTGGACTCGGCTGGTAGAAGAGAGTTACTCTCCATCTATATTTTGGTTGTGTAGAGCACGTGCCATCAACTCTATAGTATTAACGAGTAGCACAACCTTGTATGTAATGTAAATTCGACTGTTTGGTAAAACGGTAATCTGAGAGTGATGCCTGTCAAAAACCGGTATGCCCTTTTTAAGCACAGGCATTAGGGGACACTCCAAATGTTATTTTTGTAATGTGCTGTCAAATCTGGCTAATCTTCCAGCTAGTATTACATCTATTATAAGCGGGAGAATTGGAGCTCATTCAGCCCGTCCACATGTCACCGCCATGGATTCGCGAAAAAGCCTCTCCGTTTCTTCGAATTATGGATAGGTCCACGTAGCTTACGAATAAATCCTTCGCGATTTTTTGTGAGGGAAAGATATTTTTTCCCAAATCGCGTTTGGGTCCCTCGCGCGCTGTTTTACGGAAAAAAACCTCCCGTTAAATTCAAATCGCGAATAAACCCTTTTCTAATTTTTCAGGATAGCGAACAGATCCAAAAACGTAACAAACAGGCCTTTGCTCCTTACGTCTAGGTCCTTTCTCTGTTTTTCCCGGGAAAAATGTTTTCGTCACCAGAAATATATGTGCAGCTCTATCTCTAGACTTTTTTCCCAGCTCAGTTTTCCATCTCGATCTCTGATATTTTTTAGAATATGTATTATTACTCGGTGGATGCGTAGAGTGTTAGGCTCGACAAAGCGAGAGAATTGGAGCTCATTCAGCCCGTCCACGTGTCACCGCCGTGCATTCGCGAAAAAGCCCCTCCGTTTCTTCGAATTACGGATAGGTCCACATAGCTTACGAATAAGTCCTTCGCGATTTTTTGTGAGGGGAAGATATTTTTTCCCAAATCGTGTTTGGGTCCCTCGCGCGCTGTTTTACGGAAAAAATCTCCCGTTAAATTCAAATCGCGAACATACCTTTTTCTAATTTTTCAAGATAGCGAACAGGTCCAAAAACGTAACAAACAAGCCCTTGCTCCTTACGTCTAGGTCATTTCTCCGTTTTTCCCGAGAAAAATGTTTTCGTCACTAGAAATATATGTGCAGCTCTATCTCTAGACTTTTTTCCCAGCTCGGTTTTCCATCTCGATCTCTGATATTTTTTAGAACATGTATTATTACTCGGTGGACGCGTAGAGTGTTAGACTCGACAAAAGAAGGTTGTTGTCTCTAATAATTTTTCACCCTTTTTCCTCTAGGCTATTTTCCCACCTCGGTTTTCCCCAAGAAAACACCGAAAGACCCTCCAAAAAAATAGAAAATACATCTCGGTCTGTTTTTTCCAAAAAAAAGGGGAAATTGTTTCCCGCTCACGCGCGCGCCGTGCGCCGTTGTATTCACGGTTGGGCCCTCCGGTGGGTAGTTTTGCGGAAACAAAAAATACATTCGGGCCCTTCTACTGGTAATTTTACAAAAAAACCCTATAGTTTCGTATATTCGCGTATGGGTTCTCCAACTTTATTTTTCGAGAAGAACCAGCGAACCAAATTTCGTACGGAGCGTCGTACCGGTAATTTTACAAAAAGAACCCTATGGTTTCGTATATTCGCGTGCGTGTCCTCCAGCTTTATTTTTTCGAAGAGGATCAGCGAACCAAATTTCGTACGAAGCGGCGTAGCGCGGGTTCCTATCTAGTATCTATATTATGTCGGGAAGATTTGGAGGGCATGCAAGCCTCCAAGTACTTTTTTTTGCGAAAAAGCCCTTCGCGAATTCTGAAATTGCGAATAGGTCCTTCCACCGGTTATTTTGTAAAAAAGACTTCGGAAATTCTAAAATCGCGAACAGGTCCTTTCACCGGCTATTTTGCAAAAAAGACCCCGTGATTCCGTAAATTCAACCCGGACACCGGTTCTTTCGACTCGAAAGATTCTAAAATCGCGAACAAGTCCTTTCGTCGATTATTTTGCAAAAAAGACCCCGTAGTTTCACAAAATCAGCACGAGCGCCGGTTCTTTCGACACAAAAGATTAGAATTACGTTACGCAAATTCACCGACGGTTTCTAGCCAGCCAATTTTAAAAAAACACCACAAAGAAAAACGGAATTGTATTTTTTGCAGAATGATTTGGGTTAGATTTTTTTACCGGGCGCGGCATCGCGCGCCTCTCTATCTAGTGTATATATATGTATATCAAGCAAATTGCTCTTAGCGCTGCTGCCTGGCCTGCCTGCAGTTGGTCAGCTGGGGCATCGATCGAATCTTCGCCTCGGGTGCGTTGGTGAGTTCGAGCGGCGCTCGACTCGCCCGGCTGCGTTCGAGCCTCGGCTCCCGCAGTTCGCGCATGAGCGAGAACAAGCAGCGCGTTGCGTCGCGGCGTGGCGTGCGTCGCGTGGTGGGTGGGTGGGTGGGTGCGTGTGTGTGCGTCTGTCGCTCGTCTGTTGTTCTCTCTTCTATACTGCATTGCCAGAGCTCCTGGCCAATTTTCAAAAAAAAAAAAAAAATCTTTGGTTTGTTAATGTTTGCGTAACGTGACATCGATCGTTTAGATCTTGTCATTTGAGCTAGCTAGCAGCACTAGGAGGACCTCCTAACCTGGCAGAAGACGATAGTACTGTACAGTATATTATTAGTATGTGATTGTGGACAAAATGGCGCAGCTACTACTGGCTGTGTGGTATCTGAAATTCTGAATCTGATGCCCGTCCGTCCGTGCGTGTGCCCCGGAATGGATGGAGGTGGAAGAGGAAACTCAACTGAATCAAGGCATTGCTCTTTTGATTATGTTCTGTTCATGCTAGTGGACTGAGCAATGTAGTGGCAACCTTGTAATGTAATCTGATCAATATTGTTCAATGAAACTTGAGGCTTGAGCAGCTGGCTAGTTTTGTTATGTTTACCAATTGGAGTGCAGTGCACAGTTGGAAAGGAATTAGAGGCGGGGGTTGTGCTGTGCTACGTCGGGCCGGCACGGCACAGGCTCATCTTGTCTCGTGTCTAAATCATGTCGTGTCGTCATGGTTCGTCGTGCTCACCATGCTGTGCCAGTCCAGTTCATCTTCGGCGAGTCCAGGCACAACCCATTTACGTTTCATGCTGGTTTTGTGCTATGTCGACCAAAGTCCGGACCATGTGCACTATCGAGATGAGAGAAAATGAGCCAAGAGACGTACCGCGGTAAAAAGAAATAAATTTTATTTAAGGCCTCGTTAAAAATTTTACACTCAGTGTGGGGTACCTCATTGCGGAGCAGCTCAGTGCGCGTACTCGTTGTTAGTGAGCATGTACTCTTTAGTCCCTATTCTCCACCTTTTAGCACCTTCGTTGTCTTTCCTTTCTCCGCATACGAGGACCGCAAAAAACGCCGGCCATAGAACGAGCCATAACATGATACAATGTCGTGGCAGGGTCTATTGTATTCGTATATCATGCTTGCTTCGGTAAGATCCGACACAGTCTTGTCATTCGTGCCGTGCCGATCCAATCCGTACGCGTGCCATACCGTGATATGTCTGAACGTGTCACGGGCCAACCCAATGCCTAGGTCTAAACGGAATCTTAGGAAAACTAGCCATGTGCCCGTGCATTGCAATGGAAACTCAAGTTGCAATAAAAAAAATTATTTGCAAGAAGCATTAACCTTATCTGAATAATAATGTTCACTCTGAATGTGCAATGGTTAAATGTTTAAATCAATTCATCGAAACATACAAATTCCAAGCACCTGTTTATAAACTCAAGCTTAAAATTATCTTTAATTTCACAAACTTAAATAATAACATCACAACATTTGGGATTGTAAATTTATAACACCATAATTTGAGATCAATCGATCGACCGAGAGAGGCATCACCTGCTGCCCCATAAGCAGAAATGCGTTGAAGAGGTAGGCGTCATCCGTATGTGGCTGCCACCATCAACAGCATACGTGGCTCGTACGTTTTGCTCTGGTCATACTATAGCCTCACCCTATCAACTAGCTCTACTGCCTCCTCATCTCCCTCCACGAGCACCTCCCTCAACCTATTGACATTATCCACCGCGCGAGCTCCAACAGCGCCGCCAGCTTATCTCGCCGCCTACTACCGGTAACCTGCTCTTGTGCCACATCGACGAGATCAAGAAGGTTGCCTATTACCTTCGCTTAACGGATAAGTTAAACACATCTGCAGGAGAGGCAACAAGCAGTGGGATTATATAGATTCAACAATCGAGAAGATATCTATAGAATCCAAATTAAGAAATCATTGAATAAGGAAGGCAACAGAAGGGAATGAGACGAGAAGAGACCCAACTCCATGAATCGGGGCTCTGCTTCTTTCGGAAGGAAATCAATCAATCCAATCCGAAAAGCACCGGGAGCAATCGCCACCGATTCGAATGCCAGATCAATAGGAGAAAAAGAAAGCAATAAATGAGTTATGCATATTCATTTACCTCCCGCGACGGGATGATCCAATCCAATCTACCGAGGTGGCTACTGCCCACTTCCCACTCAACCACGCGGGTGCGCACAGGTGTAGCGTGAGCGTGGATAACGGACGTACCACCATCAAGTCCTAATTAGAATTAGTAGACATAAAGATAACAAACTCAAATGCATATGGTAACTTAGAAGTTGTATGTGTGCAGTATATGAAAAAAGAATCGCCCATGTAGTATTTGGAAATAGAATCGGTTGATTGAGATAAGAGTCTAATACGCCGCAGATCACACATGCATGCATATCCAATCGAATTAAAACTTTTTCCGTTTGCCAATGTATAGAAGATCGGGACAATGACGGTTTTGTAGGTTTGCCTGGGAGGGGGAGGAGAAAACGGACTTATGTCACCAACTCGTAATTAGAAGTAGTAGAGATAGAGATAACAAATTTATCTAGTCGCGTCATACATGACCGTGCGTATGCTGTTAGTCGACCGAAATCAAGTCCATACATGATTAAATAAAAAGAAAAGATAATCTTATCTACACCTGCAAGTAAATATTTAATGGAAAGGATGCAAATGGCAACTCAAATGCACATGATAACTCAGAAGCTATATGCGCGCAGTATATAGAAAATGAATCGGCCATATAATATTTGAACATAGAATCGGCTGAATGAGATAAGAGTTTGATATACCGCAGATCACGCATGCATGCATATCTAATCGAAATAAAACTTTCTCTATTTAACAATGTATAGAAGATCGAGATAATGACGATTTTGTAGACATATCCGGGAGAGGAAAGAGAAAAACAAATCACCATCACCAGCTCGTAATTAAACGTAATAAAGATAATATGCAGTCTTTCATCTGCGGTACGCTAGTAACGTCGATATCGCTATCCCAAATTGCATCGACACCATGATCCAATCCATAAAGTATCAGTTACTAGTTTATCTATCTGTTCATCTGTTGGGTTCGTTGGCTCGCAGCTCGCTGAGGCGGACAAATTCGGGATTCCGCGCCACAAGGAAGAGGACGAGAGATGAGATGCCCCATGCGGCCATGGAGCCACTGAAACCAGGGCCCCACCATGCGCTGCATGCATGTGCCCGAAGTGGGCCCCGTCCACCAACTCATCTCACGCATCGTCACCAGTCAGTCGTCTTGTTGCTCCCTCCGTTTTTGTTTCGTTCTCTCTTCTCTTAGAGCAAGTACAGCAACAAATTCTATTATTTACTCCATTTCTTATTTATATCATCGAAAGCAATAAAATCAGTTTATATAATAATTATCTCTAAGAAAACACTAAAACATTTAATTTGGGTATTTATCTTTGTGGCCATTGGCAAAACACTAATATTCGTTTGTGTTGGCTTCAACGCTGGCTTTTAGACGACGATAACACCAATTTCCCATACGATGATTGCTATTAAATAAGAGTCGGTTCTCTTCTTCCTCCTTTTTTATTACTCTTTCATATATGATAAAACTGATGTGTAGATGCTAATAATAAGGTGAGGTAGTCTTATTGTACCTACCTTATTAGGTAGGTAAGGTTAATCAAACGAGCATGAGTAGCACATCTATGCTATGCATGGTTATTAATATTGATGAAGGAATTACCAAGTAATCAATCATTTACTATTTATTTCAAGGTTTTATATCACAATTTTCACCGTAAGAGCTAAAGAATATTAAAAATTTTAATATGAATGCCGGAATCAACATAAGTTAAGCCTGAAATAAAAATTAAAATGCTTATACATAACAACAGATAATAAAGTGATAACCCTATCGTAACATTCTTAACAGGTACCTAATAACTAAAGAAATATTAATATTAGGGATTTGGGGTAATGAACATGGGCGAGACGAGATCTCTTATTAAAATTTCTCATAGTTCGACCAAATAATTAATATTTTCAGGCCTTCTAGGAATATTAGATTTTAAAATAGACCTACTTTATATAGAATGATAATAGATCTATGGCTAGATACTATTTAGAGCTATAGTGTTTATAGCTTCCTAAGATAATAGTAGAAGTATAGCTATCTATTTAAAACACTCGTCACTTATTAATAGCAAAAGATATGCTGACGGGATTTGCGTCCATCCGTCAGTAGTAATACTGCTAAGTAGAAGTAGCGCTACTTGTCAGTCTCCCTTCCCTCCCCTCCCTCCTAAGCCAGATCTCCTCCTCCGCCTCCTCCTCCTCCTCCGGGGTGAGAAGAGAGATCGACAAGGTCTCCGTGCTCCGGCAATGTCGACGTCCCCTCTCGAATCCGCATGGGAGGTCCGCCACTGACTAACCAACCGGCTCTTTCCCATCTCTATCGATCTCCCTAGCTAGCGGCATTCTGAATTTCTTTCTCAAGGGAAGGGATTGATTTATCGCTTGCTTCTTTCTTTCATGGTTAATTTCTTCTTCTTTTTTCTTGTCGACCACCTCCGCACGCGGGCGCAGATCCTCATCTCCCACTTCACCGAGTTCCAGCTCGCCTCCGTCGGCACCTTCCTCCTCCACGAGGCCGTCTTCTTCCTCTCCGGAATCCCTTCCCTCCTCCTCGAGCGGTTCGGCCTCTTCTCCAAGTACAAGATCCAGGTACCTACTTCTATCCCTATATATCATCCATTCTCTACATCCTTGTCTGTCTACATTTGGATTATATTATTGGAAATGCTTTAGTTGGTTTGGCCCATTCATTCACCCAATGTCTCTCGCTTCAATCCATCCATCTCTTAAACCTTCACTTGCTACGAGTATTACATTACATATTATTATCAGTAATTCTACCTCTCAATGTTGAGTCAAATTAACAAGGAAATGGGAGCCGGCCTAGCTAGCCAATCAGTCATCGATTCGTACTTGCGTTTTCATTTCCCATATAGCTAATCAGACATTGATGTATGTATGGGACACCTGTAGGCCTTGTGTTTAGATCCAACTAGTAAAATCAGCATCATCTACTTATCCTTTTATGGACTAGTACAACATCCCACTTGTGGAACATTACTTTTAATTTCACAAATGTACATATAAACTCACTCTACTAAGCCTTTGATTTCACCTGTTTGTCCCTTTGATTGAACCACTCGTCAATTACTTCTCAATCCTGGAATAAAAAAAATACACAATGAAATACTCATGTAAACCCCTGGGGAAAAACCCAGACCTTTATCAGTCAGTGCATTAGCTGCATTAACTGGTACACAAATCTCCCTCTCCTGCCTTGAATTCTTCTGAAACCATAATTAACATTTAACAGTATAAAAAAATAGCATCTGATCCCTGGCTTTTGTTGACTATCATGCCTACAAGGAATCCAATTGAAAATCTCTTGCGAACTATTAGGAATTAAAAAAAAAAGAACAAAGGTAGTCCCAAAAAAGCTATAGCAGCTATCGCGGAAGCTATCCTTTATAGTGTTTTAACTATTAAAGGATTAAAAAAATAAATATGTATATAATATAAGTCACCTCCAAACAAATCATTAAAACATGGTACTTTAGAAGGTATTATTATTTTTATAGTAAGAATACGAGTCAAGTCTGGAATCAACAAACATACTAATATATATCTGAAAGACCAAAAATAATAACTATATCATAATGTTCTTAACAATAAGTACTTCATCACTGAGAAATATGAATGTTGGATTATTGAAAAAGGGCGAGATGAGGTCTTTGCTAGGTTCCCTCATGGTTCAGGCTTATAAAAGATGAATTTGGACCTTTTAGTAATGTTGTATTTCAAAATGGACTCAATGTTTTAACCCATGGGTACCTACGTAGGATGGAGGAGCTATCGCTAGCTATAGCACTTGTAGCTAATATAGCGGAACATTGCCTATAGCTCCGCATTTGGGGTCATAAAAAAGCTATAGCTAGCTATTTAGAACACTATTTTGGATACATTTTGCCAATCTATGTGCAGTTATTTGAAACCTTCTCTTAAATGTGTAGTTTCCTGATAGTTTGCAGTTTGCGCAAAGTACGCGTAGTTTTATGAAATTTACTTTCTTATTTTCGTCATAAAATACATGCTCACTCTACCAATTAAGCCTTTTGTTTCACCTGTTCGGCTCTTTGATTGAACCACTTGTCAATTACTTCTCAATCCTTGAAAAAAAATCACAATGGGATACTCATGCAAACCCCCATGGAAAAAATCCAGACGTTTATCAGTCAATGCATTAGATACATAACTGGTAAGAAATCCTCCCCTCTTGCCTTCAATTTTATTGAAGAGGACCATAATTAACTGTACGACAATAGCATCTGACCTCTGGCTTTTCTTGACTACCATGCATTCAAGGTATCCCCTTGAAAATGTCTTGGGAACAATTAGGAATTAAAAAAAAAGAACAAAGGTTGGCATATACGAGAACCACTTATGAGCTAACTTCATGATTTAAGTTCTCCATTCATGGCATGGTTTTGGTATGCTCTGTAACATCTAACATTGCACAATTTCACGCCATGTTTAGCAGAAATATAAACTGTTCTTTCTTGCATGTCTCTCCTAATGAAAATGATTTCTGATCTTGTAATGCAATATATTTGCAGAAAAAGAGTAATACAGCCAATTACCAGAACCGATGTGTCCTGCGCCTCATTCTTTACCATGTCTGCGTGAATCTCCCTCTCATGATTTTATCATATCACACCTTCAAATTCATGGGCCTGAGGAGCACTCTTCCACTGCCACACTGGTATGCCAGTCCTTCTGTTGCAATCGATAGTAGCATGCAAGTACGGTTGCAACATGCTAGACAATGATTGATACGAAACAAGTGGATGATGACAACAATTTAACCCTCTGGTTATATATATATGCTTGCAGGACTGTTGTTGTTTATCAAGTTCTTTTCTTTTTTCTGATCGAGGATTTCATATTCTATTGGGGGCACAGGGCACTGCATACCAAATGGTTATACCAGCATATTCACAGTGTCCACCATGAGTCAGTGGCATTAATACCTCCAAGTTAATATATTTTTTTACATCATTTAGCTATTACATTTGTAACATCATGGTGTATTCTAAACAGATATGCTACGCCCTTCGGCCTAACATCTGAATATGCCCACCCTGCTGAGATTTTATTCTTGGGCTTCGCTACAGTAGCCGGTCCTGCCGTCACGGGTCCTCATCTGTTCACTCTGTGGGTGTGGATGGTCTCGAGGGTCTTGGAGACAGTTGAGGCTCACTGTGGGTATCACTTCCCCTGGAGCCCATCGAATTTCTTGCCACTCTATGGCGGGTAAGTAAGCTAGCTATAACTAGGGATAAAAACGGAAACAAAATTTCCGACCGTTTCGGAGAAAAACGGAAACGAAAGTCTTTTTTCGGAAAGGGAAACGAAAAATACCGGTACAGAAACGGAAACGGAAATTTTTTGTTGGAAACGGGAGAGCCATTTCCGTCAGAAACGGAAATTTTGTACAGAGTGAAACCGGAAATTCTGTCGAAACCTGGCCCACTTGGCCCAATAATGAGAATGGAGAATTTACATTTATTTTCGAATTAAAATAATTTCAGAAATACAAATGGCTTTATAGAAAATATCAAAGAGTTAAAAAATTCTTAAAAAATCTCAAAGATACTTTTGAACATTTTGAACCTAGGAAAATTATTTCTAGCATAATTTTGGCTTCATTTTTCATGAATAAATTAATTATATAAATCTAAAAAATAGCAAAATGGCATTTATAAACTCCAGAAAATCTAGGATAAATCTCAGAAAATTATAAATAAACATTGAACAATAATATGCAAATTTTAGAGTGTTACACCTTTATAGTTGGAGGAGCAAGAGGATGTCGATGATAATGATATGGAGGAGAATATGATGGTCTAATCTGAGGGACAAATAGCGAGCATTCAACTGACAAACTTGAGAAAAACTTTCTAGTGATACCGGTGAACATAATATTGTTCTTGTATCCGCCTTTGAGGTGAAATAAGTTACATTGTTCTTGCGATTATGTATATTATGATCATGTGCTATGTTCTTGTAGAATTTTCCACTTTCGTTTTCGTATCCGCTCCGTTTCATTCTGCATTCGTTTCCGTCACTATCCGTTTCCGGGGTTTCCGGTTTCGTTTCCATTACCGGTAAAAGATGTGGAAACGGAAACGAAACGACCACTTACCGATCGTTTCCGTTCTGTTTTCATCCCTAGCTATAAATGTATATTGTCCTCGATGTCCATTTGGCATTTGTATGCGACCTTAATACATGGCCATGCATATTTGCCATGAACAGTTCTGAATTCCACGACTATCACCACCGGGTGCTCTACACCAAGTCTGGGAATTACTCGTCGACTTTCATCTACATGGACTGGTGAGAATCTGCTCCCCATTGTTTCTTTCCTGTTACCCTTTCTGAATTGCTTCATGCATGGTACCCTCCTCTTCTCCCTTATATATACGAGCTGCTCTTCTTCATGCATCTTGTGCTAGGTTGTTTGGAACTGATAGAGATTACCGCAAAGCAAAGGCCCTAGAGGAGAAAGAAGGGAAGCATTTGTAAATTGTGAGAGCTGCTCTCTTTCCTGTTGTCTTGTTGCAAATGAAGGGAAGCATTTGTAATGGGATCTTGTTATTTGGGAACTATCGTATCCGATCAAGTTTATATTTTTCGCAATCATGGTGCGCTTCAACTAAACATCGTTAGAAAGGATCGTGCAAAATTTTTGTGATTCAGTTTGAAGAATCAATTTAACTTCAGGAGAGGGGGATCGATTAATGAAGGAAAGAAAAGATGATGTAAAGGACAAATCATTCTCGCTAATAAGAATGCCCATGTGGCAATTTCACCTAGAAGGGTGGTAATGGGTTACTGCTACGGCACGTCCTTCAGTCCTTGTATAATGCTCAAGCTAGGAGGAATCGTTGGTATGCATAGGTTGAATACAGCATTATTATTTTCTCTTTATTTGTTTTTTCACATAGAGGTAGCCTAGGTGTTCTGCTTCGTTGGAATGAAGGAAAGAAAGTGATAATTTCTTCTTCTTCTTCTTCTTCTTCTTCTTCTTCTTCTTCTTCTTTTAGCTACTGCAGCAAAATTTGCACCCACAGAGTGCTCGTAAGCAGGGTTTAGACCTCCAGTTTCTGCCTTGGAGCTCCCTTGCCTTAGCTTTCGGTAGAGCCTGCGCCAAACTTCCTGCATTGACGAACACTTCATTATCTGAAAACACAAGTCATTTCTTAGCTTCCAAAGGCCCAACAAACCGCAGCACAGACAATGTTGGTAATTTTATTCTTGGTCTGTACCGACCCCCTTGTCAAGGAGACGAGATATCCTCCTAGATAACTTTTGCTACTACCCAATCAGAGAACAAATGATGTATACATTCTTTCTAATCACAGAAGAAGCAATTGAGGTTATCCCTAGTCAGAAGCTCATTCCAAGATAACAACCAAAGAAACACCTGAATCCTTGGAGGAATACTAAGCTTCCAAACATCACGAATGTAAACTGGACTTAACAGCTCTGAAGTTGATCACTGAAAAAAGAGACTGTACTGAATAAACACCTGAAGCTGCAAGTTTCCAAACCAGGGAGTCATTATCATCGCCAGTGAAATGGATACTTTCTGCAATACTCACCACCTCATGCTACATACTCGTAAGCCTTTCATCTATACACCTTGTAAAAGTAAATCTAAGATCAGCTAAAGCTAGCAGCTCCCTTTTCATTTACCAAAGCATGTCAATCCCAGTATTAAATGGCTAAACTAGTGTTACCAAACAAGACATCTTCCCAAAACTTAATTTTCCTACCCCTACCAACTTTCCAAAGGTACCCAGGCCACATCTAGCAGCATGAAGAGAGACATTGTCAAGTTTCAGGATCATTTCTTTTCTTTTTCCGTTTAATTTCTTTGGGGCCGACTTGCGCGAGTAGTGATCAAGTTTCAGATGACTAGATTAGAAACAAAAAGAAAAATATAAATCAATTAAAAATTTAACATTAAGGTTATGTGGATGTAAGGAGTTGAGTGACGGCCCATCATATCGAACGTTACACTATGTACTCCTTATGTGCAGCAGTACTCTTGGATTGGATTAGAGTTTTGTGAGATATGTTATGGGCATGTACGGTCTCAAGAATAAAAAAAGATGAATCTCGTAGAGAGAACTAAAATAATGATGCTGAAGCAACCACATACGAGTATGCATGATCTTAAAAATGAAGAAGATGAATCTTATAGAGAGAACTAAAATAGTGATGTTGAAGCAATCACAATGAGAGAAATATTTGGCCAAGCCGACCACAAATTTTTTAAACACAACCTCAAAAAAATATAAGAGATTGTTGTCCTTTTATAATCTCTCAAACTTTTAGGACTCTCGGATCCTTTCCCTATAAAAGAATCTAGTGTTGAAAAATAACCTAGCCCTTAATCCTCTCAAACACCTCTTACTTTGGATGAGTTAGTTAGTGGTTTCTTGGTCGCTTAGGTTTTTCATAACCATCCCATGGTTTATATAGCCCCCTTAGTCTTCCTTTAAAGCAAGTAGGAATCCTACTTTGAAAGAAAGTAGAAATCTTAATCCTATTAGGTTTCATCTAACACATATTTCAAGTCCTAAAAGACTAGATATGAGTCACCATAATTAACAACCTCCATCTTGACTCTTATCCATTGAAGTCATCGTGTTCTTCCAAAACTTAGTTAAAGTCGGCTCCGCATTATTTTTGTTTTTCCTCCCACCTTCGGGAGTGCCCCCCACGACAGGACCTTGTGCACATCACTGTAATATGTGTGCTAGAGTTCAGGCTTGGCCTTCCGAACCCTCCACCTCAGAGCTCTTTCCTTGTGTAATTTGGTAACACACCTCCTATTCTTACAGCTCTCTATGCCATGGCTTTAAACCATCTCTAAGCTCTACATGCTTGTTGGTACCTCGTGGTTGGTCTAGCCACGCCTTCCTTTTTCTAACAAATCATACCTTCGCATTTTCCGCCTACTAGATTTTGCAATCGTCTTTGTAGTTTCGCATATAACTGCAGTTGAGATTTGAGTACCTATCATTGATGATAGGTTTTCTTCTCTGACTAGGATTTTTATCAGACCTCCCATTGATTGCTTTTCCTTTAGGTTTATCCATCAATCGGTATCCTCTATTGTTTTAGATATTTTTCATAGTTACCTGCCCTTTGCAAGTAACTTGCATAACTCCAACTCAAAGTGATTTCTTACAACATTTGGGTTTATGTGACTCATATACATTAGATTCTTGTTTATGCCAAAAACATACCAAACTCCCATCAATATGTGATATACTCTATTATACATCACCAATGTAACTGTTCACACCTCGGTAATTGCATACTACTTGTAATCCATCAAGTAAACAATTCTATGTGTCGGATGTAGAGATCTTTTGTCAAATATCTCCCTCGCCCAACATACAAGGAAGCAACAACTTAAATCTAATATTCACCCATGAAAAGTACCTGATTGACTGATGAAAAGCATGTCTAAATCATCTTAATTTGCTACCGTAAATTGAGCATGCACTATTCATTTGCTTCAAACTTGAATAATTTTTTATCATATGTCCTTCTTTGTCATATAAATAGCATATACATGTGCCCTTACTTTTGCCCTTATTCTTCTTATAACTCCTGCTTTTGCCTATAACACCTACTGTAACTAATGCTTGATCACCTGAGAATGAAGATTCCATGGGGTTTTCAAGTACTCTGCCTTTAATAAACATATGCAACTATCTCGTTGAAGTTGATAGTGCTTTTTCTGACAACAATATTCATCACCAATTTCTCCTATCATGGTGGTAGCGATGATGCCAGCATGCCAACTTTATCGTTTCCTTCAATTTGCTCATCCATACTAGTTAATTGCATGATAAGCTTGTTAAAGATATTGAGATTGTCAATAAAGTGTGTACTTTACTCCATATGCAACATATACAGTTGTCTCTTTAGCACCACTGGTTTTGTCAATAATTTTGTCATATACAATTCTTCTAAATCTTTTCATAATTTCTTTGGCAAATTCTCTTCAATCATTGAGTAATTTGCATAATTGCAGAGACATAGACAAATTGTATTAACAAAATTTTGCTACATCACCTTCTAGTCTTTAGCAAACGTCTTTTTCAATTTGTCCCCTTCAAGAGCAGTGATGAACTCTTGCTGGACAAGGACATCATTCACTACACATTTCTGCACGCTGAAATTTTCTTCACTGTTAAATCTCTCTACTTGATTCCACATCATTGATATCGATCTTGATTTTGTGCCACCTGACGTTTTATTGACCTTCTAAAAAAATCTAATTAATCTGGTCTTCGCACTGATCACTTGTTACACTCTAATACCCCTTCTTATACACAATAGCCCCTTAGATTGAATCGGAGTTTTGCGAGATACAACACGAGCATGCACGGTCTCAAGAATGAAGAAGATAAAATCTTGTAGAGAGAACCAAAATAATGATGTTGAAGCAACCATGATGAGAGATAAAGGTTTGGTGAAGCCAACCGCAAATTCTTTAAGCATAACCTCAAAAGAGTACAAGAGATTATTGCTCTCTCGCAACCTCTCAAACCTTTTAAGACTCTCGTATACTTGCCCTATACAAGAATCTAGTGCTAAATAATAAACTAGCCTCTAATTTGCTCGTGTAACTCTTGTTTTGGATGAGTTGGTTTCTGACTTCTTAATTACTTGGGTTTTCTATAACCACCCTATAGCTTATATAGCCCTTAGTCCTCCAAAGCAAGTAGGAATACTATTATAAGAGAAAGTAGTAATCATATTCCTATCAGGATTCATCTAGCACACCTAGTTGCGGAACTAGAAAAATTTCTATGAGTACATACTTCATATATACAACTCTATAGTTTTATACAATAGTTTTGTAAATCATAAATCCAATGCATATATTTGAAATTTGCTAAAAGTACAATACAATTAGTTCTGATGTCTTAAAATTTTCAAATCACTAAAATCAAAATCAATTCAATCAACAAATTTGACCTATTGAAAAGGTGATCTTATGGCATTTTCTAAATATTTAGAGTGATGGGTGCCCCAGCACTCTAGATCCATGAGCACATCTTTTTAAATCCTAAAAGACTACATATAAGTCACCATGATTAACATATAAGGAGTGTACATTTGCATGGATGCATTTATACTTCACTTCTTTCATATAAGTCCAACAAATACGTACATAGGCCAAATTAAGCTGCTCATATGCTTAGCTTAGGTTAGGTGGCTAGTTCTTCTCTTGGGAAGAAGAGGAAGAGCTGGAGAAAAAGCAGTAGCAACAACTTATAAGTTACGCTAGGATCAATTCTTGCATTGGAAGCTAAAATGCATATTTATCTTATCTTGTTGTTGGGGGCGTCGCATGCATGCCCCCAATTCCATTCTCCTCCTGCCAGCCTTCGTTCCTTGTTGCTGGCTGGTCCATGACTAGAGGTGGGCGTCGTGCTGAGTCAGGCTGGCCCAACACGGGTCCATCGTGCTTCGTGCCTGAATCGTGCCGGGCCACGACGACCCGTCGTGCTCACCGTGCTGTGCCGTGCTAACCTGGCTCACCTTCAGCGAGCCCAGACATAGCCCATTTATGCTTCGTATCTATTTCATGCCGTGCCAGCCTAGGGCTAGCCCATTTGCACTATTCTGATGAGAGGAAAGGTGCATCGAACAATGGGGTCACCAGAGTTGGATTAAAAGGGTAGGGCATCTGTGGTGGTCAACGGAGTTGATGGGGAGGGAGGACGAGAGGATGGCGGAGGCGTGGAGCGTGGTGTCGGGGGAGGCAGAGGGTGGTGGCATAGCGAGAAAGACAAAGAAGAGGTTATCATGACGTGGGTGATAGTGTGGCACATCTAGCGAGAAAGATAAAGAAGAGGCTGCTACGACATAGGTGATAGTGCTACATAACTAGCAAGAAAGACAAAAGAGAGATTACCACAACGAGAGAGAGAGCGATGAGCGAGTGAGTAGCGATAGGAGTGGAGATAACTAGGCACAGTGTCGACCGAGGAGAGGGAGAGAGGGACTGAGAGAGTGACATAGAAAGTCGGAGGGAGAGAGAGGGATAGTGAGAGTGAGAGTGGGCCAGAGAGAGTGACATAGAGAGTCGGGGGAGAGAGGACTGATAGAGTGAGAGTGAGCAGAAAGAGTGACACAGAGAGTCGGAGGGAGAGAGTGATATAGAGAGTCGGAGGGAGAGAGAGGGACTGAGATTTTATTTTGTTTTCTCTTTTTCCATTTCCTCCCTTTTTTCCATTTCCCCAAGAAAGTGGTTACCGAACAAGTTGAATAACAAATTGCAAAATTGATACCTATATTTGTCAGTATAACAGATTTAATCCAATTACGATAAAACTCTATTAATGGGTTTAATTTACCAAAAAAAGAAAAAAATTATTTACTCAAATTAAAGTTTTTAATCCTTTCTTTTTTTCTTCTTTTTCATTTTCCCTCTTCATTTTCTCTTTTCTCTTCTCCCATTTCCATTTTTCCCTCCCCCTTCCCCCAATTTTTTCCCCTTCGAACCGACCGGCACCCTCTCTCCTTTTTCCCTCCTCTTCACCGAATTTTTCCCTTCCCCACCAACCGGCACCCTCTTCCTCGGCTTGCCTCGCCTCCCCATTGTCTCGTCGTCCACCCAATCTTTTTTCCCCATCGCCCCCGACGGCCTCCTCGCCGCTCCCCGCGCCCTTGCCAACCACGCTGCCCTCTAATCCTCCACCTTGACGCCTCCTCGTCTCCCCCCACAGCGCCTCGCTCGCCTCCCCCCACCCCTCGGCCTCTACCCTTCGCCGCCCCCCTCGGCCTCCTCCGCCCAGCGCCCCCCTTGATCTCCTAGCGGGTCCCGACAACATCTATAAAATTTTAATTTTTTCACACATGATACATAGGGGAAATCCCTGTTTTAAACTCAAATATGAATCACATGAAAAAATGTAAGGGAGTCCACAGTTTTTAGCGTATTTTGTAAATACTTTCATATGTGCATATAAAAAGGAGTATGCTTAAAAAATATACATACCATCTTGTTAGTTCCATTTGCGAAATTTATATTGTGATGATTAATTTGACAACAATTTAATATATGTGTGATGATTTTTGTGACAACAATATTTGTTATGAAATAAGGTACTGCGAGAGTTTGTTTTATTTGTGACAGAAATGCAAAAAAAGGCAACAGAAGTGCAACGCAGGACGCGAGATGCACGTTCTGTATGAGTGACGCAGTGACACGGACGATACTGCTTGGTCGAGGAGAATCAGCCAGTGGTAGCGTAGTCCGAGAGAAGCACACGCCGGGTCGCAGAGGTGCTGCGCAGACGCGAGGTCGCAGAGGTGCAGTGTACGCGAAATCGCAGGTCAGAGGCGCGACGCGAAAGTCGCAGGTGGTGCAATGAGTCGGGATCGTGAGGTCTCTGCAGATGGTCGACGCAGATGTGACGGCCAGCCGGGTTGTCTTTGGCGAGCTAGTCATGTGAGGCGGCAGGGGGCGTGCGTGTGCATATATATGAGTTTTGGGCTATATGCATGCAATTGGGCCATGTGTTATTGGGCCTAGTGTATCTGTATGCATATATGTAATTTAGGTTGTATGAGAGAGGGAGGAGATCTCCTGTTAGAGTTGAGAAAGGAATAGGCTGAAGAATCGGTGAAGAATCCGAGTCGGCGACGTCGGCATGAGAAGGATAAAAGGAGCAGCCGCACGGAAGAAAAGATGAAGCCGCACAAAATAGAAAAGAATACAGAGCCTCGGTCGGCGGCGCAAAAAGAAGAAAGAGCAGCGGCAGGCGACGCACGGGAAAAAGAAGATCGCGAGGAGACGGCGCAAGAAATTAGAGCGAGGCGGCGCGGCAGGCAGTCGTGCGGCTGTTGTGCGTCGTCTGCACGGAGGAGCACTGCAAGCATCGGCGGCCGTGCGCAAGAGAAAGCAACGATCTAGCAAGAAGAAAAAGAGAAGTCAGAAAATATCCATAGCCTGGTTGGAACACGATTTCACAATGTTCTCTGTTTCCATCGTTCAAAGTAACACTCTTATTTTTATTCCGATCTACTAACTATTGTTTACATATAATTACTTTCTAGTTTGCATGTTTAATCTAGTTTCTGTTCCATAGTATTAGATCAATTATTCTAGAAAGATTTGATAAGTTTAGTCATTATTTTATTAATTTCCAGAATTAATAAAAACATAAAAAAATTAGTTTTAGGTGTTAGTTTGCACCAATTCACCCCCCCTCTTGGTGCGCTTCGATCCTACAATTGGTATCAGAGCAGATTTGCTTTAGATTTAATTTAACAATTAAAAAGCATGGCGCATGTTGCATCTTTTTCTTTGTCTAAACCTCCTGTTTTTAGTGGTGATGATTACCCTTATTGGAAAGTTCGCATGGAGTCATTTTTGAAATCTCAAGGGTATGAATTGTGGGAAATTGTAGCTACGAAATATGTAAAACCTAAAAATATCATCACTAAGGAAGAAAAAGAGCTTTACACCTTGAATCAAAAAGCCATGAGTTATTTTTATGGTGCATTATCTAGAGATGAATTTAATAGGATTTCTACTTTAACAACTGCTCATGAAATTTGGTATTCTTTAGAGATTATTCATGAAGGAACTAATGAAGTTAAAAATGCTAAAATTGAAGTGTATACACGTGAGTATGAGCTATTTAAAATGAACTCTGGGGAGACGATTAAAGATTTTGGTACTCGCTTTAATGAACTTGTTAATAAACTTTCTGCCCTAGGAAAAGTGCTCTCACAAGAAGATCAATGTAGAAAATTGCTTAGGTCTCTAGATCAAAAAATTTGGCATGTTAAAGTGACTGCAATAAATGAGTTTAAGGAATTGAGCTCTTTGAAACTAGATTCTTTAATTGGTTCATTGATGACATATGAGATGAGTATGAGTCAATTTAATAATGATCTTTCTAATGATTCTTCCATTGCTTTAGCCACTGTTGAAAAAGAAAAAGACATTGATGATATGGATTTTGATGGGCTCTCACTTCTGTCTAAAAGAGTAAATAAAGCCTTAAGAACAAAATTTTCAAAGAATAATGAAAAAGGTTTTCGAAAAGGAAGAAGTGATCTTAGTGCAATACAATGCTTTGAGTGCGATGAATTTGGTCATTATAAAAGTGATTGTCCCAAGCTTGCTAACAAGAAGTCTAGTTCTTTTCAAAAGTAAATTTTCAGTAAGAAGATGAAGCATGTACTTCATAAGACACTATTGAAGATGGCGGAGGAGCTTGATCTCTCAAGTGATAGTGATGAGGATGATCCATTGGCATGTCTTGGAAAGGATGACGATGATATTGCTGATTTATGTCTTATGGGGAGGAACATAGACAATGAGGACGCGATGATGAGGACATCGACAACGACAATGAGGTGACTAAGTCTGAAATTTTTAAAGCTTTTAGGTGCACAAGAGAGAATTTCAAATGCATTGATGAAGAAGTATAAAGCATTAAAATTGGAATATGATGTGCTTCTTTCCACCACTAGTAATAAGGATGATAAATGTGACTCTTGTGTAAAATTGAAAATGAAACTTGAAAAACCATGCAAATCTTGTGAAATTTTGAAAAATAAAATTTTTGATCTTGAGAATGTTTCTTGTGAGTCATGTGAATTTTATAGGAGTAAGAATGCCTTGCTGAAATCTAGTCTTTTAACATGTGACAATTGTCCTATCTTGCAAAAAGAGGTAGATTCCTTAAAAATTCTTTGGTAAAAATTGCTCAAATTTAGAGAATGATGTGAATAAGATAGCAAAAGAATTTTCTTGTGAGGACCTTGCTGGAATTAGAAGAAAATTAATTGAACTTGAAAACGTCCTTACACATTTTTATGCAATAGATGTCGGATCTTGCTAAAGAAAACAATTACTTGAAAATATCTTTGGAAAAAATGACAAATAGTGAGAAAAACTTTAATATGATCTTAGATACATCAAAATGCTCTTTCATGAAAGAAGGTCTAGGATACATTAAAATTCTTGCTTTCAAAGTCCGTTAGCTAAGGAGAATTCCAATTTGCATGTTACTACCTCAAAAGCTAAATCTGAAAATAAAATTGTGAAAAAATGTTTTAATTGTGGAAAACTTGGACATATTAAAACCAATTGCTATGCTAATTTAGGTCCAAAATTTTGGAACAATTTTCATAATGTGAAGTGCATATTGCTAGAAATTGTTTTGTGCATCCTACACATTGTTTTGAAACTAATAAAATTAATTACCACAAAGAAAAAATGTTCATTTTGATTCTAAACTTCCTCAAAAACAGCAAGCATCTTTGGGCATTTCTCCTATATATTGTACATATCGAACTAGAAGCCCGATTGAGTCAAATAGCGCTAAAACAATGTAGGTTCCAAAAAATTCTTTTAAAAACAGCAAAGGGTCACATAGAATTTGGGTACCTAAACACATTCTTTCATCTTAGAATAAAGATAAATGACTTGGAAACTGGTGGCTAATTGATTTGGATTGTTCATGACACATGACACAAGATTAAAAATTGTTTCCAAGTCTAGAAATTGTGAAGGATAGTGATAATGTGTTTAATGTTGAGACTAACTGACTCGAGGGATCATATGATATTGCTTTGGATGAGTCTAACCCCTATGCTAGAACTGTTTTGCAAAGTGCAGGTTTGTAGATGACAAAAAGAGATGATGAGCCTACACCAACAACAAATTTTGAACTTGATTCAAATGTGAATGGAGAAACATGAATTCAATAAGGTACATGTGCTTTTGGCCTATGGTACTCTTATGACTCTCATTTAGAACATATTGGTTATTCTTATGCTGTTTTTGTTAGTAATAAAATTGATATATAATACCATTTTATTCGAGATCATATGGAGAAAAATTCGATTGCAATTATTTATAAAAAAAAGACATCTTCACTAAACCTTTGGCATTTTTTGAGTTTGCGAGATTATAAGGAGAATTGTGTATCATTTATCCAAATAATGTGAGGTAGATGCAACATTTGAGGGGGAGCATATTCATTTGTATTGAAATAGATACATTTATTTAGAAGTATTGTGAGCAATATCTTTTAAAAATCTATTTATTTGTAAATATCTGTCGACATCTGTTTTTGATAGTGGTATGTAGCAAGTTACTTTAGACTATCTAGTCCCCATTGATTCATGACCAAGTTCCTTACGTATTCAATGTTGGGCATTTTTATTCTTCACTGAGCAGTATTGGAGACTTGCTAAAATCACATCTAATGATACCATGAGTGTTCTCTAGTACTCAAGATCTTGTGGGTTATGCTAAATGTAAGTTACTTCCATTACTTTCTAATACCATGGTAATAGTCGACATATGCCCAAGAAAACATGTTCCTATGACTATAAACTCGAAAAATCGGGGTAGTCATATTCAAAAAAAAAAGGAGCTTCCTCAAAGTGGATGCGAAAAAAAAGAAAAGAGAAAAAAATGTACCTCAAAGTGGTACTCAGTGAACAAATGTTATGGGCATACTAGACAAATACCTGTGGTGTGAGTGGCTGGGTGGAGTAAAATGATTATGTATAGCCTTCTAAAAACTTGAAGAAAGGTTCTTACTTATGCTCCACAAAAATTTATTATGCGATCTGACATTTGCTTATGTATGAATGAAATGCTTACGTTGATTTGTGAGTTGAAGCGAAGTATGATCTAGTGGAAGGTTTCTAGATGTTTAAATGTTCCTTTCTACTACTTTTTATTGGAATAGATGTTGCATGAGTATATGTATTTTTTATTTAACTCGATTGCTCATGATATATTCTAAATGTTTGGATTTATTTCAATTATCCATTGCTTCAATAGCATTTTTATTCATCCTTGATGTGTGTTTTGCCAAAGGGGAGAAATAATATGCTTAAACCGAGATTATTAAGGGGAGTTGCTGAATGGTAATTAAAGGCGATTGTTGATAAAAATTATGGATTATTAGCGTGTTGTCAAATCACTCATCAAGGGGAGATTGTTAGTTCCATTTGCGAAATTTATATTGTGATGATTAATTTGACAACAATTTAATATATGTGTGATGATTTTTGTGACAACAATATTTGTTATGAAATAAGGTACTACGAGAGTTTGTTTTATTTGTGACAGAAATGCAATGAAACAACAGGAAGTGCTTGAGGACGCGAGATGCACGTTCGCGTATGACGACGCCGCATGACGTACACTGCAGGTCGAGGAGAATCCGCAGGTGGCGCGTAGTCCGAGAAAGCACCTTGAAGGTCGCAGAGGTGCGGTAGCAGACGCGAGGTCGCAGAGGTGCGGAGTGGCCTGAAATCGCGAGTCTGAGGCGCGACCGCGAAAGTCGCAGGTGGTGCAGCGAGTCGGGATCGTGAGGTCTCTGCAGATGGTCGACAGATGTGACGGCCAGCGGGTTGTCTTGGCGAGCTAGTCATGTGAGAGGCAGGTGGGCGTGTGTGCATATATATGAGTTTTGGGCTATATGCATGCAATTGGGCCATGTGTTATTGGGCCTAGTGTATCTGTATGCATATATGTAATTTAGGTTGTATGAGAGAGGGAGGAGATCTCCTGTTAGAGTTGAGAAAGGAATAGGCTGAAGAATCGGTGAAGAATCCGAGTCGGCGACGTCGGCATGAGAAGGATAAAAGGAGCAGCCGCACGGAAGAAAAGATGAAGCCGCACAAAATAGAAAAGAATACAGAGCCTCGGTCGGCGGCGCAAAAAGAAGAAAGAGCAGCGGCAGGCGACGCACGGGAAAAAGAAGATCGCGAGGAGACGGCGCAAGAAATTAGAGCGAGGCGGCGCGGCGAGCAGTCGTGCGGCTGTTGTGCGTCGTCTGCACGGAGGGAGCACTGCAAGCATCGGCGGCCGTGCGCAAGAGAAAGCAACGATCTAGCAAGAAGAAAAAGAAGTCAGAAAATATCCATAGCCTGGTTGGAACACGATTTCACAATGTTCTCTGTTTCCATCGTTCAAAGTAACACTCTTATTTTTATTCCGATCTACTAACTATTGTTTACATATAATTACTTTCTAGTTTGCATGTTTAATCTAGTTTCTGTTCCATAGTATTAGATCAATTATTCTAGAAAGATTTGATAAGTTTAGTCATTATTTTATTAATTTCCAGAATTAATAAAAACATAAAAAATTAGTTTTAGGTGTTAGTTTGCACCAATTCACCCCCTCTTGGTGCGCCGATCCTACAATTGGTATCGAGCAGATTTGCTTTAGATTTAATTTAACAATTAAAAAGCATGGCGCATGTTGCATCTTTTTCTTTGTCTAAACCTCCTGTTTTTAGTGGTGATGATTACCCTTATTGGAAAGTTAGCATGGAGTCATTTTTGAAATCTCAAGGGTATGAATTGTGGGAAATTGTAGCTACTGAAATATGTAAAACCTAAAAATATCATCACTAAGGAAGAAAAAAGCTTTACACCTTGAATCAAAAAGCCATGAGTTATTTTTATGGTGCATTATCTAGAGATGAATTTAATAGGATTTCTACTTTAACAACTGCTCATGAAATTTGGTATTCTTTAGAGATTATTCATGAAGGAACTAATGAAGTTAAAAATGCTAAAATTGAAGTGTATACACGTGAGTATGAGCTATTTAAAATGAACTCGGGGAGACGATTAAAGATTTTGGTACTCGCTTTAATGAACTTGTTAATAAACTTTCTGCCCTAGGAAAAGTGCTCTCACAAGAAGATCAATGTAGAAAATTGCTTAGGTCTCTAGATCAAAAAATTTGGCATGTTAAAGTGACTGCAATAAATGAGTTTAAGGAATTGAGCTCTTTGAAACTAGATTCTTTAATTGGTTCATTGATGACATATGAGATGAGTATGAGTCAATTTAATAATGATCTTTCTAATGATTCTTCCATTGCTTTAGCCCTTGTTGAAAAAGAAAAAGACATTGATGATATGGATTTTGATGAGCTCTCACTACTGTCTAAAAGAGTAAATAAAGCCTTAAGAACAAAATTTTCAAAGAATAATGAAAAAGGTTTTCGAAAAGGAAGAAGTGATCTTAGTGCAATACAATGCTTTGAGTGCGATGAATTTGGTCATTATAAAAGTGATTGTCCCAAGCTTGCTAACAAGAAGTCTAGTTCTTTTCGCAAAGTAAATTTTCAGTAAGAAGATGAAGCATGTACTTCATAAGACACTATTGAAGATGGCGGAGGAGCTTGATCTCTCAAGTGATAGTGATGAGGATGATCCATTGGCATGTCTTGGAAAGGATGACGATGATATTGCTGATTTATGTCTTATGGGGAGGAACATAGACAATGAGGACGACGATGATGAGGACATCGACAACGACAATGAGGTGACTAAGTCTGAAATTTTTAAAGCTTTTCGTGCACAAGAGAGAATTTCAAATGCATTGATGAAGAAGTATAAAGCATTAAAATTGGAATATGATGTGCTTCTTTCCACCACTAGTAATAAGGATGATAAATGTGACTCTTGTGTAAAATTGAAAATGAAACTTGAAAAACCATGCAAATCTTGTGAAATTTTGAAAAATAAAATTTTTGATCTTGAGAATGTTTCTTGTGAGTCATGTGAATTTTATAGGAGTAAGAATGCCTTGCTGAAATCTAGTCTTTTAACATGTGACAATTGTCCTATCTTGCAAAAAGAGGTAGATTCCTTAAAAAATTCTTTGGTAAAAAATTGCTCAAATTTAGAGAATGATGTGAATAAGATAGCAAAAGAATTTTCTTGTGAGGACCTTGCTGGAATTAGAAGAAAATTAATTGAACTTGAAAAACGTCCTTACACATTTTTATGCAATAGATGTCCGGATCTTGCTAAAGAAAACAATTACTTGAAAATATCTTTGGAAAAAATGACAAATAGTGAGAAAAACTTTAATATGATCTTAGATACATCAAAATGCTCTTTCATGAAAGAAGGTCTAGGATACATTAAAAATTCTTGCTTTCAAAGTCCGTTAGCTAAGGAGAATTCCAATTTGCATGTTACTACCTCAAAAGCTAAATCTGAAAATAAAATTGTGAAAAAATGTTTTAATTGTGGAAAACTTGGACATATTAAAACCAATTGCTATGCTAATTTAGGTCCAAAATTTTGGAACAATTTTCATAATGTGAAGTGCATATTGCTAGAAATTGTTTTGTGCATCCTACACATTGTTTTGAAACTAATAAAATTAATTACCAGCAAAGAAAAAATGTTCATTTTGATTCTAAACTTCCTCAAAAACAGCAAGCATCTTTGGGCATTTCTCCTATATATTGTACATATCGAACTAGAAGCCCGATTGAGTCAAATAGCGCTAAAACAATGTAGGTTCCAAAAAATTCTTTTAAAAACAGCAAAGGGTCACATAGAATTTGGGTACCTAAACACATTCTTTCATCTTAGAATAAAGATAAATGACTTGGAAACTGGTGGCTAATTGATTTGGATTGTTCATGACACATGACACAAGATTAAAAATTGTTTCCAAGTCTAGAAATTGTGAAGGATAGTGATAATGTGTTTAATGTTGAGACTAAGCGACTCGAGGATCATATGATATTGCTTTGGATGAGTCTAACCCTATGCTAGAACTGTTTTGCAAAGTGCAGGTTTGTAGATGACAAAAAGAGATGATGAGCCTACACCAACAACAAATTTTGAACTTGATTCAAATGTGAATGGAGAAACATGAATTCAATAAGGTACATGTGCTTTTGGCCTATGGTACTCTTATGACTCTCATTTAGAACATATTGGTTATTCTTATGCTGTTTTTGTTAGTAATAAAATTGATATATAATACCATTTTATTCGAGATCATATGGAGAAAAATTCGATTGCAATTATTTATAAAAAAAAGACATCTTCACTAAACCTTTGGCATTTTTTGAGTTTGCGAGATTATAAGGAGAATTGTGTATCATTTATCCAAATAATGTGAGGTAGATGCAACATTTGAGGGGGAGCATATTCATTTGTATTGAAATAGATACATTTATTTAGAAGTATTGTGAGCAATATCTTTTAAAAATCTATTTATTTGTAAATATCATCGACATCTGTTTTTGATAGTGGTATGTAGCAAGTTACTTTAGACTATCTAGTCCCCATTGATTCATGACCAAGTTCCTTACGTATTCAATGTTGGGCATTTTTATTCTTCACTGAGCAGTATTGGAGACTTGCTAAAATCACATCTAATGATACCATGAGTGTTCTCTAGTACTCAAGATCTTGTGGGTTATGCTAAATGTAAGTTACTTCCATTACTTTCTAATACCATGGTAATAGTCGACATATGCCCAAGAAAACATGTTCCTATGACTATAAACTCGAAAAATCGGGTAGTCATATTCAAAAAAAAGAGCTTCCTCAAAGTGGATGCACGAAAAAAAAGAAAAGAGAAAAAATGTACCTCAAAGTGGTACTCGGTGAACAAATGTTATGGGCATACTAGACAAATACACGTGGTGTGGTGGTGGGTGGAGTAAAATGATTATGTATAGCCTTCTAAAAACTTGAAGAAAGGTTCTTACTTATGCTCCACAAAAATTTATTATGCAGTCCTGACATTTGCTTATGTATGAATGAAATGCTTACGTTGATTTGTGAGTTGAAACGAAGTATGATCTAGTGGAAGGTTTCTAGATGTTTAAATGTTCCTTTCTACTACTTTTTATTGGAATAGATGTTGCATGAGTATATGTATTTTTTATTTAACTCGATTGCTCATGATATATTCTAAATGTTTGGATTTATTTCAATTATCCATTGCTTCAATAGCATTTTTTATTCATCCTTGATGTGTGTTTTGCCAAAGGGGGAGAAATAATATGCTTAAACTGAGATTATTAAGGGGGAGTTGCTGAATGGTAATTAAAGGGCGATTGTTGATAAAAATTATGGATTATTAGCGTGTTGTCAAATCACTCATCAAGGGGGAGATTGTTAGTTCCATTTGCGAAATTTATATTGTGATGATTAATTTGACAACAATTTAATATATGTGTGATGATTTTGTGACAACAATATTTGTTATGAAATAAGGTCTACGCGAGAGTTTGTTTTATTTGTGACAGAAATGCAGTGAAGGCAACAGAAGTGCTTGAGGGCCTTGAGATGCACGTTGCAAAGCCTTGAAGTGACGCAGTGACGCACATGCTTAGTCGAGGAGAATCCGCGCAGTGGTAGCGTAGTCCGAGAGAAGCACACGCTGAAGGTCGCAGAGGTCTGGCGCGACGCGAGGTCGCAGAGGTGCAGTGGCCTGTGAAATCGCAGGTCACGGAGGCGCAGACCTGCGAAAGTCGCAGTGGTGCAATGAGTCGGGATCGTGAGGTCTCGCGAGATGGTCGACGCAGATGTGTGACGGCCAGCGGGTTGTCTTGTGAAGCTAGTCATGTGAGGCGGCAGGTGGGCGTGCGTGTGCATATATATGAGTTTTGGGCTATATGCATGCAATTGGGCCATGTGTTATTGGGCCTAGTGTATCTGTATGCATATATGTAATTTAGGTTGTATGAGAGAGGGAGGAGATCTCCTGTTAGAGTTGAGAAAGGAATAGGCTGAAGAATCGGTGAAGAATCCGAGTCGGCGACGTCGGCATGAGAAGGATAAAAGGAGCAGCCGCACGGAAGAAAAGATGAAGCCGCACAAAATAGAAAAGAATACAGAGCCTCGGTCGGCGGCGCAAAAAGAAGAAAGAGCAGCGGCAGGCGACGCACGGGAAAAAGAAGATCGCGAGGAGACGGCGCAAGAAATTAGAGCGAGGCGGCGCGGCAGGCAGTCGTGCGGCTGTTGTGCGTCGTCTGCACGGAGGGAGCACTGCAAGCATCGGCGGCCGTGCGCAAGAGAAAGCAACGATCTAGCAAGAAGAAAAAAGAGAAGTCAGAAAATATCCATAGCCTGGTTGGAACACGATTTCACAATGTTCTCTGTTTCCATCGTTCAAAGTAACACTCTTATTTTTATTCCGATCTACTAACTATTGTTTACATATAATTACTTTCTAGTTTGCATGTTTAATCTAGTTTCTGTTCCATAGTATTAGATCAATTATTCTAGAAAGATTTGATAAGTTTAGTCATTATTTTATTAATTTCCAGAATTAATAAAAACATAAAAAAAATTAGTTTTAGGTGTTAGTTTGCACCAATTCACCCCCCCTCTTGGTGCGCTTCGATCCTACACATCTGTAAAAAAAAGTGCATACCACCTAGATAACCTTATATACTCATATATGGTAGATATATATCCTCTGTTGTACGAGACTCTCAGTTATGAGATACAATATACAGAGTAACTACACATGGCCGGAAGTAGAAAAGAGGCTTCATATAACCCATGATAGTACTGGCCAGCACACATCACATATATAGAGTGGTCCTGTAAGCAACAGTACTGGCCGGCATTGCACATACTGTAGATATTTCCTCGAAACATAATCACTACTACTGAGCGGCACATTACTATCGCTTTATCGTGTCGGTTCTTAAGTTTTCGGAAAAACGATTGTGATAGATAACCCGGACGGGGTGTTAGTAATAATCACTATCGGTTACGAGATTATAGTGATTGTGATATGGACTCAACATATCTCAATCGGTTCTCAACTAACAGCGATAGTGATATGAATATCACCTCTATCGGTTCCAAGAAAATAAGCGATAGTGATGATCGCGTATATATCACTATCGGTTCTTTTTATAAGTGATAGTGATGTGGGTATACATCACTATCGGTTCCAAAAAAAGCGATAGTGATGTTCACGTGATCATCACTATCTCTTTATGGAAAGAACCGATAGTGATAACAAGTGAAATCACTATCGCGTTTTAGTTGAGAACCGATTGTGATGTGCCTCGCTAGGTTATATATACCACTCGGGAACAAGATCTCTGTTGTTGTTCGGAGGAGATTTCTCACGCCGATCAAGAAAACAGCTCATATTACGTGCTTGGAAGCAAATACTTGGATGATAAAATTTGAAGTCCTCAAGGATAGGTGTTAAGAGGGCAAATTTGAAGCCTTATCTTGAGGAGATTCCCTTCTTTTTACCCTCGTTTGCTGTTTTCTTCAAAATGTGAGCAATCCGGCCTTTAAATTAAACCCTTCAATTTTGCACTAGGTAATTTTGATACATCGTGAATAAAGTTTAAGTTACCTTGGAATTGAGTATATGCTATCGATTTCACACTCTCCATTAATTTGTCAAGCACACATCTATTTAATTATTGTAGTGCTCTTGTTAATATGGAATTATTGTTAATTTCTATCATGTGATAAATGCTAGAGTTTAGGCTTGAACCTCGTCTCTGTTCGAGGATGCTTGTTTATAAATATGCGAACAAAATGGCATATTTATAAGTGAGCGATCTCGAATTGTCCACGTTTTTAATTGGACGATTCGAGGATATGTGGTTTGGGCAAGTTCTGGTATGTTGTACAACTCGAGTAGATTTGATAAGCGTCTCACGGTGTTCTCCATATACACACCCTCTTGACTGTTGTCGAGGCGTGTATATGGAGAACAGCGAAGATCTTCAAATTTTCTCCGAGTTGTACAACAACAAGAACTTTCCCGAACCACATATCCTCGAATGAGATAGGACCTAACCTATTTAGAGATTAGGAGTCATCGTTGGTACCCTTGTTTTGTTTTGTTGTAGTCAAAAGATTTGCAAGTACTACTGATAGCTATATAATTAGATTATTTGATATCATTGTTGATGTTAAAAATGTAGGTCTCCTATGTAAGGAATTCAAAGCACTAAACGGAGAAGAATCTAGATATCGATCGGGAGTACATATTTTACATATCTTGGAACTGTCCTCTATTTACATAAAGGTAATATTAACCGAAATGATGTCTCAATATTTCAAATAGCTAGCTAGGTGTCTCAATATTTATTGTGCGAAGTTTAATTCTGAGATGGACCGTAAGGAATGGATGTATCGGAAAAAGTCGTTTGAGTCTGAATTTGGAGGGTGTTAAGGAGTTCAAAAAATTGCGAAGAGGACATTGTGAGGAGGGTGTAAACTTCATATATTGTCCTTGCATTGATTGCACCAATCTGAGAAGATTTAACAACTCGGCTCAAATCGAGGACCACGATTCGATGTGGCTTTGTGAGGAATTACGTGTTGGATCCATCACGGCGAGGCAGTGGTACCCTTCCGTATGCTACGAAGATACGGTGGAACCGGATGACGAGTTGCAGCATGATATGTTTGAGGATGAGAATTTGGAGCAAATGTTGCGGGATGTGGAGGTAATTACGGAAGAGAGTTGAAAAGTTTAAAAGCTTGATGGAAGGCGATGCCAAACCGCTGTTCACGAGTTGCAAAGCGGAATACACCAAGTTGGGTTCGGTCCTTGCATTGTTCGAATCGAAGGCAAAACACCGTTGGACGGATACAAGTTTCAATGCACTTCTAGTTCTTCTATCGGATGTGCTTCGAAAGAAGCGAGTTGCCAACAAGCATTTATGAAGCGAAGAAGCTCATGTCCCATGGGAATGGAAATAGAAAGGATACATGCATGTCCTAATGATTGCATCTTGTACCGTAACGCATATCGAGGCTGCGTTTGTCCGATGTGCAGTGTGCCCCGGTACAAACAAAAGGAGAAGCGTAACGACAAGAAGCGTAAGAGCCGAGGCAACGATGGTGAAGAGGTCACTAAAGGTGCACCGGCCAAGGTATTGTGGTACTTGCCCATCATTCCCGTCTTGGCGGTTGTTTGCAAATCGGAGAGGCAAAATTGTTGTGTTGGCATTATGAGTCTCGAAAGGAAGATGGCAAGAGACACCCTGGCGATTCGGCTCAATGGAGAAACATCGATTGGAAACATGAGGAGTTTGGTGCGAAATGAGGAACATAAGGTTTGGGTTGAGTCTGGATGGAATGAATCCGTTTGGTAACATGAGCGGCCGTCACGGCCGCGTGGCGATTCATTGTGTATCTACAACCTCCTCCTTGGTTGTGCATGAAGCGGAAGTATATCATGATGTCCTTGCTAATCTCGGGACCCAAAGCAGTAGGAAATGATATTGATGTGTACCTTGCACCATTGATCGAGGATTTGGTACAATTGTGGAATGAGGGGTCGTGGTGTGGGATGCATACAAAGAGAGTATTTCACCCTCGAGCTATGGTATTTTGTACCATAAATGATTTCCGGCTTGGTAATTTGGCGGGTCTGATCTGAAAGGAGCCAAAGCGTGTCCTATCTGTGAAGAGGAGACCGAGAGCCTATGGCTACCGAATTCCAAGAAAAGCGTGTATATGGGTCACCGTGGGTTTCTACCTCGAAGTCATCGATCTTAGTAAAATGGATGACAAATTTGATGGGAAGAGGAAGTCCGTTCGGCCCGACCTATGAGTGGAAGGCAAGTATATTCACGTGTGGAGGATATTGAACTTGATGCGGAAAGAGTCGTAAATCTGTTAGTACTAGGACAATTTGGAAGAAGAGGTCCATATTTTGGGACTTGCCGTCTTGGAAGGAGTTAGATGTCCGACATTGTATTGATGTCATGCGTTGAGAAGAATGTCTGCGACAATTTGGTTGGTATCTGCTGAACATACAGGAAGACCAAGGATGGTGTGAATGCTCGTCGCGACATGGCCTACATGGGAATCGGGCCGGGCTTGCGGTGATAGAGGAGGATGGGAAAGGTCAGTACATCCCATTGCATGCTACACCTGTCCAAGAAGGAGAAAGAAGATCTCTGCAAATGTCTCCAAGGTATTAAAGTTCCATCGGCTACTCATAAACATTAAGAAGCCGTGTCCATGGATGATTTGAAGTTGTTGGGCATGAAGTCCCACGATTGCCATGTCTTGATGACCCAAATGCTCCCGATTGCTATCGAAATATTACACTTTGAGGATGTCGGGTTTGCAATCACGAAGCTCATTATTTCTTCAATGCGATCTCTGCAAAGTTATTGACCACGATATGCTAGACAACTTACAGTGAGGTGGTGCAGACTCTATGTCGACTTGAGATGCATTTCCCACCATCGTTCTTGACGTCATGGTCCATCTTGTTGTTCACCTTGTCGAGAGATTAAGATATGTGGCCCGCATTCTTCGTTACATGTATCCGTTAAAGAGGTACATGGGTATATTAAAGTCCTCGTGAGAATCGGTCGAAACACGAGGGTAGTATTGTGGAAGGTTATGGGGTGAAGAGGTTATTGAGTTCTGCGTGGACTATCTCGGGAGAAGACAAGCAATCGGTGTTCCTCTATCTCGCCATGAGGCGACTATCGGCAAAGGAACTGTTGGGGCGAAACTAACGAGGCCACGATTCGATATGTATTACAAAGCGCATCGGCGATCTTGCGGCCTGACCTGAAGTTGCGAGGTATATCGAAAAGCACAAGTCGATTTTACGAGAAGAGAATCCACATATGGATGAGCTTTCCATCATGCGAGAACACAACGATAGATTTCTAACATGGTTCAAGCAGGGCGAGGTCTCTGTTAGTGATACTATCAAATGGTTGGTGACGGACCTAGATTTAATGTCTGAGACATGGCGAGTGCGATATTAATGGGTACACCTTTTACACTGAAAGTCGATGGATCTGAAAATCTTGTTCAAAACAGTGTGTCGACATAGATGCTTTGTCAGATGAACATCAACTGGAAAGGAGGATCCTCAATGGCAATGAACTCTTATTACGGGTGATCGAAGAAATTTGGGAGCTCGATTACGGAATATACCAGATTCCATTGTTCGATGTAAGTGGGTGGGACTTCCACATGGAGTGAAGGTCGACAAGAGGTTTTACTCTTGTGGATCTCAACAGACTACGCCTATAAAGATGACCCATTCATATTTGCGAAGCAAGCAAATCAAGTCTTCTATGTGCGTGATCCGGCCAATCCGAGGTTGCACGTCGTCCTTTATGGTAGCGGCGGATCGTTGGTGTCGAAAATGTCATAGATGAAGAAGAATCGACCAATTCGATGAAATACCTCCGTTTGCGGATGGGGCTGTCTTAAGCGGTGACAACGACACATGGAAGAAATTATATGCGTGTAGATCATCAAGAAGGGTTATATTGTAAATAAAAGGTACATCATTGTATCAGTTGATATGTGTTTGCAAAGGTTATGTGTACGTATGAAACTTTCACAAATTTTGTCAATGCATTGTGGTATGTAGCTACTTAATGGAATGAAAAGAAGGCACTCTACATCAAATCATTTACGGAGTTTTCGAATACTTGGACTTTATTTGAGAAAGATTTGACTTTTCTACTCTTTGACCAAAAAGTATGCCTACAAAGTGAATTTGGGCTTCATTTTCAATGCTTACTCATTTTGCCAAAATCCTTTTTAGAAAAGATCGTAGTATCACAAAGTATGTTTCGCAAACTTTCAAATAATTCCAACTATGTGTGCAAAAGATATGGCCTTTTCACTCTTTGATCGAGATATCTCTGTAAATTCGAGACTTTATGGTTTGTCGGGAAAACAAACAGGTGCCTATATTTATATCGGTTCTTATTCAAAGCGACACATATACATAATCATTTGTATCGGTTTTGTAATAAAACTGATAGTAATATTATCCTTGATTGTATCGGTTTTACTTTAGAACCGATAGAAATATCACTCCTAGGGTTTTCCTTAGTACAAGTATTTCTATCGGTTTTCTTTTACAAACCCGATAGAGATACTATAATTGTATCGGTTTTAGTTGAAAACCGATAGGAATATGCCTCGAGGTTTTCCTTAGTACAAGTATTTCTATCGGTGTTTTTGGAAAACCGATAGTAATGAGGAGAGTGAACAATATTACTGCAGCTCCTCCATTTTTGCCTAGCTCCGCCCACTTTGAATTGCTCCTTTCCACGATTTCTTCGCCTCCACCGCCAGCGTCGCCGCAAGCCTCCACGCTCCTCTCCTCCTCACGCCTGTGCCTCCTTCCCCGCCGAATCGCCCCACGCCGCCGAGTCCTCCCGACCGCCGACTCTTCCCCACGCCGTCGACTCTTCCCCACGCCGAAGTCGCCCCCACGCCGACTCCTCCCCGCCGACTCTTCTTCCCACGCTGTCGACTCCTCCCGCACCAATCACTTTGGTAGATTGTCTTCGTCGGCTCGGATCCGTGTTGAGTAAGAACTTTTACTCCCTCTGTTGGTATTGTGTCGATGGACCGATTGAGAAATTTGGGGAACTAGCCATCGAGCTAGAGGCTGTTTTCTTGATCTGGAAACACTTGAGTTTGTTATCTTCTTTGCCGCTCAATGATGATTCAAATAGTTGAGATTATATTGATCTGCTAGCTAGTGAATGCTTTCGTAGTTCAACCTTGTTTTAGATCATTGTGTTTAGACTTCATCTTGGCCTTGTTGCTACGGATATGTGCTATGTCATCACCGTGATTAGTTACATTACATGGCTTGAATAGCTTTGTTATCATCGGTACATTCGGAACTTATTGTTACTAGTCTGGTGCTGTGTGTTAGACCATTTTAATCTTTGTCTTCTTTGTTCGGAGTTTGTCATAAGTCCATAAGCGAGTTCTAGTGAATCAATTTTCTTAAAAGAAGGCTGAATTGTGTAGATTCACCGATTTGATTGATATATTCTGTGATATATCTTGCTGAAATTGGTGTTGGAGGGCTCATTTGGAGCAACCCATCAATTTATGAAATTTGAGAGCAAAATTGCTAAATCAACCATGAGCGATATCTTTGGTTTGTTTAGTTTGTTTATTATCCATGCTAGATGCTATGCTTATTTGTGATCGATCATGAATTACTTTACTTACAAGCTTTATTCTGTTGAAGTCATGATTTTATCATATGTTCTGGCATAATGGATAATGTGTGCTTAGTTATATATGGGTTAAGTCATTGTTTCATTATGCTCATCTTGCAAATATTTCAAGATCCGAAACCAAATTTCCAAACTTCAATTACGAGTTTAGTTTAGCAAAGTGGACTTGATACCAACAGTTTGCAAACTACCAAAACTGATGTTAAGCCGTATATGTGTTGTTGCTATATATGTGGATTACCTTATCTTTGTTGTCTTAGTTTTAACAAGCGCAACATATATGGTCTTATTTGTCCTTATATGATTACAATTCGATTTTTCTCTATGCTTGGTGTATCTCTTGGATAGTCACGGTATTTTACAAAGTTAGCCTTGCAAAAGTATTCATACATTTCTATATAGCATAATCTTTCCATATCACGGTGATTGCTTGTTCATATATGCGATGATGGCTTGTAGCAACTTTTGAGTATGCGATTGGTATAGTTATTTCAATCTTAATTGCATATTACTTTTTTATCTCAGCATATGTTAGAGTTTAGGTTGCGTAACCTCGTCTCCGTTCGAGAGTGTTTAATTATAAATATCTTTGGAATAGCATATTTATAAGCAACGATCTCGAATTGTCCACGTTTTTGGGCAGTTCGAGATATGTGGTTGGGCAAGTTCTGGTATTGTACAACTCACTGAGTAGATTTGATGGCGTCTCCCAATTGTTCTCCGGATACACCCCTCTTGACTTGTTGTCGAGGCGTGTATCCGGAGAACAGCGAAGATCTTGCCAAATTTTCTCTGAGTAGTACAACGGCTTAGAACTTGCCCTAACCACATCCTCGAATGGGATTAGGACCAAACCTATTTAGAGGTTAGGAGTCATCGTTGAAGATCATTCGTTTCTCTGTTTGTTGTCAATGAGCTGTTGCTTTACATGATTTATTGTCAACTTCACATAATTACTACAATTGCTTTATCTCATGTCAAATATATGACCATGTCGATAAGAAACTGAAAATGTCGCAACTAGAGCATCGACTCATCGCTGAGCGAAACCGAATTAGCTGCTCTGAGGGGCGGCGAACTTCAAGTGTCGAGCCGAGCCAACTTCCAAGTGTCGAGGGCGGCGAACTTCAAGTGTCGAGCCGAGCCAACTTCCAAGTGTCGAGGAGTAAGGTGAGGAAGGCCCGAGGACCGAGTAAAGGGCCACAGGAGAACATCGCAGTTCTCGAGTTCAATGCCACGAGGGTTTGCAGGTCCTCCTAAGTACAAGGGCGATACGCTCATTCCTCGGCCAATTGGTGAGGGAGAGGGTTGCCATAGCAGTTAGGGGCCGGAGAAAGGAGGTCGGCGCAAAGCGTAAGAACCGGTGTGGGGCGAGGTGAAGGGCAAATGGATTATACAAGAGGAGGACGAAAACAATGCGGTGATGCATGCCATGAAGAGGATGGGTGTGGCTTTGAGGCGCCGGGGGCTACATGCATAGTGAGTACGTCTTTGAAAGGCCTTACACCATTAGAAGTATCCGTTAAGTGACTCCGATGTTTGGGAGGAGTTCACGAGGATCAAGAATGCCTGGCGGAGGAGCCGAGACGGAAGAACATTGGTATCGAGGCGAGAACCGTACCGCACCACCTCGGTTCGAGACTCTGAAGGAAGAAAGCGAGAATGGGCGCGAGTAACCGAGAAGTCTGCGAACTCCGGAACGGCGTTGCCTTACTCCCACATATGTGAGGAGCGCGTGTTGGGTATTAGCGAGACAAAGAAATCCGCGACGGGCAGGTGGTAGTACCAAACCCTTCTACGCGCAAGTCGTCTCCACCATCGTAAGTCGACAAACTTACTACATTGCGATCAACCATTCTGTTGTATTTCAGATCTAATTCGTACTCCCCTCTTGCGGAGGAGGTCGGCGGAGGAAAAGCGAGGACCTTTGTTAGCCAAGGGTCAAATGACATCTTGTCCTCCATGATCGGGAAGTCCGACCATAAGGGCGGGTACTTGCCGTAGGGCGGGGCATCTGAAGAAGGCGTGCTTGAAGACGAGGTTAGGAGTGCGGGGCAAGATCATGGGAGGCACGCCTACGGGCGCATGAAGGACACGCTCGGGGAGGAGATCAAGGAGGAGATGAGGGGAGATGGCGGCACGTGGCGGGAGATGAGGGTAGAGATGGACCGCTTGAGGCCGAGATGATGGCGATGTTCTCCCAGTCGAGCGGATGACCCGCCTCTGCGTCTGAAACACTGCATGACCAGCCAACAAGGGTCTAAAAGCGATAAGGCTGGTCCATGACTAAAGGTAATAGTTAATTTTGCATGGCTTGAGGTGCGAGGTAACTCCCAATATTTTCTCTTAAGTTGCGCACCTCTTGCGGCGCCTCTGAAGTGCCAGCTCACTGACGGAAGACGGATTTCTGTTGAGGCTACAGCGGGTTGCATTTCCATGCAACGAGACCGACCACCGATGCATGGTCGGCCTTTGGGGAAGGGCTACATGAGGTCCAGTGGACTCGTCCACGAAGCCTTCTTATCACATGTGCTCGAGTTCCCCCAGCGAAGAGATCACCACTCTCGAACAAGCGCACATGTCGTTCATCAAATGGCCCACGGCGTCGTCTTGGTCAAGGTAAAAACCTCGCTATACATGCCATTCGGTAGTATTGCAACAAGTTGTTCATCTGCGTGCTTTGTAGGTTCCTACCGTACTGCGCCTCCTCCCACGTTGTGGACGAGTCTGCAATCTTGGTGGTGCATAAAAGGGCTACCACGACCCCACAGAACCCTTTGGAGGCCTCCGCTAAAAAGCCAAGGCTCACAGACCACGGTGCCCTCTCAGTGCAGGAAAAGCCTCCAACCCCGCCTCGGAGACTCCTTGACCCGAAGGAGAGCGGCACGAGCCTGAAGAAGCCCTATAATTTTAAGGCGTATGAACATGGAAAGCCCTTCTTCCTCTGCGAAATTGAATACTTTAGGCATGTGGACTCGGCGGCTCCATGGATGGTACATTGACAAAGTGAAAGGGAGCAGCGTCGGGTCGACTTCAATGTTAGGTACAAAAGGACATTTCCACCGTGAGGACGACGGGACATTTCGATCGATTTGAGGATCTGTTCGTCTCTACCAAATGATCTCCATCGGCGTTTCCTTTGTGCGATCTGGACACTTTGTGATGTCGCACCACGTAGCATGACCTTAGAACTTCCATAGGATTTTGCATTATGCTTCGTAACATTCAATACGAGTTGCGGGGCAATGAGGCGGAGTCGTGACGAATCGACAACTAATTGGGTTAAATGACCACGAGTGGTGTCATAGCGATGGCTAGGCTTCAACCGCAATGGCTTGCGGCTACATCAAGGGTGCGTTGAAAGTTGAGGCCAAGAAGGACTTCATTCTATTCGTACCACGAGGAGTAAGTACTACTACACCCTTCAATTACTTATGCGCACTTCAACCGTATGTGAACTTATTTCCTTCGCTGCATACCATTTAATAAGCAACCATTGGGTCCTACTCGTGATCATTAGAGTAACAACGTGGTCTACACTTTTAATTCCATTGAGAAGAGACCGATGGCCTCACGCGATCAAGCCTCCTTTGGAGCGATAAGTGCACTACTCTTATGTAACACTTTCGTATTTAACTCGTACATTCATTATTTTGTACTATGACGTCTCTCCAATGTATATAGGGGTTTCTCGACTCGTCGCGAGAAGGAGGATACGATCGAAAAAAGGGCTCCAAGCCGGGTATGTGCGCTTCAAGGTACAAGTGGCGTTCCTATATAAGATTTAGATTTCGACATATTTTCTTCGTCTCTTAATTTCTTTTCTTTCTTCACGATTGCCATCAGCAGGCAGCGGCGACCACTGCGGTTTGTCGTCATGCATCACATCTTGATCTTGATTAGCCTCTCGAGACCGTTTCCCCGGTATATATGTACATGCATAATAATACAAGTAGCCTTTCACATAGAAATTTCAAAACTTAAATTAAAACACTCGTTTCTATTTTGCAGACTCTCAATATCCCCGAAGAGTTTAGACCGCACTCGCTCAACAAGATAAGGGACCACTTATGCGAAGTGGTCTTGGATGGAATGTATGGTGGAGGCCAGACGGTATAGAATCCCAAAGCTCGTACTAGGCTATATGTGAACAATATTACAAATCTCAATGGGATTACATGTGTACATGATGGTTAAGCATGTGTCGGTTGTAACAAAGTATTCATTTTCTGAATGTGATATGTATTTGTTGTAACAATTAAAGTATTCATTTTACGTGAATGAGTTGTATTCATTTTCGTGAATGTGAATGTGATATACATCTTTGTATGTTTGTGATATGTGCATATATATATTTGTGTGAAATATGTGCTGATTGGAGGTCAATTGGAAAGTAGCACACCCTTCATCTCTATCGGTTCTCACAAGAAAATGATAGAGATAACATTATCATCTCTATCGGTTTTTGTAAGAAATGATAGAGATAATGTTTATCTCTATCGGTTCCTACAAGAAAATGATAGAGATGAACTCATCATCTCTATCGGTTCTTGAAAAGAAAATGATAGAGATGAACTCATCATCTCTATCGGTTCTTCGAAAGAAGCGATAGAGATTATAAGAACCGACTGTAATAATAGCGCCTCATCTCTGTCTAACCGCTTAGTGTCGCCACCAGAACCGATTGCGATGATAAAAAAGAACCGATTGTGATGTGTAAACGTGTAGTAGTGAATCAAGATGCATGTATGCTTTTCGATCTTTCATGTTGGCCTCAACTCGACACACAACTACTGTTGCGTACGACGTAGTGTGTGCAGGAGGCAAGCATACATGCATGCATCAGCTAGCTGTTCTATCTTGTCGTTTTAACATATATATCGGAGAGCTAGCAAGCTCATCAAGACTTAATTTGATCGATTTTCACCTGACCCAGACAAGGTTAAAACATAGAAAAGTGCGATTAATTAATTAATATATGCTAGCTCTTTTCTTTTTACTTGGTCTTGATTATATTATCTAGCGGAATTACACACGCAATTGCTAGATATTAAGATGCTACTGTCTTTGTATACGACTCTAATTTCTATAATTATAAAATACGACTATATTTGTTATATAAATTTAATGCACGGTTATAATGTATACTTACTAAAATATGTGGCACAGATTTATTTTTTCTCGATTAACGAGGGAATAACTAGGTTTTTTGGATTATCAGGATTTTTTGCCTAAGAAACGATGGAGGTGCACCGCACGTCTCACTCCCAGGGTCCATGTTACTCCTAAGGGTTTGATGTTGTTCCTGACCCGACGCGACAGAAGTCAGGGAACCCACATGGCCCTCATCATTCGGACTAAAAGCCTATTTAATTTAAAGCTAATTTTACTATAATTAACCATAAGTAAGTGTAGCTTATCTTACTTTTTATAGCAATAAAATTCAGTGTCACAAGTCTAGCATAGTTGATACGTGGGACATGGAATTAAGAAAGTATGGCAAGCCACAGTCACGGCAACTGTAACAACCCTCATTTTAGCATAAAATGCCAAAATGAGAATCTTATGTGCATACAGTACTAGTGTCTGGATTAATAGCTAGTATGCACATTTACAACAATTGGAATCACAACCATACATCATATTACTTAAGCGAAAGATATTATACAAATAAATCTTACAACTCAGAGTATATACCAGCAAAATAAGCAAGTCTTGTAGTGTGCCCATCCAACCCACAGGCAACTGACTAGACATAAATCCTAGAAAGATCACGTCAATAAAGATCCCACATCCTGCGACGAAAATAAATCTTCGGAGCTTCGCTTAACTTATCCACCTAAAACAATAGATTAAGCAAGAGTGAGTACTTTCGTACTCAGCAAGACTTAAGATGGTATTTGCAAATGTATAAATGCAGGCCAAGTCAAAGGAGGCTACTACAGTTAATTTGCATAAAGCGAAATTGAATTTGTAAATCAAGTTATCAGTTGCAAACAAAATTTGTAAGAGCAAGTTTGAGTGATAAGAAATAAGTAAAGCATAAGTAATACTCACAGCCCTTCGCGAGTGACGAACAATCCAATCATGAAGTCCATCAATGTCGGCCCTTTGACATAAAACAATAGTTGCTAATAAACAAGTTCAAACCATAACCCATTTTAGAAAATATCAATATCTAGCATTGGAATGACTTCACCAAGTGCCCATGACCGCGGACGCGGTTAATCGATTAGATTTTACACTCTGCAGAGGTGTACAGCTTTACCCACAAAGAATGATCAACCATTTTTGCTAGGCCATACGATACACTTCCTTAGGTGTGCCGGCAAGGAGATCATACAGAGCCGTTACATTATCTAGACATGACTTCGATCCAGCCTGGAACGTTAAGCCCTCACCATAGAAACGGAAACACTTACCCCAGTCGTGGATCCACTTTCAGTACACTAAACACACCGTTTCTGTTCATGGTTAGGCGTACACCGTTGCACCAGTTTGTATTTACCACACTGAGGTGGGGAAGCCTCGATGTGAAAGCCCCTCACAAACAAACCTGAACGGAATGTTTCTGCTAGCTCCCACCTATCAAAGAGCAAAGCTATGTATAAATAACTTAATAGGCTAAGGCTTCCCCATAGCTCTTGTGGTTGCACGGAATTCTTGGATCAATAGCGTCCCATTGCTCGGTCCTTAATCCGACACGGGCGACACTTCACCCTATACTACGTGCAATTCCCTTTGCACATCCGGCTATTGCCAATAATCACCTACGTTAAAACCATAGTTTTATTTTGAGTTTTTAATCAAAGTACCAGTAACCAACAGTGTCATTTTCAATATTTTCAGGAAACAATTTTGATCTGATCATCTACCTCGTTGATTCTAAAGCATGGCTAAGCATGAATAATATGTAAGCGCATATACCCATGATGACATTAAGTAATGTCTATTCTTAATCTATGGTTATCAAGGTTCACAAGTCCATACTTATCAAGGAAGTTTCATGAGACAACATGTATATCTACCAGTACCACAAAATAGCAAATTTATAGAAAATAAACACATGTATGAAACAATTTGATAAACAGAAGGAAAATTAAATACTGGGATCAATATGATCAAAGGGGTGCTTGCCTTGCTTAATTGCTGATTACGACGAAGTTGAGGTTTCAGCTGACGAAGGCAACAACGGAATCAACAGCGTCGGGTTCTACACGTCGTTCAATGGAAATATAGCAAATAATAAACTTTAATAAGGGCAAAAAGAAAATAGATAGTACAATAAACAAAAACTTTTCACAAGGAGCAGGGATTGCTTTTATGAATTGATTAATCTTATTTTACGAATTCAAGAAGCTAAAATTATGTACTCTTTTATTTCTATTTTCGAATTCAAGATGCAAAAATTATTTAAAATTATATAGACATAATCATTTCTAGAACATAGAATAATTTCTTTCCTTTCATTAGGATTCAGATTCAAAGCAATAGTTAGTTAAACTTTTAGTTATTTTAAGGTTAATCTTTTAACCCAATACATACATATATATATGTATATATGTATGTGTAGGCATGAATGCTGGTGCACACACATGCATACAAACATTCATGCCTGAATAAAAGTCATACCACTTCCATTCTTTATTAACACTTATTTGACTACCAATTCTAAATGAATTTTTATGCTCTTTTTGGAACATGCCAGACTCAACATTTTATACCGTTCATATATATGAAGTTTATTCATTTGTTACAGTTTTTATTTAAAGCCATATTCATTTTACCTTAAATAAACATCTATTTAGTAAATGAAATAAATCAATTCTAAACACAAATATTTTTACATATTTAAACTCATCTCAGAATGAGGATTTTGATAAAATTTATCTTTCTTTATTTTGACTACAGTTGAAATGATCATTTCCTTAATGTATTAAAATCTCTTCTATGTATTTTTATTATTAAAAGTTATACAATGAATATTTTTGAAATATTTTTGCATATTATGAATCTATAAGATTTTTTATGATTTTATAAATTTATTTAATTCAATTTGGAGTTTTTGTTTGAAAGTTATAATAGTTTGAATTCACTCGGGTTTGAAAAATACACTGAAATTCAATAATGTGTTTTTACTGTTTGGAAAGCGGCCTGCTACTGTGCACGCTAGCCCAATAGAATTCGCCTGAGTCGCTGACAATCCGGGCCTGCAAGTCAGCGAGGCGCGACACAGCTTGCGGCGGCTGACAGGGCTGCTGGCAGCTAGCTTAATTAGGCCGGAACTAGCTAGTGTTAATTCCTTGTGGACTAATTAAGTGGTAACTTTTATGTGTACGTGTTAATTACTCGACCGCAAGCTGATCTCTTTATCTTGACGAATTGAGTCTGCATGTAAGACCGACCGATATATAGTCCCGGCCTATTTATTTATTTATTTATACTAGCGAGCTAGCTACCACTTAATTAGTCAATTCGAGATAGTCCCCATCAAGACTAGCTTGGTGTTAGGAGTAGAAATATGTAGTGATTAAGTCATACATATATATATATACTCTATTTGTTTACTTTTATAAGACGTATTTTGACTTTGCACAAGGATTAAGGTTGCGTTAAAATTGAGAAAGGTACGAGAGAAAATGACCTAGATACCCCTACTTAATTGTCTTGAAAGATGAAAGATATACTTTGTGTGGGTGGTAATGAATAAATGCATATGGTTGAGAGAATAAATAGGGATATAGAAGAAAATATCTCGTTAAATATATATACAAGTTTTATATTTCTGAATAAAATTATTTAAAAAATAAGTCTTATAAAAATAAACCGAGAGAGTATAGTTTTGACTATTTATTTAAAGGAAATATGTACATGTAGATTAGCCGTAGCGAGCATTAATTGGATCACGAGTGAGATCGTCTAGGGCCAGGTGCCAAATGTACATCTCCGATCGATGGCCTTGCGCATATATGCACACACACATGATGCTTAATGGGATGCTTCGGTTTGTCCCTATCCATTTGTGATGTAGCTTTCATCTCCTTGCATGTACGGTTGTGCACTCACTCAAGAGTGCAAGACCTCATCTCCTTGTTGCTTACGTACTAAGTGCGATCGATCGATCGAGCACTCCATGCATCTTAATTATGAGCTGAGCTGAGCTAGCTAGCTCGGTTTCATGACACTAATTGCACGCTAGCGTGTATATATCGTCGGATGCGTGCATGCGTGATGATACACTGTTTGTACGTACTGCAACCAACCGTCGGTTAATTTAACTGTGTGTGTACAGTCTTGTCCATCTCATGCTTACATGCACATACAGATATATTCCATTCAGGCACCTTAGTTCATTTCCCTTTTGTTTAATTTCTTGTCTTTAATTCCTTACCAATCGATATCGATCGAGCTCATCATTTAATTAATGAATGGCCGCCGGATTATATTATTCCCATACTTTCAGATTAATAGCGATCAGTTAAGCAGAGCAGCCAGTGTGAACTGAAGAATTAGTTTGTGTTGTTGATTTTGCGGTGCAATAATGAATTATGAATATATTTAAGTGCAGGCTCAGAAATATATACTCGGCTATCATCGGCAAAGTAAGAGAGAGTTCCATAGTATCATCTAGCAGTATACTAGCACTGACTGAGTACTGTGGACGTACGGATGGTGTTTCCCGTCTCCCCCATGCATGCTGTCCAGCAAATTAATTATATATATGCACTCTCGATCCATCAACAGCATGCATGCAGTAATTAAGCCGCCCCATGTCAACATACGTATAAATCGACGTGCAGCAAAATCCAAGCAATACGTGACGTGTTTCACAGCAACGATCGCAGTCCGGCCGACTCGATTTAGACGATGGATCATGGATGGAATGATTTGTAATCAGTCAGCTGACTAGCTAGCTAGGTTGGTAGCCAGCCAATCACGGAGATAGATGACTACTGGCTTCTTAATTCATATTTTCATAGTCATCACGACACACTTGTAACTTGTTCCTTAAGATAGACTAAATCAACTACATTTCACACGATAACAAGCACTGCTTGCTAGTTCCACATGTAAGATATATATATATATATATATACACACACACACACGGACACATAGATCCTTACCTCTTCAAAATATATTTATTCATATTCATACATAAGCAAAGTATGCGCAAAATTGTCTCAAAAATTACTTTCATAATATTATATTTTTATTGTATTTTATAAATATATTGTCGAAGAACCGTTATAGTGGTCAGATGGGATGAACGAGGCCGACAATTTTTCTTCTAGATATTCGGCTATCATTTCCACTTCAGCACGTGGCTACAGAAAGCTAAGAAGATCCTCGTAAAAAAGCCTAAGAAGATCAAGGCCCCTTTCGTTTCAACTTATTTGCAGCTTCTGCTTAAAATAAAAGTAGATTGTTGGCCGAACGGTAGGATTCTGGACTACTTCTCCGAAAATTAGAATCAAGCTTATAACATAGAATCAGAAGCGCTCCTCAGAGTGATTCTCGCGGAGAATCGGCGCTTGAAGCACTCGCGTGAGGAGGCCGGCGCACCCCTTCGCCCGCCTAGCCGCTCCTCCGCCGGCGAGCCCCTCCGCCCGCCAGCCCACCTCCCCTCCGCTCACCACCCACTCCATTGCCCTTCACTCGCCGGCCCTTCACTCGCACGCCACTGGCTAATGGGTCGTCCCTCCGCCGCCGACAACGAAGCCAAAGGAGCACGAGCCTCCGATGCTGAAGCCGAAGGAGCTCGATGCCGTCCCTCCAGCCGCCCCTCCACGCGCCCCGCGCTTCTTGGCCGCCCTAGGCCGTCGCCACTACCGCCCCGCCTGCCATACTGTCGTTGGGCGGCGCATGAAAAATCGATTGCGAGCAGACAGCTTATCGGTGGCGATTCTATAGGCGGCAACTTCTCCAGACAGCAGGCTATAATCCAGAATCTACACAATCACAAGCTGCCTCGAACTGGGCCCAAGATTGAGATTAATTGCTAGCAGCGGAAATCGAAACACACACACACACATACACACAAAAAAGCAATTTATCCTGCCAAGATGGTTTGACCGCTAATCGCTGGACCGTTGGAACAGTTGCTAGTTTGATCGGGAAGGACCGGGCGGGCTGACCGTTAGAAACTACAAAAATTTGAATTCTCAATTTCACCTAACGTTTGATCTATTGTTTCAAATCACACCAAATCTGAAAGACTACTACCTTAGGATATCATGAACCTTTTCCAGCTAAGGATTTCAAGGATTATTGTCAAAGTTGCAACCTTTATCTATTTTAGGGAGGAATGCTCAAAAATGAGAGAAAGGAGAAATCAAGATCTACTCAAGCTCATCAGCTCTAGGTTGCAAAGATGATCCTAGATGACATCCTCAACATCTTACCAAGCCATACCACATTATAAATTGCACCAGAACAAGATGGAACCAAGAATCGTCAAGAGCACTTCAAGAAAGCAAGAAAATCAAACAAGATCTAAAGTAAGACTTGAAGGAACAGGCTTAACCTTCTATTACTACTTGCGATTACAACCACTCCACTAGGAGGATGAAACCCTAAGGGCAACACCTTGCTTTCTCAACAAAATTCTAGTTTCTCTCTTGGAGCCTTAAATGCAACAATCAACCATTCTCTCTCTCTCTAATACCCCCTTATGTAGTGGAGCTTCACAAGTAACCCTAGCCTGATAACAACGTGGATAAAATCCACCATACATAATTGTGGGAACACATTAACCTATTATATAAAAGGGTTTTTTCGCTCAACATACTCATACATGATTTTCAAAGCATAGTCTTTAACCTTGGCTCCAATAGCTTGAATTAGTCATGTATTGTTATCCATGAAGTCTTGTTGACCTAATTCGCTTAGGCTTTCACCACGGTTTTGCAAACCGCTCACTCTTTTGGTTATTGGTAAATGACTATATCGCCCCTCAATCGAGATTTCATGAGGCCCAAATCACTTGGCATGCCACACATCCCATTTGACCTTGATCACTTGTGTCTTTCATGGTCCTTGTCCATGTTATATCTTGGTTGAGTCCAACCATTTCACTGGGTCTCCATGATCATATCACCGCATCGGACATTTGTTCTCCCAACCAAATCCCGGTCTGTCTTTCTATTGACCATAGTTGACTTCGAAACCCCACATAAATAGACCAAGCAAACAATTTTCGAGCACAAGTTCTTTTCAATTTGACCCACATCAGTCTATAGATGCATCATGCAACACATATGCAACAACAACATATATAGCCCTTGTTCAATTCTCTGATCACAACACATACTTACAACATCAACTTTGTCAAAGCTAGTATGACTGCCATTGCTTGTTGAGACCCTCCTTTTTGGCGTGGAATACCAAGAAGGTCTCATGTGCACAATGTTACTACTACAGAAAAGTTTATCATAGACGATTCAGAACCGTTATCACAGACGGTTTTTCAAACCGCTTGTAACTATGTGTCAGTGATGTTATGGTATATCACAGATGGTTTCCAAACCGTCTGTGATATACGACGTCACAAACGATTTCATCTGTTTCTAATTAAAATCGTTTGTGACAAGTTTTTCTATAGATAGACCTTATCTGTTTATTGGCTAGCCTCAGGAAATACTAGCCATGCCCTCTAAAAAAGCAGAATACAAATTATCACAAGCATTACATCCATTTCAGCAATCAACTCAGATTACATCACAACACAAGCAGATTACGTACAGATTACTACAACCATGGTCATAAAATGTATGGTTTTGTGACTTAGTCCTTCACTCAAGGTATGTATCTATGTTGTATCCTAGTTTTATGAATTCCTTCTGTATCTTTGGTGTTATTTATATGCCATACTACTGTAGTTGTTGTACTTACTGCACTTTGTAATATAAATATTTTTTCAATGTTTTACTATGATTTGTCGTCAAATTTGTCGCACACCGAAAGAGAATGAGAAACAACGAAATTTAAATTTTTTGTCAACCAAAAGAAACTGGATAATAATTTTGTAAAATACTAAATGAATTATCACTGACAAATATAAATTTTTCTTAATTTATTGTACCCTGGTTTGAACTCTAAAATTCTAGCAACTATCAAAATAACACTGACTTTCAATAATTAATGCTCACAAGTCACAATGAATTTTTGAATGAAATCAGTGGAACGAATTTTTGAATGAAATCAGTGAAAAAATATTCCTCATAAATTTAATTTCCTCCAAAAAATTTAATAATTTTTATAATTTATTTGGTCTAGGGGATCTGTCGTCGAACCAATTGGTGACAGAAATATGTCGCCATTTAGACCATCGAACCAATTGGCGGCAGAAATATGTCGCCATTTCGACCAAATGGCGACATATTTCTGTCGCCAATTGGTTCGGCGATAAAGACCTATCTCCCTTTTATTTAGCGATAAAGAGGCCACATTAGCGCGGACTCAGTTTTTTTTGTGGTTTGCAGTCTTGTTGCCTAACCATACGGCGACAGATGTATATTTTTGCAATTTTTTATTTGAGGTATATTTTTGTAATTTGAATAAAAAATATATTATTAAAAAAATTCCATTAATTTCTCCGTCAAATCATAATCTCTCAAAAATCGTAAGACACGATCGACGGCTACGAGAGCAAGAATTCGAAGTGGGGATTTGAGGGCCTGTTTGGCAGAGTTCCAGATCCTGATTCTCCAGTTCCAGCTCCTGATTCTCTATGGAATCGATTCTCTGGTGGAAGTGATTTCTATCTGAGAAATAGTTATGAACTTGGTGGAGAGGTTCATAACTAGGAGGTTGTGAATCAGGTGGGGAGCAGGTTTTTTTGGCTCTCAGACTGTAAGTAAAAACATGAATCCCTTCCTTAGATTCCTATATAAAACTGGTTGATTTTTTCTTATTTAATAGAGCTCCTTAATTTTTTATAGAGAAACTGAAACTGAGATCTAGCTGCGTCAAAAACACCGAGAATCGTCCCCGTACAAGCAGAAGCTCGGATCTCCCAGCCGGTCCCGCGCGGTCTCAGCTTAGCAAAGCTAGGTTGGCAAGTCTTCCGCGATGCAGGCGACAGATCAACAAGCACGCAAAGCTCCTAACTGTCCGTCCTATGCATGCCCATGGGCTCGCCTGAGATCAGCTCAGCTGGCAGGCATGCCTGCAGTACTGCACTCCACGGAATATACTCCATATATGTGAACGAACACCCGGCGTGCAGCTAGCTAGAATAATGCAAACTGTCAGGCCGGGTCCCTAGACACGTACGTAGTACATATGCTGCATGTGAGTGCACAGCTACAGCCTCCTGCTAGCTACAGCATGCATATCCCGGCCCTCAATATGTAATCCAATATTGGTGTGCATGCTGGTATACATGCATGCATCAACATGTATTAATGATTGGTGCCTCTCTTTGTTGGATGAATTCAACTTTGAAATCTATATATGCATAGATATCAATGGAAGAATCGAGCTAGCAAGCCAATCAGCTAGTAGCTAGAAGTGGAAAAAAAAAATCCTGTAACACCGGATGTCTTATAGCACGTTCTTTACAAGAACCAGAGACGTGGTAAATACAAATCTCAAAGTAACAAAATCTTTTTCTCTCGATCTCTCCGGTATATACCCTATGTCTTTATTCTAAGAAGGATACTATAGATGCTACAAAGCATTTAGTGTTATACAAATTTTTTCTCAAGTACAAGTGAAGCAATAATTTGCAAAGGACGACGGGACCCCTTGGGAGAGTTTGAGAATTTTCAGCGTACTAGCTAGCTAGCCAGATAGCATGCAACTAGCTTTATATTTTCAGTGGGAGAAAGGATATATATGATTCCTTGCAGGAAAAATAAGTCGCAACAATATATATACGAAAACATGCAATAGATGATTGCTGCCAATGCCATGCGTGTTAGTTAGTCGGTCGCTTGGTACTTAATTTGGATGAGGAAATTAATTAATTAAAGAGGAGGATCAGTATATATGCATCCCAAACAACTGATCGACACAAGATATAAGAGCTAGCTGTAGCTCCCGGCCGTCCAATTAAGCAACTAGAGCTAGCTAAGGCTGCAGCTAGCGCCTACGTACGTATTCGCATCTTTCTAATTAACCGCGCGTACAGTAGTATCTCAGCAAATTAAGCGTACATGCAAGATGCATGTGCATCCATGAGATATATACAGCAGATACTACAAGCAAGCACAGTACACCACATGCCGCGCGCATACAAATATAAACAGTACGTGCTGCAAACGCAGGGATAATTAGGGAGGGGAATAACTAATCATGAATTGCTATACGATACGACGACATACGGTCCATCTATTAAGAGACTGTGGTTGACGCACGATGGATCGACGCGTCATGGATCAAATACTGTACTAGCTGCCTAGGCTATATATATTATATTGGATGGAAATCGATCGAGGACACGCGGGAAAAGCATTTGCGCGCGCTACTAGTGGGCTACCGGCAGGCCGCCCTTCCCCTCCTTGACGGCGGCGGCGAGGCTCTGTTTTTCCGGCCGTCGCCCCACATCCAGCAGCTAGCGTTGCCTCCTTCAATTCGCAAAGGTGGCTCCCGTCCGGCGGCAGCATGCGCAGATGATGAAAGACAAAGGAAAGGAATGGAAAGGAAAGGGAGAGAAAGAGTTAGGGAGAAATTAAGAGAATGGGAATATATTTTGTACCAAATTTGTATACTATACATGCAAATATTGTCTTATGCCTGTTGGTTTTAGTCTAGATTAGCACACATACGACGGTAAAAAATCAAACACAAGAACTTATGAATATAAATATTTTGTTACTCCACACACACACGCATATATATATATATATAATGTATTTTATGAAAACTTAAGATAAAAATGTCATTATGATGTGAACAAAATAATAAGATGTTTAGATAAATGCTATTTGACGAACTAACCACATCAAGGAGAGAGAGTATTTGACAAAGTTGACCATAAATTTCTTAATTAAACATAACTTCAAAATTAAGAATACAAGAAGGGATTACCGCTCTCTCAAAATCCTCTTGAACTTTTTAGGACCATCGAATTCTTAACCAATACAAAAATCTAGTACTGCTGAAAGAATTTCATAGCCTATAATCCTCTCATACACCTCCATTTTGGATAAGTTCATCTTGTTTGGCTTGTGTCTTGCCTTTTGGGTTCTCTACTGCCACATCTTATGGTCTTATATGGTTCCCTAGCTTTCCTCTAAAGTGAAGAATCTTATCCTGAAGAAAAGTAGGAGTCCTAATCTTATTAGAATTTAGAAATCCCTGTACGTAGCACACCACTTTAAATATCCTAAAGAAAGAGAGTATGAGTAACCTGTATCAACATGTCAAGTATTTCAGAAATAAAGAATTATTGTTCACGCTAGCTAGCTAGTTATATGTGATGTGTGCACATATATCAATCATAAATTCATAATTAACTAATTGATCGGCCTTTAGTTTGTGTAGTGTAAAGCAGCAGCAGGTAGCTAGATCTCGGACGAGCGAACAATGCTAACGGTAGAGACAACAGAACAAGAATAATATTTTTGCTAGCTGCCCCGGCCCCGATGGATTGATCGATCAATAGTTTTTGTAATCGAGAGGTGGATATATGAAGGTGCAAACGTACGCAGCCGCGTTGAAAAAGATAGTGCAACTACGTACGGGCACTCTATCCATCCAAATTTTAAAGACATAATTTTAAATAATTTTCTTTATAAATATTAGGTGTATTTTATGTTTAAAATAAATTAGTGTGATTTTTACTTTATATCTCTAAAGGTATGTACAATAGTTTATCTTTTACGATTATTTCTAAGGATTCCAACTCACCTAGAGACAGCACTAGCGGCAATATCTCTTGTAGTTTGTCTCTAAAATCATTCAATTAACTATTTTATATTATTTTCAGCATATTTAACACTCACACTTATCACTATTTGTGTTGGTTTGAGTGATTAGGTTGTCTCTTGTATAAGAGACAATAAGGAGGTGTACGGCTCCACCAAAATCCGTAAGATTAGTGGAACAGGGTATTCCTACCTTCAAAAATTTATGGAGCTGGAGTTGTGGGAATATAAAAAGTGTTTAGGTGGGTCATCTTGTTTACATTTTAGACTAAAAATATAAACTTAATTTACTTGATTTTAGCCTACAAGTTCTAGATCTAAGGTGGAGCTAGGGCTTAGAACTCTGCCAAACATGGCCTAAGTTCTCTTTCCACTTCCTCTCCTTCACATAGAATTTTGCTAATATGGTATAGTGTAACATTCCAAAAAATTCAAAAATAGGAAAAACAAAAAATTAAAATTTTTAAAATGGAATTGAATAAAAATTTTAATTTAAAACAATGTCTTTTCCCCATTTTCTTGCATTCTAGCCTTAAAAAAAGGATTAATAGCAATATTACAAACCATTTATTCCAAAGCAAACAAACTATAAAAATGAATTTGAAGTGTGATATTTAATTTGAATGTTCATTTCCTGATTTCTCTTGAATTATTGGTGTTTCTTGAGTTTTTGCTATTAAAGGCAAAACCAATAAAGTGCATTGTTAAGACAATAACATTGTTAGAATTTTATAAATTCACTCGAGTGTGATCATGATCCAAAATTTTTATGAGTGCTTAAGAATTGTCTCAGAATCTTTTTCTAACAGTTTTAAATTTTTAAACCTTTTTTATGTGTTCAATCAAATCTATGGAAGTAATACATGTACTCAGCTAGGCTTTTGTCATGATAGTAGCACTATCACAATTTTTTAAAATTCCTTTAGCTTCATCATCTTTTGAAATTTTATGAGAATAGTGATGTTGTAGGACCATTCAAAAAAAACTTTTCAAAATTTTCTAACGTATTTTGAACCCTTTTTCGTTTGGTTGAAATTTGTTGGTCAACCTTTTATCAGGACAGTAGCACTGTCTAAATTTTTAAAATTTCTCAGATTTGATCATCATCTGAAAATTTTATTAAAATATTAATAGTGTGTTAGGACCATCTACAAAAAGGTTCAAAATTTTCTAACTTGGTTTGAATAATTTTTCTTTTAGTTGAAATTTACCGATCAGTAGCACTGTTAGAATTTTAAAAAAAAATTCAGGCTTGATCATTATTTGAAATTTTTCTAGGACATTAGTGATGTGTTAGGACCATCCACACAAAATTTAAAATTTTTCTAACATCATTTTGACCATTTTTCACTCGGATGAATCTTACCGAGATTTCGACAATTTAGGCCGAGATTTCATTTCAAAAAATCTGGATTTTAATTTTTTTTAATTTTGACCGGATTTCTTCTAAAATTTCGAGATTTCATCAAATTACGGATTTTGCCTATCTCCGATATGTAAACCGAAAACGAAATTTCAAACCCTGCAAGCTGCTTTTTTATGAAGATTAGCAGCTGTGCGAACTAATTAATTAAACGTACGTGCATCTTATATACAATAATTTTACAAGCAATTCTGAGAGCTGATTCAAGGGCTGCAGTGGGGTTTATAGATAGCTATGGAAAAAGTAGACGACAAAGGTCACAAGACAGGCGTCACACAAACATCAACCAACTTTATTATGACTTGAGAGAATAATTTATCTGGAAATATTGACTGATCGATCAGAGAGAGAGAGAGAGAGAGAGAGCCAGAGAGAGCTGCAAGCGGCCGGTACTGACGTCTGTTGGTGGCTTGGTGCATCCTCGAACAGGTGATTAGACAAATTAAAGGCCAAAAAGTGACGGTTGACTAGTACAAGCTAACGCATGGATGTTAGCAGTACCTTTGATCCATCCATCATTCCTAAACGCAGAGTTAGCACGTAACCTTGCGAGCTAGCTAGTATATCTTGTTTACTGTTCTCTTATATAGGGTATACTTTTTCTCTCTATATATATAAACCCGGCCCAGAGATACCAAAAATAACTTAACTACTCTATTTCTAAGTACCGAATTCAATACATGCAGCAGGAAATATCAAATAAATTTGATATATTTATTAGGAGCACTAGCTATTATGCAAAACTGGCTAGTGACCGATCGATCATATCTCATCACAGTCAACAGCAAATCGTACGTACGTGCTCGTTGATCGGAATTATTAGTTATTCGGTTATCTTCAAGCACTCCTAGTAATATTTAATCTACCTATATGTATTTATTTAAGCCGATGGCAGGTCTTTCATAATCGCTGAAAACTATGCTAGATTAATATTATTACGAGTACTAAAGGAAAAAAACAACGGTCGTACAAATTAGGCATGCAATTTGAGTAAGGCTCCAAATTGAAGCTGGGCCATCATGTCTACTCTACATCAGTTATGTTCACATTAAGTAGCAGCTACAAGTGTTGTTTAAATAAAGCACACTACATTATAATTAATTAAGTGATACAATAGGTGCAATCAAAAGTAGACAAAACTTTGACCAATGATGTAGTAGGAGTAGTGTAGATCATGATCAATTACTTAATAAATACGGTCAGTAGAATGGCAGTAAAAATGGTTTCTGTGGAAAATATATGTTTAAATCCATAATAGCCGCCCTTTATAAGTTTAATACTGCATAGGTAGTTCACGTAATATTGGAGGTCACGATCAAATAATCAGCAAATATGACTAAAAAATAAAGAGATCACCAAACAATATTCCCTCCCAGAATATCTCTGGGAATGATCGATAGAAGCTAATTAAAATACTTTTTACTCTCGTACCCATGTCTGGCTGACAACTTGCAAGAAATGTTAGTTTTCTTTGCAATTCCCGGTGAGCATCTGAGCTTGAAAAATAAAGTCTTTTTGTCCGATGAGAGAGAACAGTTAAGTGCAGTAGCACTGGTACTGATCGAACAAAATGCAAATAATATATGTATAGCCACCAAAGCAAGAGACACCACGCACCTGCATCCTGAATTGAAAATACTAATCAGGAACGAAACAAACTGCGCACACACACCAGCACCTAAACAACAAACCTTGCTTTTCAGAAGACTTGTCATCTAATTAATTAAAACACGTAACTAACCCCGTTTCCTTCTCTGTATACCTCCTCGTGCTTCCATTTACCTTAAGTATATACCTACGTCCAGATAATTAGTTATTCAATGCGCTGGCTGTAACCATAGAGAAGCGCATCTAAACCATCCACGTACGTCCGTTTCATGTGTTGATTAAATCAATATCGGTAATGTAGCAAACCAACTAGTAAATGTGTTTACTTGTTTATATAAGAATATGCTTTTTTTGTTTTAACCATAACTTTTTATTGACAACTCCGATTCCCGAAATGCTTTCACTAGTAGCTTATTGACGACAAGAAGAATATCATGATATAAGCCTCGCCAATAAATGCCATATGAATCAGATTTTACTGCTAAATTACTAAATATGTTGTTAAATTTTACTACTGCACAGACTACACAGGTTGCTAAGCTCTGCACGATAAGGATGGTAAAATCTATATGGGTTGCTGAGCAAGATGGGTTGCTAAACTCTGCATGGTAATAAAATCCATATATATGGATATTGTAAAATCTATCACCTAGCGCACAGACTATATAGGATGCTGACTCTCTACGTAATAATAAAATCTATGTATATTGATAATAAAAAATATATATGGATAATAAAATCAGAAAACCAGAAACCCACGCGAACATTAGGCCGAAGCCTTGGACGTTTTCTCTTAAACAAACAACAGCTTCACATGGTTCTGCAAAAGCAGTTTTGGTTCACTTGTTGCTAGGCAGCATGGCATCTTTATTCATTGTAATAGCCTCACTGTTTCGTCGGCTGTCACAGCCGTGTGAGTTGTAAAACTTTTAAACATCCATTTCTCTATTACTGCATTCAGAGCTACTGCTCTTTACCTTAAGAGAAGAGAAAAGAAAAAGCTTATGAAGCAAGTTGCTGGGTATAGCTCACAGAATATATGACATATGATCAGTGGCGTATCCAAAGGGGGGGCTAAGGTGGGCTAGAGCCCCACCCGTGGCCCCCCCACAGGTCTAATATACAATGTTTAAATCCTTCAGTTTTTAGGAAGTGGAGTCGTCGTCTGTCAGAGTCGTAAACTCACAGTCGCTGATGCCGACGTCAAGCACGCCACACGCTTTCAGAGATTAGAGATTTATTTAGATGATTTCTCATCATATAATCGTGTGGTTTTGGAAGCACAACTTGACTTATTCATTGATGACTTGAGAAGAGAATGTGGTGATGATGGTTGAAGCAAAAAAGCATGTTGTTCATCCATTGGTCTATAGGCTTATTGAATTAGCATTAGTTTAACTGTAGCGCATTGACAGTTGAAAGAGCTTTCAGCAATGAAGATTATCAAGACAGATTTGCGTAATAAGATAAGTGATGACTAGTTAAATGATCTCATGGTATGCTACATCGAGCGAGACATATTTTCTAAGATAGACATGGAAGATATTTTGCAACGTTTTCAGAACATGAAAACTCGTAAATATCAACTATCAATTCTTAAGAAGTAATGATCGGTACGTTTTTTTCTTTGTAATGTTCGATTTACATTATATGCGACTATTAGATAAGTGTTATTTTATATTATATATATCATTCTGTTATGTTCTATGTTAGAAAAAATAATATATATATATATATATATTAGTTTGAAGGTCTCAATTTAAGCCCCCTCTTTTCAAAGTTTACGGATACGCCATCGCATATGATACATTTACACATACGCTACATTTCTCTCTCTCTCTCTCTCTCTCTCTATATATATATATAGTAAAATCTATAACCTTTGTTCTAGGCTTTTGCACTTTCAGCAAGACACATCTATAAAAGACTGCATTATATCTTTGGATGGCGCGTCTTACTCTAGTGTATAGTAGTAAATGACATTGAAAATAGCTAAAGAGGAGAGGTATGGAAAGGGAAAATAGCAAAAGTCACCTTGAAATTGGAAAATAACATGTATATTCCACTCTCTCGGTCACAAAAGGATGACATTTCAGAGATTAACATGGTCCCCCACAATTTTAACCATTAATTTATATTGTATTGCATTGATAAAATCTAATAAAATTATATTATTATGAAAGTTCTTTTCAAGAAAAATCTATGCATATTGTTTCCACGTATTCAATCTAAATATTGAAAAAGTTTATTTTTTCTGTTTCTGTTTTGTTTTTGTTTTAAAAAAAAACTAACTGGAGGGAGTAGCTAGCTAGCTAGATATGCCACTCTAGCTCATGCATCTGTATTGGATGCGATTAGTATCTCACACATCGCAGCTGCATATGGTAGTATATAGCTAGCTATATAAGTCGTACAACGTGCATATAAATCTAAATGCAAACAAGAAAAAACTTGGATGGCAAGCACTACTACTAGTTACCTTACTGGAGTGGCCACCTAACAAGTTGTGATGCTAGTACTAGTCTACTACTACCTGTACCAAGTACCAACCAGAGCTAGCGCACAAGCTCCCATGAACACCACCGCAATGGAGCAACTGGCCAAGTATTACTGGAGCATGTGGGGCGCAAGCAGGGGTGTCGCTGGCACGACTAGCCTTAGATCCACCTGGCCGCCGGCGACGGCAGCGCATGGCTCCGGCGAGCCGTCGTGGGAGGAGCAGGCGTTCGCGCGGGACGCGGCGGGGCATCTCGGCGGCTGCGTGTGGCCGCCGCGCTCCTACACGTGCAGCTTCTGCCGGCGAGAGTTCCGGTCGGCGCAGGCGCTCGGCGGCCACATGAACGTGCACCGCCGCGACCGCGCTCGCCTCCGGCAGTGCGCCTCCCCGGATCATGACGCCGTCCAGGACACGCAACAAAAACAGCCCCAGCCGATCAGCCCTGATCTGCACCTTCAAGCAGTGATACTCCCCAGCCCTAAATCTACCGGTGGTCATCAGCCTCTCAATAGGGATCGTGCCATGATAAATTCTACTTCTCCTTCCTACATATCAACAATCATCAAGGAGAGCAAGAACAAGGCATTCATCTCCATGCCAGCGGCGACGGTGAGGGAAGCTGCCGGGAGCGGTGATGATGAGGAGGAGGGGGAGACCATGGAGGAGGGGAGGAAGCGGAGGCGTGTCGATCAGCTGCCAGCGGTGGTGCTGCCGTTCTTTGTGCGGCCGCCGGCTTCATGCGAAAGGGAGGGGCTGCGAAGAGTTGATCGTGATGCAAAGGTACCCAAAGGACTAGTCGCAAGCCCTAGCTCTAGTTCACTCCATCTTGTAGGCCGGCAAGAAGTAGATCTGGAGCTTAGGCTTGGGACTAGTCCTAAAGTTGCATGAATGAGTCCTTCCATTTTTGCAATTCCTGATCATCATGTGTGCCTGTGTTCATGCTCCAGCTAGCCGCTCTTCCCCCCCTGGTCTATCTCTTCTTAATTTGTTTGTGCTTCTTTTCGGTCTTCTTCTGATTGTTCTTGATTCCATCGGAATCCATATGTCTTAGGCCTTATTTCTCTACAATGTGTGCATGTCGAGTCCTACATATATATCTCAACATCTCAAGTCATGTTACAATCTATATATACCCATGTGCTGTAAAAGATTGTATGTTAACTGTCACATTGATACTATATATAGTTTCTCATAAAATTTCCAAACCGCATGTAGAGTTTTATAAATTATACCATGATCGGATTAATTAGAATGTTTGATCTTTTCATGTTTGCAATTGATGCCGATTGACGCATACTTCGTTTTATTGATGATCACTTGATAGATTTTCAGTGTTATCAATTATTGTTCATGCATATTGATTTCTTGAAAGAATTGCTCATGCTACCATGGATCATTCGAATTTATCGATATGATCGATTCTTAATCAAGAAAGAGGAGCTTGCTGTTAAGGTCTTTGAGTACAACAGGTAAATTGGAGATCGAAACTAACTGACAAGTATACCAATATAATTGTTCTCAACATTTAGATAATGAGCTGCCTAGATTTCTTCAACAAACATTACTTCAAACAACATAAATATTAGAGTTTTCGGCGAAGGCTAGCTGTATATTATCCTGCATGGTTGATTGAATTAAAGCAAAGTTCCTAGCTGGAGAGCTGTGTCCATCAGTAGAACCAATTAAATTGCTATATATATATGCTTCATGTTTGTCTCGTGATGCCTTAAGTTTGTCTCTCAACTATAGCTTGTGATGCCCATGGGCAAGCTAGTTGGGGTTGCTTCTTCGTCTAAGTCAGGCCACAGGCAGACAGTAGTAGAGAAAACAAAGTGATCATCGTCTGTTCTTGTCTTATACACTCCCTCTGTAGGGCACAAGCATTGAAGAAAAATGCATGCTAGCTAGCTTCTCATGTATCATATATATCAAGATTGGATTCATAGAAAGGTGGGTACAGATTAATCATGGCTCGTTAATTGGGACTTAACATACATACATATCCATATACACACACACACACACACACACACACACACACACACACACACACACACACACACATATATATATATATATATATATATATATATATATATGAAAATAATTTTATACTCCTAGGTGTACGTACTCCCACCTCTAGTATACCGTTTAAATGATATTATTATACTTCTTAATCCTTTTGAGTATACTCTAATACTGATTATAAGATACTCCAAAGTGAGTTCTACGAAAAATTTGATTAAGTCCACCCTTTATAGCATGATTTGTTTATATATTTCTTTTACATATGGAAAAGGTTATGTAGCAAAAAAATAATGGACTCTAATGAAAATTTTTCAACCATATTGCATTGGAGTGTCTTAGAAGTATTATTGGGTATACTAAAAGTGATAAAGAAGTATAGAGTGTTTATTTAAGTGGTATATTAGAGGTGAGAGTGTATACTCCCGAGAGTACGGAAAAGTATCTTAGAATTATTATTGTGTGTGTGTGTGTGTGTGTGTGTATATATATATATATGAAAATAATTTTATACTCTTGGGTGTACGTACTCCCACCTCTAGCATACCGTTTAAATGATGTTGTTATACTTCTTAATCCTTTTGAGTATACTCTAATACTGATTATAAGATACTCCAAAGTGAGTTCTACAAAAAATTTGATTAAGTCCACCCTTCATAGCATAAAGGACTCTGATGAAATTTTTTCAACCATATTGCACTGGAGTATCTTAGAATTATTATTGGGTATACCAAAAGTGATAAAGAAGTATAGAACGTTTATTTAAGTGGTATATTAGAGGTGGGAGTGTGTACTTCTGGGAGTACGAAAAAGTATCTTAGAATTATTATTAATTAAGTATACTAAAAGTGGTAAAGAAGTATAGAGCGTTTATTTAAGCGGTATATTAGAGATGGGAGTGTATACTTCCGGGAGTACGGAAAAGTGTGTGTGTGTGTGTGTAGAAATATGCAGTTGCAACGTCTCCGTTTGGCCCGTGTATTGAGAGGGAGGGGGGAAATTAAACAGCAGGTAGCGCATGTGAAATGGATGCTGCTGCGACCATTGTTTTGTTCGGTTTGGTCTACGTAGAGAGAGAGAGAGAGAGAGAGATGAACGGATGACGAGCGGCATGCGTGCTTGTGCAGTCACAATATGCATGCATGTATGTGGCACTGACACATTATTCCAGCACAGAAGAGTACCACATGCTGCTATATATGCGTACGTATGCATACGATACTGCCATGGAATATATAATAATTCAAACGCTGCTACGTACGTACTGTCTCTCTCTCATCACTAGCTAGCTCGCTCGGTCGCATGGACCTGCAGGTATGCATGGGCTAGCTGGACCATAAGCAATTTACATTGCACTGCACACACGCATATGTACAGTGCACTATATATACATATTCCTCAATCGATCCGTACACGACATGTAAAAATTAATTTTGTCATTGAATGGAGGTGTAGAGGAGAGGAGAAGAAAGATAGAAGCTAGCTAGGGTGGATCGAGAGGCCAGGGGGGCATAACTGGCAAGTGGCCTGCAGGAGGGGGAAATCTAGGGTGTGTTTGGCAGAGATTCATCTTCTCCAGATTCGTGAATCTGTTGAAGCTAAAAATTTTAGCTTCACTAGATTCGTGAAGATGAAGTTATGAGTACATTAATAGTATTTAGATAGATCATCTTATTTACATTTTAGACTAAAAATATAAACTTAATTTACTTTATTTTAGCTTATAAGTTTCAGATTTCAGGTAAAACTGGAATCTGGAGCTCTACCAAACGGACCCCTAATCTAACAGCGGAGCGGGTTATTATATATTCCCTGACCAGCAAGCTTGAACATTTCACAGCTAGCTAGCTTGCTTCTTTCGACACGTGTATTATTGAAGGCGTACGGACAGCTTTGATCGATCATTGAGTGCAAGTGTATGTAGATGGAGGAGGGTCCATGAGGAAAAGATAGCTAGGAGAGGGGGGAGAGTGCGTGGGGTATAACTTAACTGATGGTAAGTGAGGAAAATCTGACAGACAGGTTCCTATATATGACGTTACGCCTAATTAGAGGACCGACGGAGAAGGCACACACACAAGCTCACTTAACTTCTTTCTTCATCAGACGACGGACGGACGGACGGACGGACGTGTTGCATGCACAATTAATGAAGGTAAGATCTGACAAATTGATTGATTGAGCCCAGCCGGCCTAATATTGAGCCCAGCCGAGGGGCCAATTGGGCTATTCCCAGTGCATGGTGTCATCCTCATTTAATGTTTGTCACATAGGACAGGTTGCTGATGTGGTATATGAGTTAAAGAGGAGAGAGAGAGCAGTGCAGTATCATCCTGAAGATACTGCTCCGGCTCCATACCCAGCACCTTGGTTTTCGAATGACACCGCACTAGGGTCGCTACGATGTCTTCTCCATGCGTTCACATGATACATTTGATCATAGTATATATAGTAATTTAATGGACACATGTTGTCTTGGATACTGTAGCATGATACTATGCACTGGGGAGGATGTTTCATCCAAACAGTATCATACTATGTATCTTACATGGCTGTCTTGGATTTTGAAGTACGACATCGTCTACTGGGAATAGCCTTACCACGCAATTCGCCATCGATCAATCACCCGATCGATCGAAGCGTCTGCAATTAATAAGCTAGCGCGCGCTGCATGCGTCGTTGAACCGAACATGCATGCATGGCATCCTCATTCCGCAGGCCGGCCCGGGTTTCTTCTTTTGTTCAGAATGAAAAATGAGAGAAGAAAGAAGAGTGATTCTATTACTTAATTGAACCATAATTTTACAATGTGATTACAACTATATATTTATAGGATGTAAAGGGGTGGAAGTTGATGGTGTGAATAGGTTCTTGTCGGTTGGAGAACTAAAAGGTGTCTTTTGGTTCTTTTCTCCTCACATGGGTAATTGTCTCCTTGTAACTGCCTATGAAATTTGATCACATGGATAATTTTATTTGTAACACTCCCCCTCGATCAATTTGCTTCTTGTAATCTTGTACCGTCTTATTTGATGTATTTTTTAAATAATACCTGCCGTAAAAATCTCAAGGAGAAAATAAAATAAAATATTGTTTCTTGAATTCTAAATAAGAAAAATACTCTAGTGTTATGTAGTTTTTCTCTTACTTATTTATTTAGTGTATGGCAGATGAATCAATTGATTTAGGATTTTGATAAACATCACTCGGATGTTTTCTTAGATAAAAAAGATCCAAATTAAATTATGAAGCGTTGGATCTACTTTGAGATCCGTAAGCCGTGAAGGATTTTGTTGGAGGTAACAGGCTTAGGAACCGTATACTTTGATCTAAGAGTCCAAAATTTAGATGTTTTAAGAAATAAAACATCTGGACGAAGGCTAGACACACCAATTGATTTAATATGCTTTTGAGAAAAGTACATGCATTGATCCGTGTTGTTGGAAAATTGGCAATGGATGACTACTGGGCAGGGATCTGTGCAGTGGGTAGTGTATCCGCGCTGCAGTTATTATACCTTCCAGTAGATTTAAATCCGAGGGCTGATGTTCATTTAAGTACACGTAAGCACTGTAGAAAATAGTGACCACCTTCGAAAAGTACTGTACCGTGTTATCTGTAACAGCGAATTTAAACCCTTCATTATAAAATGGACGGACGAGATCACTGCAGCTGCTTTGATCACTAGTCAGTAGTCACAAAGGCTAGCCGCCTGGAACGGCATGCACCGGCAGCAAAGTTAGCTAGGCTATGCCTATGTCCGGTTTGTTTTAGCTTTTGGATCATGTATTATGGGAAAAACTATTTCTGATTGTAAAAGAATTGTGGATCAGACTAGTTACGACTTCTAAGTTCCGAGCAGGACCGATGAGAATCAGCGAGAATTAGTTTTCGGCCAGATTCTGATTCTATATAGAGGGCAACTTCTAATTGTGAGAAAAACTATCTAGAATTATCTCATTTAGTAAATAATCCTTTAAAAAAAACTGAGGCTATGGAGAAGCGGAAACGAACGGAGCCGTTATTGTCTGAAAAGTAAAGCCTAACACGCACCATAGATTAATTTATTTAGTTTTTTATAGTGGGATGTGACACCTTAATTTGGTTGCAGTACAGCAGCAGCATCCTGCTAAGCCAGTGGATCAATCCTATAAACAGATAGAGAAACGTCAGTCATGACTGACAGGAAAATGTACCAAAGTTTCTGGAAAAATATATATGTAGCGCGCGTCATTCCGTGCTAATAATGTAATGTAATATAGGAGTGAGCGAGTAGGCAGCCCAGCAGCAGCAAGCGTTCTCCAGTCCAGCACCCTGCAAACTAATTAATTCAGCCTGCTGCCAAATTGAGAGGCCTGGCTCTATTTGACAGTATATATGCAGTTTCCGGGCTGTGCTGGCCTCTCTACTCACGGTTTCAGCCCAGTTCTCTTTTCCTGTGATCCTGATCTGTCGGCGAACCTGTCCTCCCTCCAAAAACAAAAAATTGAAAATGTCAGAGAGAACAGAAAAGGAGCAATTGCAAGAGACCAATCTCATCTAGATCTAGACATGGGAGCTGGTCTCGTCTTTGGCAAGCCCAAGCACGACCCATTAGTGAGTTGTGCCAGTTTTATGCCATACTAATTCAAGCTCAGTCTATTTACACTATTACGACGTGAGGGAAGGAGCCACAGACGCACGGAGCTAAGGCAATAGACACAAGTAATAGGACAAAAGAACTAATTTATATTTATTCTTGAACAGATATAGAGTTACTGCCTCATTAAAAACCTTACACTATATATATATATATATATATATATATATATATATATATATATATATATATATATATATATATATATATATATATATATATAGGAAAAATATCTTTTACTCCCGGGTGTAGTTACTCCCACCTCTGAAATACTACCTAAATGACCTTGAAATACTCCTTTATCACTTTGGGTACACTTATACACTAATTATAAGATATTCCAATGTGAGCCACATGAAAAATTGCAAGGGAGTCCATGATTTTTAGCGTATTTTGCAAATACCTTCATATACTCACATAAAAGGAGTATGTCCAAAAAATATATATACCACCTCTGAAAAAAATGTACATACCACCTAGATGATCTTATATACTCGTATACTACGCGTACATACCCTCCGTCGCACGAGATACCCCATACGCTAGAGATACGGCATAGGGAGTAATTACTCCAGAGTGTATATATATATATATATATATATATATATATATATATATATATATATAGGAAAATGAGGAGTACATACTCGGTTCAATCCACGACGCATGCAAAGTAAATGCACGAACATGCAGTGCAACCATAATGGCAGATTATCCACACATGCATGGTAAATCAATGGGATTGAGGTATGGGAGTACATACATGAGAGTACAAAACATCCTTCCTATATATATATATATATAAACTAGTCAAGGCCGAGGTGGTCAATGTCGGCTAAAGCCTCCGCGGTCTCTGGATCCTTAGTGTCGCTTCCAGTCTTTGAAGCATGTGATTATCTCAACCATATCAAACGTGAGAGCTAATCTCCTTGGTTTAAGTATCTCCCTATGAATTGAAAGTGCGACATGACAGTTGACACCGGAACCACAACTACAACCATGCAAATTGCAATAGCACATGATAAATACATTGATGATTCTTCCACTACAAGAACAAATTGAGTACATTTGCCATCCTTGATGTCAAGCTCAGTCTCTTTAAAGGCATGTCAAGATAGTGGAGTGTCGGCTTAGTGCACACGCACGGTGTCAATGAGCATGTACTCTCCAGTCTTCATTCTCCACCTTTTAGCATCAGCGTTGTCTTCCCTTTCTCTACATGCGAGGACTTCAACAGCACCGGACGCAATGTGGCAGGGCACTGTACCATGTTCTGTGTGCCTTGTCGCGTGTTGTGCCTGCTTCGAGCCATTCAAGCATGTTTCGTGCTGTGTGGGCCTAAGCACAGCCCATGCAGGTGTGCTGTGCTATGCCACACCCATCATGTCTAACCACAAGGCCCGGCACAACTTTGTCATTTGTGCCATGCTATCCTAGCACACGCGTATATGTGTCGTGCTGTGTTTTGACCGTGCCATGCATCTCGTGCCACGAACTGGCCCAACAAAAACCTATTCCAATGGCCAGATCTATCTAGATCTTGTACCACTTGTTTTACATTGATCTTAAGAATACAAATGGAAAGCACCATAAGATGCTATTTTTTTAATCCACTCACAAATGAATCATTGAGCTGTACAAACATTGTTATTTACAAATGCTCGAGCCTTCGAATGTGCAAACGCTGTAGTAAGAAGTAAGCTTATCGAGATGTCTGCCAAAAAAACTCAGTTATATGTAGCAAAATGGTCGGACACCAGACAAGTCAGCCCTTGCCTGATATATACATATCAAGAACCTCCTCAGTTAGAGGTGACCGCGACCTATCATAGTCGATCAGCGTATCCGTAAGATCCATGTGAATAATGTACAGAGGATACATAGGAGGAGACTATATTGTAGAGACAGAAGCTAGGAATTAAGATGATGAAGTTTAATATGGGTATGTATACGTCTAAAAAAAGTGGCAGAATACAAATGGGAGTACTCTCTACTTCCATCATGCGCAGATACGCTAATGGTATCAATTACCTATGTATATACATATATATATATATATACTGAGGTTGCGAGTCACAACCTACCCCAAGATCACGTACACCCTCTAATTAACCAACCATGTACATGTGAATGTAGCCGGCAATTTAGCTCATGATCCGTACGTACGTACGTACGTACGTACCGAATCTTGCTGATGTGACATCACACAGGCTCATCTTGGGTTGGACGCCAACAGTGTGGATCGATCCAGACCACCGAGCTGAAGGGGCATTGTCCGGCCAAGGTTTTCGGCTGTCATATCTTCTGTTTCAGTGCATGGCAGGGCTGCTCTCAATTTCTCATCGTCCATTCGAGCCTCCATAAGCTTCTCCTTGAGGCTCTGCTTGTGCACGGCCGGTCGTGGCGATGACGACGCATCACATCCTTTCGGTTCACGGCTTCTCTGCAGCAGCTTCACCGAGTCTGACGAACTGCACTGCTCTGCGACCGGAGTAACGAGGGTTGACCTCCTATCTGAAGATGGCGTCCAGCCGCCAGTCCCTGATCCAGCTCTCTTTCTGCTCTCGCTGATCGCTGACCTCCAGAGCCTTCGTATCAACGCGGTGTTCTTTCCAGAGCGCCTGCCTGCACCTGAGTGAGCCTCCTCCCCACCGCCGGCGCCGCCATCCCAGCCGCCTTTGCCATTAGGCAGGGAGGAGGATGCGTTGCTTGCTCGTGCCACGGAAGGATCACTGGTCGCAACCCAAGCACAAGAATCCCGTCGCCCATTGCGATGGGGGGTTTCCCAGCCGCTAGAGTTGTCCGTGTCAGCCGCCGAGCCATTGGCATACGTTTCATCGAGTTTTTCCAGGAAGATGTCGGTCGCTGGGCTCACGGAGTGGATATCGGACGCCGGACTTGCAGGGCTGTATCTGCTGCCGTCTTTCCGGCCAAAGTGCTCGAACACCAAATCCACATCCTCCCGAGAATGAGGATTCTGATGACTGAATTCCTTGACATTGCGGAATCGAACTGAGCTCGCCGCCCCGCTGATCATCCGGGCCTCCTGCAGTAATGCAGAGTTATTGGCATCAGTCTTGCCGTCTTTTCGTAGGAACGACTCCATTTCAGCCTGCAGCCTGTTGAGCTGGGAGTACTTGTGCTCGAGTGCGACCTTGGCGTCGGATAGTTTCATCTGAACTCTTTCTTCGCGCCACACCTCGGCCATCTGAAGCATTCTCCTCTCTTCCTCCATCTCTTCCCGCATGCTCAGGCATTCCCTCCGCAGAAGCTCGACCTCCGCTCGGTCCTCCTCGACCTCCCTGGTCAGCTCGTCGCAGGCCTCCTCCATCAGCTCGCGTGCCTTCCTCTCCATCTCGTAGCTCTGCACAAACTGCTTCGCTGATAGCTTGGTCTCGGCCAATTCGTTCATCAGCTTGGTGTTGGCAGCCTCTAGTTCCCGCCGATGCTTCCTCTCCATCCTGGCATCCTCCTTTAAGGCTGCAATCACACACCGAGCCTTCTCTCGCATCCTGCTCTTCCACAACGCCTTTTCCTCTGAGAGCTTCCTCAAGAACCGCTCAAGCTTCTTTCTCATTACACGCCTCTCATCCTCAAGCTCACTGACCTGAGCTCGCGCCTTGTCAAGCTCAGCCTCGAGTACCACCGTAGCGTGGGCATAACGAACATGGGGTAACTTGCAAGGATCGTGTGAGCCGAAGATGTCGTCCAAATTGTTTACATAGACATGGTCCCATTTGGTTGCCCTCTCCATGGAACCATATGGTAGTTCGACACATGCTTCAATCTAATGGATGCGCATGCTCACGTTAAAACAATGCCACGCATGCACCAGGCTAGTAGAAAATATTGATCAACATGCCAAGGAAACAAAACTATACCTTCTCTAAGATGCCATGGTTCCTACATTGGCCTCCAACACCAAAATCACTCCGCGTTTTACTGACATTCGCTTTCCGTCCATGTCGCGGGCTAGGCTGACAGATGAACAACACGAGGAGGCATCAATTGTCAGGAACACATCCAACCAAAATACTGCGAGTTATGATAATCTCCTCTCCGAGGATAGTAAATAGCAATCACGAGTTGAACGCTGCATGCTGTTGTTGGAAAGAATCGCATCATCATCATTGACAAGACGTTAGTTAATTCATCTGGTCTTTAGATAATTTCCCTAGCAATCAACAACGAGCCAATTAATCCATTGGATAATACTACTCCCAGTTATTAAAGCACTAGCAGTCGCATTGCACTGAAGACTAGCTAGATACGTTCTGATCAGAGGTTGTACACCTGATTTATATGGAATTCTCTTTTGGGGCAGTAATGGAAAACTGCCAGGCAGCCAGGGGACGAAAAATGATGCTAAGAAAAGGCAGACTTTTAACTCAAATCAAACCGAACAGAAGAAAATTTTGGCATACATAATCGAAACCACGAAAAAAAAATTGAATCAATTAGAGAGACTAGACCAGATGTGCAAAGAAGCCGAACATAATTATCACCTAATCTAAGATTACAGAGGCGCGAAGTGAAAAATGAAACAATGCCATCTTGAGCATTTAAAAGGAACAACTTTTGGGGAAGATGAAAAATGAAACAATGCCATCTTGATCTTTTGTGAAAAATGTCAAAAAATGCTACCCAATTTTCATCTTTGTTTAACAAAAGATCAAGATCACTCCAACCATGAACAAACACAGCACACAAGAACTAAATCATAGGATGCACAAAAATATCCAAAGCTTTCATTTTCATGTTTCCAAGAACACAAGTCCGTCAAAAAAAAGGAAGAAAAATCCCCAAATCGGACAGACAATGAAAGAATCACAGCAACCCAACGATCACAGAGGAAGGCGAAGAGGCAACAAGGGCGCGCACCGGACCGTGGTGCCACCGAGCGGCGGGGCTGCCTGCCTGCCGCTCCGCGTGGTGCAGCCTCCAGAGCCCGGCGGCGAGCGCCCTGGCCGTAGCCGAGCAGCCGACGAGCGGCGTCCTCGCCGAGGCGGCATTGCGGCGACGCCTCCTTCGGGAGACGGCGCGGGACCGACGGGGGCTCCGGCGAGGAGTGGCGGAGGCGGAGGGGATCATGGAGGAGTTGGAGGGTGGCAGAGTTATTGGCTGTTTGCGGCAGCTGTCCTCCTCATGTGCATGCACATGCCATGTGTGAGTCAAGCAAGGGACGAGAGAGAGAGAGGCCTCTCCGATCCTTTTCTCTCTCCATTTAGAGAGAGAGAGAGAGGCACATCCATGACCACTGTGGTGATTTGCTATTTTAGATTCTCAGCTGCCATGTCCATCCATTCTTCTTCACATTTTTTTCTCGAGTTTTTCTGCTGGTTTGTGTATCCCGACGTTTCTCCTTCCGTTCAATCGATCCGTTCCTGAACTTGGACTGGACGTGGAGTGGACCAACCCACAAGGACAAGGAATTTTTGCCTGCTGTGCTCCTTGTTGCTACGCTCCAGATTCAATTCAGTGGTGGTCACACCATCAAACTGTTGCAGCTAGCGATTCAAGCTGTCCTGCCCTGCTAAATTGCCATCTTAAAATTTTCTATAACCGAAGAAAATCGTTCTAGGGAATGAATGAACCTGAAAAAAAATGGAAGACGGGAAATTCTCGATCGGGATATATACATTGCATATGTATGATGTGTTCGTGACTTTGCCAGAATCTATCCTACACCGCCCCGGCGAGATAACGGTGTCTGGTTAAATCCACACGATTCTTTATAGGTTCTTTATATGACATTACTAGTGTGTATATGTGTATCTGTTCTTTCTTCAAACACATACATAGCATATACACTAGTACTACTTCAAACCCAAAGGTTCAGGGTGTCGTCACATCTTGTATTGGAATCTGTTAATCTTCTCGTTGATGGGCAAATAATGTCACTAGCAAATAGTTCATTTTGGTTCTTTCTTTCCCTTATGAGAATGTGCAACAGTGTCATGAGGATATCAGAATTTTAATTACGAGTCTGAAAGGAGTACTATATTGCGTACAGATTCAAATGACGAATGCCTCGTAAATGAGGCAGGCCGAGGAGAATTGGCCTTGGTTGTAAAAGATATTTTATATATATATATATATATATACACTGGACGTACCTTGGTTTCATGCAAACTTATGTCTCTATATTAGTTAATTTATCCGCGGGCTTGCAGTTAACTTTTTTCCTTTTTTTTTTGGAAAAAAAACTTTGGATTCTTCACCAAAGCGTGGCTGAGTCAGTTGTAGGTAGCGCTTGTCACAGATGCCACTGGAATATCTAAGAGAATGAAATTTACATTGCTCAAATCTCACTAGGATTTCAACATCATACATATATATATAGTACTAGACGTTCATATCCAATTAATTAATTAATTAAATTACAAGAGTGGTAGTGTTGTTGATGGAAGTGACCAAGATATAGTAGCTAGGGGAGGGGAATGTAATCCAGGATGGAAAAATACAAGAGAAAGGAGAGAAAACTAGCTAATGAATGGACAAGTGAATCCAAGGCCATGCATGTTAGTAGTGTTGGTGCTGTGGGACACAAGGATATTTGGATCATGCGCAACTCTGATTAAACTAATACTAGATCAGTACGCCTTTCAAGTTCCAACTCAGCCTCCTCATCAGGAGCGCGGCAGTAGCTTTAACTAGCAGAAGATTGTCCATCTTACTCTGCTGTGCTGCATTGCTTGCATGCATTTGCATCTTCTCTGATTCTGTCCTTGAGCAGTTAGATGGTTGCTCATTGTTTGTTTGCTTGTTTTGACGTTTCAGGCTAGTTTGGCCCCCCAGCTTCATGGCATTATCTGCTATGTACTGTGTTCCACAGAGGTTGCTGTTCTTTAATCGTGACACAAGAGAGGAATAACCCATGCTGCTTTCGGATTCGCACTTGATTTCTTTGTTGTTCATTCTTGTAGTGAGATGCCTGCATGATTTGTTACTAGTAGCTTCTTGTAATCTCAGGGTAATCAATCTGCTGGATTGGTATCTGATTATGAGACCTGATACTAATCTGTAGCATCTGTATCTATTAATGAATGAACCTAATTATTCAGACCAGACTGGCAGCATACCATTGCTTGGTGCCGACACAAGTATCAGGCAGGCCTAAGAGGACAATGCCATATACATCCAATCTGCTGTGTCTGCAAGAAGAGATCACGGGAAACCTCCTTCCATCTGTCAAACAGGCAAGACCTCCTTCCTTCCATCTGTCAAACAAAAAAACAGGCAAGACCTCCTTCCATCTGTCAAACAGGCAAGTTTCCTGAGCAACGCACGGCCACATTCACAGGAATCTCCCTCTCTCTCTCTAAAAAGGGGTTGAGCAGAGTTATGCCAACTTTTGTACTGATTACTGAGCTAGTACTGGCCAACGGTCATTCTGAAACAGATTAACCAACATGTTTAAGATTTGTCAGATACTCTAATGCTCTATTCACACATACATGGAGGGGCACAACGGCGCAGGGCCATGTTAAAGCTTCAGAGGAGATTATCCTCAAATACTATATTCAAACGTGGTTCAGAATTTCAGACTCGCTGAGGCATCGATAACAATTAAATAATATAAATCTTAACCCATGGCAAAATCCATAGCAATGTAACTCCCATCAGACAACAGGTCTCGCCAAATTGTCATGCACATTTCACACCTTTAAAATTTTCCCTTCTTTCGCGCTATACAAAGGCATAGTAAATCATCACTATTATTATATAGCTTACAAGAAATTACACTAATAGCTATCAGGAGCTAAAACATATGTAACCTACAAGACTCTGATGAGATGGCCAAGCACAAAAACTCGGCAATTGACAATTCCAATCAGCTCTCCTGAATCTGAATAATCGGCAAACTGGACTAGACTTGTAGTAAAAGAGCAACAAGAAGGGTGCCCAAAGAAATAAGTAGGCTAAGCTTCAGTCTGTTGTGATTGACACCTGCAGAATGAATCGATTATCAAATTACATGCTCCGGCAAAGCAAAGTTTCAACATTTCCTTGTGATCCAGAGATATCTCAAAGCTCAAGTATTGTGCAGAATATTAATGCAGCAGAATAGAGAAAGAAAAATCAACATGTAGTTGGCTTACCGTTTTGTGCCGATGTTGCTGCAGGTCTCTCTGGAATATTAACAGCTGAATACAAAATGACCAAAAGTTACAGTGAGAACCTAAAATAAATAAAAGCAAGAAAAAGATACATTCAGGTGCCACAAGAAGCTTTTTTTTAAGTGATAGCAGTAGAGAAGACCTCTACAACATATATATATATATATATATATATAAGGAAAAGAAAATATGTACAAAGGTTTAAAGGAAAAATACAATCTCAATCTGAGATCGAAATCAAGATAGAGTCTCTAGCCAATTTAATAATCATTGTTTATGCTGTTCTCACAAGAAGCTTGTGACACAATGCAACTGTAAAGGCATATTAAGTACTCCAATGTCACAACTACTTGGCTGAACTGCTAGCAAAATAGATCTTTACAAATCAAGATGGAGCTATAGAAGGTACATGCAATTTAACAATTACAAAAAAAGGCCTACCCAACAAGCCAAAATATATCAATATCAGCAACCTTCCTCAGAATAAAAAGAACAAATTGAGATGACAAACACATAGAGCTTGATAACAACTGCGCACAGAGAATATTGGACCAAAGAACCTGTATCTAATCATACATTACCAATTCAATCTTTAAGGAACATATTTCAGCAGAATAACACACTATAGTGGAGTCAGAAAGAAGGTTTCAATTTTTAAGTTCATAGCTTGTAGTCTAATCTGCCAAAAAAACTTTTAAGAAACAACCAGAAAAGTGCGAGTGTGTAAACATGTATCAGGCTATCAGCACTGCAGGTATATAACATACATTTATTGCATGAAGAAGACGATGCTTGCAAAGAAGATGGCCATGGGGCGGCAATGTTATCATTCAGATCGCATGTGAAGCTAATCCCAGAAGCGGGGTCAAATGATGCATCAGAGGGCATACTTGGAAGAAGGCATCCAGATTCTGCATAAAACAACAAAACACTAATCAGCACCAAAACAAAATCATTTTGTTTTAAAAGTTAATGATGTGAAATATAATAAAACTAGTATGGCCTAAAAATGATACCTTAACCAGTTCAGTCAGTATAACAAAATTAAGTTGTCAGCTAGGTAAATACAATGTACACCTACAAATACTGAAATACAGAATGCAGAACACTTCGCTATAAAATAAGGCACTAAAGAGTTGTATTGGTTTCTTCTTAGGATTATAAGCATATTAAGATTTTCAACTTCTACATGCACTTCCATCTCATCATGGTGGTAAGCGGACTCCTACAGGCAGAATTCACGTCCTTCCTCCTCTCCCAAAATTAATCAAGGTTAATTAGTACAATTTTAATTTGAGAACTGCTTCACATTGCAGATGGGCCAGAATATTTCCCAGTTCTTAGTTTACATCTTATATGATTTCAAACAATTGCGATAAGCTTATCAATCAAATAGTTCCTGACTCCTGTTCTGATTTCCACATCTATGAAATCAGAATCGTGGTTTAACCCTCAAGAAAATTTAATCAAGAAGCTCAATATTCAGATTCTTGACCTCCTGTTAATAAATATATCTGACACAATGTTTAAAACATGCTGGTACATTTTATTAGACTCAGTATGTTGAAAAGCATAAATGCGGTAAAACATGTAACATCAATCACATGTTGCAAGGAAAAACACCACGTTCAGTCTAAGCTTAATCAAAACATAGAATAACATGTACAAATGATCAAAAGATTTATATTTAAAAATTTATTAAAAAAAAGAGGCAATGTTAACTTACCTTGAGATCCAACTGTTTGCCGATTCAGTACGGAGCATGGTCAGTCAAACACAAAAGTTGAAAAGAAAGAAACTTCATCAATACAGTTGCTGAGAAATAAAATTAAAATACAATCCTTATGCATATACAATTGAACATTCTTGTCAAACTTACCTTGAAGTGAAAAATCCTTCAGAGTTATTTGGCATGAGCTATAAACATTCATGCTGACATCCATCTTCTGCAACTTTGTGCCAAGGAATGAGGCACAATCTAAAGCTTGTAAATTTGTTATGAAGCTTTGTTTTTGCAAGTGAGCTACATAACTGCCCATAGCCTTGCAACATGAAGTACTGTTCTTTATTGTTCCACCACACTCTTTTGCCACCTTACTTGTGTCTGGGAAGCTTAGTGGACAAACTGGACGGTTGAAATGAAAATAAATTCCTCAGCATAAATGCTACTAGGAGTGAAAATTGAGAACAAAACTGAAAAATAGTCAAATGTATTAAAAATGAGTTAAAAAATAAATACAAATATTCTGGACTTTCACCAGTTTTCGTAACGTAAAGTACAACGAAACTTTTGAAATTTGCCAAATGTACACTCATGAAACAAGTGGGATCGACAGTCTTTGTATCAGTTTGGTCTTCGGATGTAAACATTGTTTTTCCATAGATAGACCAATCCGCCCGGTTTAGAGGACAATGACATAATGTAAAAAATCAACGCAATGTTACATGGATACAGTTTTGTCCAAGATCCAAGACAGCGTGATGCATTTTACTATTTCACACAAAGAAATAAAATGAGTACTAAGCTATGAAATGCTTAATATCGTGAGCAAAATAAATCAGAAGCAGGGCATATCTATGTAGTCATCCTAAAAGAATAAAAGGCACTAGCTGATTAAATGGTAAAGATAGCACATTTAAACAAGTTTGGAAGTACCTCCATTGACATTGCAGTTAGATATCTGCCTCAGCATTTGCTTTGCGGATGATGGGTCGAGCCTGCTGGATAACCATCTCAGCACAACGTTCCTGCAACTATCAACTTTGGGACTCCCAGTGTAGCTTGTCAACCCACCGTCCTTCAAAGAGATCTTCTTGGAAGCTTCATTTATAGCATTCTGACACGTCTGGCTGCAGCATTCGTTAACAGGATCCACCTTCCGACAGGCCTCGAGGAGCTTCGACGAATCGATGACACTCTCAAACGCATTGACGGTGCTAACAGGGCATGATCCCTCGGTTACATTGGAGAGGTGAACCGAGCAAATGCTGTGGAGACTATCACTGGCACCTTGGCTCAAGAGAAGCTGCTGGACATCCGAGAGGCAGTAGTTGGCAACAGTGGGATCCAATGCGAGGGACCCCGTCTGCTTGCTGGACTGTCCTATCAGGATGGTGAGAGTGGCCTGAAGCTGAGGGCAGCAAATAACATTTGCCAAGAACGGAGCGAATGAGGCAAAGCAGTCGACGGCCGTGGTGGTCATCAGGTCATTGACAGCGGTGAAATTCAGTGAGCATTTGCCTAGATTGACATTGAGGAATTAATTCACACCTTAGCTTGACACCGAGAAACTACTACAGTTGCATCTTGCTTCCCATAGAATTGCAAACATATGTGTGTATATAGTCCATATAATTATACGCGCTAGCTATGCACGTAAAGGTAATGAGGATATCGGCGACGCATGACACAGAGTACAGACCTGACAACTTTGGCTTGGTGTTGTTGAAGAATGGCGCCAGAGGAGCAGGCGCGAGGAAGGGAACCAAGGGCTTGGGAGAGCCGCTCGGTGAGAGCTCCGGCATGAGGCCGCTGCCGCTGTCGTCGTTTTCCTCTACATGGTCGACCCGGTGAAGCACCGGGTGGCTCTGAGCAAACAACAGCCCGTGTAAGCCTGCACATTAACAGATTCGGAGCACAAATCACTATTTTCTTCGTTGCAAAGAGATGGAGAATGGGGAATTCCCCCGCCTGTGGCAAGCAAGAAAATGCAGGCACCGGCGCAGCCTCTCCGTGACAGATCAAAATCAATAAACAAACAGAGAGAATGCGCGAGAAGCCCGAAGCAAGAACCAAGCATCCATAGCCCGGCGGGTACACCCAATTAATTTGGTCGACAGAGCAGAGAAATGGCCGGGCCGGTCGCGCAGGAATTAATTGAGGGAAGAATCGGGAGCTAGCAGATCAGGAAGAGAAATACTCACAGAGGAAGCACAGGAGGGCGGCGGCTGCGAGGAGCCGCCCCGTGGGCGCCATCCGGCGGCGGCAGCGACGAGGAAGAAGAAGCAGAGAAGAGGAGAGAAGGCGCCGCTCGCTCGCTCGCTGGCTGGCTCGGAGGCTTGTGGGGAGGGAGAGAGAAGGGAAGTGGAGAAAGCGGACAGCTAGCTAGGGAAGCACTGAAAATCGTTAGGTGTACCCACGCAAAGCAAAGTCCACCGAAGAATGGAAAAAACAAGCAGCAGAGTAGCCTCCCTGTTTGACCTCGGAGCTGAGCTGACCTGACCTTTTATTATTCTCCAACGACGCTATTCTTCACTGCTTCTAGATATGGATAATAATAAAACCAAGTGAATCCTAATGTACTATAATCACAAAATATTAAGGAGTTACTGGTAGTAAAATCTATAGCTTAAGGACTGCTAAATGAAACATCTATAAAATGCACACTAGAGAATTAACATTCCAATTTATAGTTTACAGCCATATGAGATGTGCAATAATTATTTTCAGATTGCCTTGCAGAAAGTCAACGCTTATTTCAGCACATATATAATTACTCTTAACCAGTAACTGAAGCGCTTTCCAAATTTTTTTTATGGTCACAATTCTAAAGATGAGAGACACATACAATTCTAGTTTCCTAGAGAATGTTGAAGAAAATCATAAACCCCCATTTTTGTGGTCTAAATCGAAAGAAACCCATAAACGTGGGTAAATAATGTTACATAAAGCCACTTATATATATTGGTAAATAACACGTACCTCTAGGTATTATGCCCTAAAAGGCGCAAAAACACCATGTGTAATTCAAACTGAAGATGGGTTCCTAATGGGACAATTCTGTTTCCTTCCGAACAACAATGCTAATGGCAGATAAATACTAGTTTGTTTGTTTGTTTGTTTTTCTTTTTTTTTCAACTTATGCTACAATACCTTGTAGTTTACCATTGTAGGAAATATAATTGTGATACATGGGTAGTATGATATCCTAGAGTATATTTGGGAGCATATCCACCACTAGATCTTTTACATGAGCAGAGTGAGGGCATGCTATTTTTTGCTGTAGATTCTCTAAAAGCTAATTCTTGATTGTAGATATAGAGAAGCTGATTCTAGATTTTGTGATGTGATTTTGCAGGTAAGCATTCTCATATTTGTATTCCTCGGAATCCACAGAAGCACGTATGAAGTGAATTGTGGATTCTAATGCATATAAGTGGACTGAATTATGAAAATCGATTCATAGAATCAAAATATTTATTTTTTATTTAGTTTTTAGAACCAGAATTTAGAATCCACAGCAACAACAAATAGACCCAAGTACATTGTAAGCATTCTGGGCATCTTTTTATCAATTGGGGTACATGTCTGAAGGTAGACGTAGGGAAAGAGGAGCTGGGAGCTGTGGAATTAATTTCGACATTAATACACTTCAATCCACCTTGCGACCCTGTTCCCCATTCGCTGCCAAGCTGGACCCACCGGCGTCCAAGAGTGAATTCCACCTGCGGTCCCCACCCGTCAGTTAGCTGCCTGGGCAGACTAAATAATAGGAATATAATTTTTGAAATTGAGTTTATTGATCTTTTTTGTTCAAGCTATGGTCCTATATATATCACCCCGTAAATAAAGTTGTATAAATCTTAAAACAAGCAAAATAGCAGGTAATCATCACCTACATTTCATTCACGATTTAATACTTACTAGGATAGTTTGCGTGGCGTATACACCGCGTGCGTTGTTTTTTTCGCAGAAACAATTTGTTTTTTTTTCCGTCGGCGTTTTTTTTAAAAAAATCATCGAGAAAACGCGCGAAACGGTTGAAAAAACAAAAGTGTATCTGCGTTTGCGCTAAATCGAAAGGTCCTTTTCATGTAAAACAGCCGGAATGATCCAAACGTCAATACTTTTTTCAAGATCTATTTAGGGTTCTCTCACGAAAAATCTGTGATTTTTCTGAACCAAAAGGTCATCTTCGTAAAAAACCGTGAGAAAGACCTATACATAATTACGGATTTTTGGAACGACCTAAACGTAAAAATTTTTAAGCCGTACCAAATGACGTACGAGCCTCGAGAAAATAAGCGAAACGGCTGAAAGGACACAAACGAAATTATTTTTTTGTTTTTTTGACGTAATATGATACGCATGTTGTTTTTTCGAAGAAATAATTTCGTATTTTTTGACGTATTTTTTCGCTATTTATCTAGGATCCTCTAGATTAGTAGATGTATTATATAACTTCAAAAAATAATGTATAAAAGCACTTCTCCTTCTTTTACCACACCTTGCAAGGTATTTATAGCATAGGCAGTTCTGTCATTTTCTCTCTCTCTTTTTATTTTGCAAACCTCTTTAGAGCATCTCCAAAAGGAGCCCTAAATAGGTTGCTAATTGTAATTATAGGGCTTTGATAGAAAAAAAACACTCCAACAGAGGTTGTATTTTGAGAAAAATTATCAAAATAGGTTTAGACTCGGAGTCCTGTTGCTATATTTGGCAACGCCTCTCCAACCCCATCCTATTCAAGGCTTAGGGTCTAATTGTTGGAGTCAATAGTTATCTTAGGTCCTAATTTTTTTAGTTTAGACCCTATTTTGAGGTATAGGACTCCATTTTAAGACCTGATTGTTGGAGATGCTCTTAGCCCTTGTACCTAGCTAAAATACCCCCTCCACAGTTACTAATGTCCTACCAGGGATATGGGCGGGTCGCTGACATCGCGGACCCACGACGAATGTGGGACCATCTTGTCGGTGAGGTGATTCACGGTGGGAAGCGAGTAGGCATGGGAGCGCGTGAGACAGCGATTAACGGACGCAACCACTCACCTTCATCACCCGTTGCGTGCCTTCAAATTAAGTCAAATGCGTATTAAAAAAAATCAAATCAAATCAAATGCTTATAGTCTACTTACACACGAAGAACGAAGAACTGCATGGCATGGCAAATGCAGTGCGACGGGTAGATCCGATGAGTTTAAATCAACGTTTCTTCTAAGACCTCGTTTGGTAGAGTTTTACTGTGAATCACGTGAGAGTGAATTGGGTCCCGTGAAGGTCTTCATATGCAAATTGCCTTCCAAATTTGAGCAGAACATTGTGTGTAATTCGGTTTGTCAGATGTTGCACGAGTCGATGTTGACTTTATAATTGTAGGATCGAGGCGCACCAAGAGGGGGGTGAATTGGTGCAAACTGACACCTAAAACTAATTTTTTGTGTGTTTTTATTGATTCTGGAAATTAGCAAAATACTGATTAAACTGAATGAATCAATCTAAAATAATTGATCTAATACTATGGAAGATAAACTAGATTGAACATGCATACTAGAGAGCAATTATACGTAAACATGAATTAATAGATCGGAATATATACTCAGTGATTTTCATAAAAGTACGCATATAAATCTCTTTACATGAAAGCACAAACCTCAAATATTCTCCAAATTTTCTTCAATTTTTCTTCTTCTCCTATCTTTCTTCTTTCTTCTCTGTTTCCTCTGTGTCGCATACTATCGCACTGATTTCTGGGCGATTCACTGTAGCGCGTGAATACTGTAGCGCCGTGACACTGTAGTTCGATTTACTGTAGCGTCACGATTCCCGGACGTTCCCTCTCGCCGTCATCTTCGCGTTCACCTTTTCCTCAGCCGCCTCCTGCTGCGGTTCTTCTTTCTTCGGTTATCTTGCGCTGCCTGCTTGCGCTCCTTTTATCTTTGCGCGAGCGCTTGATTCGGATGCGGACACCGTTCGGTCCAAGGACAAGCGACCGACTCGGACACGACTTCATCACGTGCCTCCCAAACCCAGCTGGTATCTCTCCTGTTTATCCTCGGCAAACCCTAATGTCTTAACCCTACTTACTTGGCCCAATTACATAAGGCCCAATACATGCACACAGCCCAAAACTCATATATATCCATACGAACGGCCCACCTGCCGCTCTCGCATGATTCACTCGTCTGTATGGCCCACTGGCCGTCACACTGCGTCGACCGTCTGCGTAGACCTCTACGCATCCCGACTCGCTGCACCACCCGCGACTTCAGCGTCTTGCGCCTCTCCTGACTGCGATTTCGCGTACACTGCACCTCTGCGACCTCGCGTCTTGCGCCTGCACCTCTGCGACCTTCGCGTGTGCTTCTCTCGGACTATCGCGCCACTGCGCGGATTCTCCTCGACCTGCGGTGTACATCCGCTTACGTGCCTGTCATACGCAGCGTGCATCTCGCGTCCTGCGTTGCACTTACTATTGCTCACACAGCATCTCCTGTCACAAATAAAACAAACTCTCGCAGTACCTTGTTTCATAACAAATATTGTTGTCACATAAATCATCAAACATATATTAAATTGTTGTCAAATTAATCATCACAATATAAATTTCGCAAATGGAACTAACAATAGTTTCATGGTAAAATCTAGCTTGCAGGCAGTAGTTAGCTGTATGTACAGTGGAAACTTCTGGGGAAGGGAGTGTATGCATTGGGGATGCAAACTCATTAGCAGGTGATGATTTTTGTGTACTGAATTGGGTCACATCGAAGAAATGCCCTCGAAAAAGTTTAACTTGGCTTACAGCTTATGAATTGATATTCGCAGTGACGCACTGATAATTTGGTTTCATTCGAACCGGCATTCAGATTGATATTTATACCCGCTGACTAGTGCATATGCATTTCTTTTGCTGCAGTTCTGGAGGGACCAAGAGAAGTGACGCCAACTGTTTTGAAGGCGATATCCCCTTTCTTCTGTCTGTACTGTTCGTTATTCTAAGATTTCAGGTTGTTTGTACTTCTTTTACCTATCAATCCCGTACTGCAGTACTCCTTAACAATACATGGTTGCAACAGACTGATAGAGCAATTTCAAGGGGGCTTTTCTTTCTTATAAATCTCATCTTCTTTATGTATTTACTTTTGTCAGCTGCAAAGCTTGCACCAAAGAAGTGGAGTCTCTCAGGAAATTCTCCTTATTTGCACTTCTTGCTGGTGTATCTTAATTACTAACAGATCGGATTATCTAATGGTTCCTACTATACTAGTCTTTACATGCAAACGTGATACAGATTACTACTGAACTGCTGCGTTGAGTTCAGGTTAGTGCCGACTGATGAGTGTTGTTGTCTATTCTTTTCAGGATTTCACTGCTCAATGTGACTAGCCCTTGAATTTGTTTAAGTTCTTATAGTGTTAGGGTCGATGCACGGCATAATAACTAGAGATAAAGATTTAACGTGGAAAAACCCTTACAGAAAAAAACCACGGGAAACAATCCACTATATCGCTTCAAGATTACAAGTACAGGGGTTGGTTTATATAGCCAAAGAATCCTAGTTGTAGAAGATTTGACACCTAACAAACTATGGATAGAATGAAAAGATATGGTAAGTTGAGATATTGAGTTATCTCCAACATATAGAATCCCTCATCTTTCAAAAATCTGGATCCACCATAATCAACTGTAGATCTTTTGGTGGTGCGGTCAGTTTCTTTAGCAATTAGAGTTTGTCCATTGCGCTTCATGCCTATACTTAGCTATTGTCAATAAATCTTAAATCTAAACCCTTATAACTCAGGCGTACTGATATATAGATGGATAGATATTTCTTATTAATGTGGTAATTTCTATCCTTTTTCTTTTTCTTTGATTAACGCGAAAATTTCTAGTCTTTTTCCTTTCTAGGATTAACGTGGGGGCTTCTAGAAATGCCTCTAATATAGGGTATATTTTTTGAATGGTTCTATCCACAAATATAGGGTATGTTTCTTATTTCAATACAAAATTAGTATGACTAGTCGGTATCCTATGTATCCGCATGGCTAGCTTCTTGGATAAAATTACTTGGACCCCTTAATTTGAATCGCACTTGATAGCCGCTATAACTTGGGACTGTTATACGGACGTTAAATCTTTTCCTTTTCTCTATTAATATGAAAATTTTCTCATATTTTATAATTAGCACAGGTAATAGAATATATTATGCATTTTAGTATTTTTAGAACTTTACGTTCTAATTCGCATACAAATCAAAATTTTAATCATCCTTTAATTTATTGCTAATTTATATACTTTTGGATCGTACTTTGGGTGATTTTTTCTCAGTTTAGGCTAGAATTGATATAAAAATCCATATTATATTTTTATTTTATTATTATTCAAAACTTTATTTTGTAGGTTTACTTTTGAATTCAAATGGAAACCAAATTGCTAAAGTTTTTATTTCACATGTTAGTTAATTTAGCTTGTACCCAGGGGTGGAGCTAGGCCTCGGGCCACCGGGGCTTGGGCCCGAGGCCCAGCTTAAAAATCGGAGAAGTGGCTTTGGCTGGAGCCTGGAGAGGCGGCATTCGGCTTTGAACTGAATCTCACCATACAAGAGATTTTCATAGCAAATCACTATAGATATAGTGGCCTAGGCCCGAGGCTCGGGGCCCAGTTGGTTCTGCCCCTGCTTGTACCTGACAGAGATTCATTGCATCAAAAAAGTACAAGATATATTTTTTAATAGTCTTGTCCATAAATATCGGCTATATTGTGTATCTTGATACAAAAAGATTGTGGTCTTCCCTCTATATCGTTAATAAATATCTAACTTAACTTTATATCCTCTACATACATGCATTGAATATAGTGCTTATGAATGATAATTAGAGATAGTCTAGTCATTTTCAATGTTATCTTGGTCTATGTGTCAAGAGAAAATACACCCTATAAACTTGGACATAGTGAGTAATTATTATTCTGAGTTTGCATATTTTTTAATCATACTTGGGGCCGATATTTTGAGTTTTAGGCTGGAATTCATATGAAAATTTATATTGTCATTTATTACTATTTCAAATTTTATTTTTAAGGTTTACTTGAGATTTGTATGAAAATCAAATTGATAATTTTATTTTATTTTTGTTCCTAAATTTAGTTAATTTGGCTTGTACTTGACATGGACTTTTTGTTTTAATATGCTAATTTTTGTTTAATTATTATTCAAAATTTTAGTTATTTATGGATTTACTTTGAAAATCATATGGAAGTCATATTTCTAATTTTTCCTAATTTGTTATTCCGAATTTTAGTTAAATTAGATTGTACTTGACATGAACTCTTTCTTTTAGTCTAAACCGTTATAAGCAGGGCTTCACAGATAGATGATCAGATCTTTTTAGTTAATGTGGGAGTTTCCTCAGAGTGCCTAGATAGATAGATAGGTGTTCCCTCTATACCCTTAATAAATATGTAATTTATGAATTATAAAACCCGAAACCATCACCGGTCCCATTCCACAAATCTTTCCTCAAGACTATTTATCAAAATAGGTTTTATTAGGAAAATCTTGTATTTCCATTTTTATTTGTGAAATTTGCTACTAGCACTCATATATGAGGTAGATTTAATTTTTGTAGCCTCCAATCCAGGAGACAGGCATGAATTCATAATTTTAACCCTATGCAGGTTTTGTATCACTTTATCCATAACTGACCCGACCGTAGTCAGGAACCTATAATGTTTATCACTATTATGGTATTTAGATCTTCAACCCTTACCCCTTCCAGTTGTACTCTGTACCGAATTCGATGGTACTATTACTTGGGATGGCCAGTTGTACTCTATCTCAAGATATGATTCAGACAATCTACGCTGGTTGCCATTTTTTAACCTACGCTGGTTAACAATATTCCATCTTGAAATAGTAGATACTCATCTACCCTGACCACCTACCAGTTGTACTGCTTTACAAATCGGTGGTACCAAGATATTGGGGTGGTTAGTTGAACTTTTTCTTAAAATGGGAGATACTCATGTAACTCATCTCATGGCTTTATTAAATATAGCACCAAATAACCATCATTGGTTATTATTTGTGTACCTCATTGGGGCTCCAGCGTATCCCAGCTTCACACCTTTTACTTACCCAAGGTGGAGATCAAATACCATCATAGGATAACCTTTTCGATTGTTTCCACACACTATGATTCATGCGATTTAATACAACTCATTGCTCGAGTGTAGTGATGTTATCCTTATATCATAACCCCTGTAGAGGGCCCCTTCGGCAATGTTCACATATGGCACCCTCTACTCATCACATATTTACCTCACCCTGACTTCATCTGTCGTGTGAGACAAAACAACAATCACAACTGTATCGACAGTTTACTAACATCCAACAACCAATTTAGTTTTTCTTAAAACAACATTTTACCATGCACCAATGATACCACATATATTTCAAATAATTTGTTAATATTTAATTAAACATGGTTATGGGTGCTTGCTTGGATTTTGATCAAAATATGCGTCTTCACCCGATTGCAGTTTGCGATCCAATTAGATTTAATTCCTGAAATTACATAAATGATATATCTTAGTGGTTGATACGTTTTTACATGTTTTGAGATGCCCAACCTGCACTTCTCATTGTTTTAAGATTTATAAAATTTACTTGAGATTTTTAGGACTAAGCTTGATTTTATAACGCCATGATTTATTAATTGGTTAGACCGTCTGAAATTACGTTTTTAATAGATTTTACCTGATTTGACTTATTTTAACTCTTGTACATATACAAATAATTATTATTTTGGCTGATTTCCTGAAATTGCACATTTCTTGTTTTTCTCTTTTCCTTTGTCTTATTTTTATTTCTCGATAAATTATTAATTGCAACTATCTTACGCGATTTTTATTTCAGCTTTGTAATTTATCAATCATGTGATTTGTGCTTAATTAAATTTTTATATAATGCAATTTATCCAGTTGTACAGACTTGTAATAATTAATATATGCAGTTAATCATTGTTGCTTGATTTTATTTAATGACTGTTGTCTTAATTTAATGACACTATTTGAATTAATAAAAGTCATGGTTGTTTCAAATTCTAATTCTAATACCTCCTTTCCTAAAGATGGAAAAGCTCCGGCCACGGTAGTGATTTGAGCCGAGCCATCGGCTCGGCTAAAAAAAAAATTCGCGAATTGGTCCTTTTTTAAATTACGAATAGGTCCTTCGCGATTTTTTGTGAGGGGAAGATTTTTTCCTCTAAATTCGCGTTCGGGTCCCTTGTGTGTCGCTTTTACTAAAAGTGCCTCCCGTTAAATTCAAATCGCGAACAAGCCCTTTTCTAATTTTTAAGGATAGCGGATAGGTCCAAAACGTAACATTGAGTCCTTACTCTTTACGTCTAGATCCTTTCTCCGTTTTCTCGGGAAAAATATTTTTGTCACTAGAAATATATGTGCAGCTCTATCTCTAGACTTTTTCTCACCTCGATTTCCATCTCGATCTCTAATATTTTTAAAGCATGTATTATTACTCCACGGACGCGTCGGTCTCTGATATTTTTTAAAACATGTATTATTACTCCGTGAAGACGTAGAGTGTTAACCTCGACAAAAGAAGGTTGTCATCTCTGATAATTTTTCGCTCTTTTCCCTCTAGACTTTTTCCCCACCTCGATTTTCTAGCTCGGTCTCCAATATTTTTCAGATAATTAATTGAAAGAGATATTTCTCTGACTCTATCCTTCTACTTTTTTCATTTTTAGCTCATTATTTCAATGATTTAAAAAAAAACGCATACGAAAAAAGAAATCCCTCTAAACGAGCGGCGTGTTCTTCATCTTGAGTCTAATATTTTTTGAAACATGTCCTTTCTCCATTTTCCCAAAAAAAAAAGATTTTGTCGTCAGAAATATTTGTGCAGCTCTATCTCTAGACTTTTTTCCCAGCCCGATTTCCCATCTCGTTCTCTGATATTTTTTAAAACATGTATTATTACCCCTCGAACACGTCGATCTCTAATATTTTTAAAACATGTATTATTACTCTGCGAACGTGTAGAGTGTTAAGCTCGACAAAAAAAGGTTGTCGTCTCTAATAATTTTTCACCCTTTTCCCTCTAGACTTTTTCCCGTCGCGGTTTCCATTCGATCTCAATATTTTCCAAATAATTAAAAAAAAGATATTTCTACAACTCTATCTCTCTATTTTTTCCCCGTTTGACGATTTAAAAATAAAACGCCGAGAAAAATAAAATTTTCCTACGGAAAAAACGACACGCTCGGTGTGTTACGCCGCGAGTTTTTAATATTTTTAAAAACATGTATTATTACTCGGCGAACGCATAGAGTATTAAACTCGACAAAAAGAAGGTTGACATCTCACTTTCCCCCCTAGTTTTCTAGCTCGATCTCCAATATTTTTAAAATAATTCATCGAAAGAGATATTTCTACAACTCTATCTCTCTATTTTTCCCCGTTTCACTCATTATTTCGACGATTTAGAAAATTAAACGCCACCAAAAAAATATTTTCTCTTCAAAAAAATGACACGCGCGACGTGTTACGCCGCGGAAAATTTGCTAGTTCTAATTGCGCCAAATTCGCGTATGATGTGCCCGGCCGTGTTCTATTCTATACATATATAATACTCGTACGTATATTGTTTATGGATCACAGTAGTAGCTAGCGTACGTCATGCTGTAGCCGATCCAGATGATCGATATTCCCATGCCTGCAATTAATCGTTTCAAGCTCACACTGCCTGCCTTGATTATCACTGTTTTGTCTGTGCAGGGCATCATCAGCTGAGGAGGCCATAAGAATGCTAAATGCAAGTCAGCTAGCTGCAGGGGACGTATAGTAGTACCATAAAGATTTTATGGGGTCGTCGTCCTTGTGGCTGGTTCGACATCTAATACCGGTCGGTAAACCGGTCAAATTTTAAAAAATTATACGACACAAATATCACGATTATCGACCGTATCGAGCGAAAATCGCTCAAAATATCGACTACCGAATAAGTCACTTGGTCAGTCGATTATCGAGACAAATATCGCGATTATCAATCGTTATCGGTCGATTTTTGCTTTTTTTGATTTTTTTTCCCAAAAAAATCGATTTCTTAACATTCGGTTTCTTGACGATTTTCAAGTGATTTTTTTGCGATAATCGAAAATCACAAACCATTCGAAAATCGTGATTTCGATTTTGTGAACCTACTTCTGTTTGTCCCATACTTCTAGCAAATCATTTGAGTTTTGTTTGTGGACATGCGTACTCTTCCATCGCAAATTAATAATACTAGCGAGGGTCGCGTGCTACGCTGCTGCGCCATTCGAATTTTGATCCGACGGCTATTTCTGGGAAATGTTTGAGGGCCTAAACATAAATTCATTTTTCTTGAGGTTTTTTCAAAAAAATATCTGGCCAAGATTCACTGGTGAGGCCTGTTTGGAAGCAATGTAGTTTCATAGTTTCTAGGCAATACCATGGTTTCTAAGAATACCATGGTATTTTATACCATGAGGTGTTTGGTTACCATGTCAAAAACTCTGTATTAAAAATCATAGTTTGGTAGATACCATGGTATTTTTGGAGTATTTGAAACTCCACTCCAACCCAAAGTTTTCATGGTTTTGGCTAGCTTCTTGTCTATTTCTACTCAAATATCATGGTTTGTGATGTTGCATCCAAACAGTTGGTAGTTTCAAGAAATACCATGGTTTTAAAGGAGTTTGGTAAAACCATAGTATTCATGACAAAATAATTGCAAACCATAGTATACCAAAATCATAGTTTTGGAATACATTGCTTCCAAACAGAACCTGAATTTGCGGCACCATAGGTTCTCTTTGTGCGGTGTGAAATTTGGTTCGGCGATTTGCATATGGGAAAATAAGGTATAGGACATGAACATAATTTCGGTTTTCTCGGGTTTTGTTTAAAATGTACTAGTTAGGAGTCGTCGGCGAATTTGTGAGAGGACCTTAGTGCAATTTCCGTTTTCTAGGCCTTTTTTTAAAAAATAGGTTGTTAGGAGTCATCAGTGAATCTGCAGAACCGTGGGCTCCTTTTCTGGGCAAAAACCATGGAGGGACGGACCTTAACGTTATCTCGGTTTTCTAGGCTTTTTTTTAAAAAAAACGGGCTGCTAGGAGTCGTCGGTGAATCTGTGAAACTGTGGGTTTTTTTGGCGAAATTTCGGTTTTCTGTTTTTTTTAATGGGTTGCTAGGAGTCATTGACGAATCTGCGGGACTGTGGGCTCCCTTTCTTGAGAAAAACCGTGGAGGGATCTAAATGTAATTTTGGTTTTAGGTCCTTTTTGTGAAAAACCGATAGAGGACCTAAACGCAATTTCATTTTTCCAAAGGACCTTCTCGCGAGGGCAGCTAACATGCAGGATATGAATATTACCAACAGCAGCCCCCAGTGCATGTAAATTCCAGTTGTCGGCGTATTCCACCTGACAGGCAGAGTCTGAGTGCAGACCGGGTTTGGTTGGAAGGAGGCGTCTTGGCGGCTAAACCTAGAGGGTGAAAACCCTAGAGACTCCCACGCGAAGGATTCTGGCGTCCATGAACCAGAGATGACACCAAGATTTTTACCTAGGTTCGAGCCCCCTTGTGAGAAGGGTAATAGCCTTACGTCCTGCTAGATTGGTTTATAGAGTGTCCAAAGCTAGTACAGAGCTCTCAGGTTACAAGTCCTCTCCTAGGCTACGCCATGAGCTCGCTTGCTTTCGGATGCAACACTACTCGAATGCTCGACCTCTCGACCCCCTTTCCCATGCACCCGGAGGCCCTTATATAGGCCAGGCTAACGGGAGTAGGTAAAAGGAGGGTCATCATGCTTATCTTCATACATTTATTACCCCTTCCCGTGCTGTCCCGTTCCTCCAGCCTCATTAAATGCCGACGCATGGCTTCGCCTGGTCCGCCCGGGATGTGACCCCTTCTTGACGGGTTGGTGAGAGGCGTCAGAGGAATGGGCTTGTAGCAGAAATCCTTGCAGGTTGATGTGTTTGACATCGCCGTTACATCGCCTCCGAGCGATGCGACAAGGAAGGAGCCTTGAGGTGAAACCACCTCGCACTACCTTTTTGTCTTGGCGGGCGAAGCGTGCGTGCTCGCCCACCGCTCGCCGGTGCCACGTGGGCTTGCCACCGGCGCGAGGCGGCGTGTTTCGCCACCTACTCGCCGGTGCCACGTGGGCTTATCGCCGGGCGTGGCGTGTTCGCCCACCGCTCGCGGGCGCCACATGGGCTTTCCACTTTGGCGGCGGCGTGCTCGCCACTTTGCCGCCGGGTGCCACATGGGCTTATCGCCCGGCGGCGAGCGTGCTCGCCCACCTGCTCGCCGGGTGCCACGTGGGCTTGTCATATTTAACCGCCGTGTTGACTGCTTTTGTGCGGCGGAGAGGGTACCCAATACAGCAGAGTACCGACACCAGCTTTTGGTGAAGATCACGTAGTGTTTTTGCTTTAGATTTAATCTTTTCTTTGTTAGATTTAATTTTAGAAGAGAAATCCAAACCAAGTAGGACAATGAGAGAGTCATATTCTAATTCAGTTTTGTAGGATCGAAATATACTAATGTAGCAATCAGAGGGGGGTGAATGATTGTGTGGAAGCTAAAATCAAAATTTTGAACTTTTCAAACACCCCAATCGAAACTCAAATTGCTTGGAAATCAGTTTATGCAGTTGGGAAACAAATAGACCAGTCTGGGCGACCAGTAGATCACTTGGGCGACCAGTTTGGGCACTTGGGCGACCAGTAGAGCACTTGGGTGACCAGTTTGGCACTTGGGCGAGCAGGTTGGGCGACCACGTGAACAGTTGGGCGACCACGCACACAGTCTGGACGAGCAGACCGATATACGTCCACTAAAATAGAAATTTCTGAAGATCCAGCCGTTGGATTGATGTCAACTTTTAACTGTAGAAAATAGACTTAATTGTACAGCTAACACAAAAAGAATAAAGTCAATCAGATCTACGGATCTAAAGTTATGTCCTTTGCAAGATGACCGAACCTGGCGACCACGCGAGCAAATCAGGCGAAAGCAGACATCAATCAGGCGACCACAAATTACAGAAGATCTAACCATTGGATTGATATGAAATTTTAACTGTATAAACTAGACTCAATTCCAAAGTGAAAAAAAAGGAATCAAGTCGATCGGATCTACGGATCTAATGTTATGACTTTCGCAAGATGACTAAAACAATTAGCGATCTAACAGCTGGGCGACCAGGCTAGCAATCTGGGCGACCATAAATTACCAAATATCTAACCGTTGGATTGATATGAAATTTTAACTGTAGAAACTAGATTCAATTACAAATCAAACCCAATAAGAATCAACTCGATCGGATCTACGGATCAAGAGATATTACCTTTGCAATCTGACTGATGCAATAAATGACGAGGAAATTCAATTTCACCTTCAAGGCTGCGACGGACCAAACACTAGAGAGGACTTTAGTTGTCACGGATCAAACTTCTCATCACCAGAAACACAAGCATGTCCAGATCATCATCTATCTTCTGGTTGACTTCATGTATGCATGCACGATCAGAACTTAAACCCTAGAACCGTAAGAACATCTCTTCACAATGCACAGTCGCTTGGACATGAAGTATCTTTACGGAAGAATGATTTTTGTTTCATTGTCTAAAGTACTCCAACACAAGAGTACAAACCCTAATACAGCTCTCTCCAATAAGCAGGGACACCTCCCCTATTTATCTGAGCAAACATAACGAGATTGAATACAACTCCACTTCCAACATGGAAGGAGTTCGTATCTATCTCTACTTGGTCCAACATGGCCAAAACCAAAACCTTACACGCATGAACAGCCCACCTGCTGCACATACGTGACTAAATAGCCTTCATGTGCATGTTCTCTAGCCCGAACATCCCGCATGACATCCTCGACCACCAAGACCTCGATTCCTCTCTGAAGCTAGTCCCGAACCTAGTTCCGGTCCCGTCATCGACCACGTTCGCCCTCGAGCAACACCTGCACATGAATTAACAAACACATCCGAGCACAAGTCCACGACTTGACTCAACATCAATCCATGCAACCACTCACATGAGTGCATTGCATCAAGCAAAGTCCATCACCAGCATAATTATCATATCACCATAGCACATGCACAAGCACCACACATGCCATAACCAAAATCACTTTACAATGCCAATTTCACCATTCAACCAATTTTTCATCACATGATCTCACAATCTCCCCCTTGATGAAAACATTGGCAACACCATTTGGAAACGAACATTGGCATTCACCTCACAATGGCAACACCATTTTTAAAAGAAGTAAAGTGACCAAAAGACAGAAAGAGAAATCTCCCTCTACAAAGAAGAACAAAAATCTTCCCCTATCTAAAAAGAAATCTCCCCCTATCAAAAAAAGACTCCCCCTAACAGAAAGAAGAAATGTGTGTGAATGTGCAATGTGTGACCAAAAATTTCTCCTTTTGATTCCAAAATTTCTCCCCCTTTGACAATGGATTCATCAAGAATGCAAAAAGAGAGCAAAAGAGAAACTTCTCCCCTTTTATGTTTGTTGTTTTTTTTTTATTATGTATCGAGCATTATGAATCATGCACAAATGTAACAACTTGATCACCAAGTCATGCTATCAACAAGATTTGCACCCTCAAATCTACACATAAATAATGTAGAGTAAGCATAACTAGAAATCAAGTACTATTAACGATTTTTTGCATGGCATGATCTCCTTTCTCAACAATCTTAAAACTTGAAAACATTGAATTTTTGTGCACTTTATTTATGCTTTGAAAAAAAAAACTGATTCATTACTTTGATTGCAACAATAACAATTGCAAGGAATTACATGCACCATCAGCCTTATTTTTCAACCATGCCAAGCAATCACAAGCTTAAGGTTTCATGGTTTCGGTCATACACAACCTCTTCCAAGTTCATATCATAGTGCAATGATAAGCAGTCTCGTAAAGAAGAAGTGCGACAGTACATAACCTTGATCTTGCTTTTATCAACAATCACTTTTTGAGCTTTAGCACTTAACTTTCATATTTAGCACTTTTTCGAAAGGGGATCAAGATAGCCAAGAAAGTTCAACCATGACAAGATTTAATTCAAGTTGTCATTCCATTTAAAAAGTCATGACATAAACTACACCATATATGTATAAACAGGAAGTTGCAAAGACCTTGTAGCATAAACATGGCTTCAAATGACATATGTGTGTGAAATACAATGCTCAGTACTTTTACTGTTTTTCTTTTTTCTTTTTGTTTTTCATTTAAGAAACACACGAAACAAAAAACATGTTACACAATATTACAAAAACTTCAAAGAACTCCCCCTCAAAACAACCATCTTAAAAACCTTCTACAAAATTGTCACCTGAAGGGAATTATTTTAAAAACAAAAGACTGAAAGAACAAACCTCCCAAAAAGGCAACCAGAAGGAATTTTCACCAATAACCAATAACTCCCCCTCAAATGGATAACCAATGAGATCAACAGAGAGAAGATGATGATATACATGAGCTTGAGTTATCATGGTATGTTCAATTAAGTATAGGCATGAATCATGATAAGTGAATTCAAAGCGTGAAAGGCATGATATGAGATATAACATTATTGAACATGCCAGAGGATACATATGAGCATATAAACAAACGTCTCATCTAATGTCACAATTAGATATCTGTGAATGTAAAAGACATGAGTGTGTAAAAATAGCTCACAGTGTAGGTGAAAAATTCTTGTACCTGCCTTTTGGAAACCATCTCAAGGGAGAGAACCATCCAAGTCTTGATCCCATCTTGCAAAAGACCAAGATCCACTAAGCTTCTGTTCTCCAACCCAATCCTGAAAAGCCTACATAGCACAAGATGTCGAGGCCTCGGTACTGGGGTTAGAAATAAAGCATTTAGGAATCCAGTACTGAGACACACGACGACTAGGCACAACACGAGTATGCTTGTTTACAAAATCAGATTTGCCCTTTCCCGTGTTTCTTGCAATAAAAGGTGTTTGCATCGTCCTAGGCACAAAATGAGAAGTGAAATGTGCCTTCCTGAAATTTGACCTAGCCTTAGCCTTTTCTTTCTTTTGCTGTTTAGCTAGCCTAAAGCAAAAATCTACTAAATGTCCATCTTTACCACAATGAGTGCAAGTGTACTTAACATGATGTTTAGCTTTAGGAACAGAAGTAACATTTGCATTCACCATAGTAGAAGATAACACACCAGCAGACTTGAAAACAGTTTTCTTAGGCTCATTGACAATTTCGAATTTTCCACTTTCAAGAGTCTTCACAACAGTTGGAGCATGTGATTTATGATGAGCATAAGAATCAAAACCTAAACCTTTGTGATGAGTACTGATTTTTGATTGATCCAAAATCATGTTTAGGTTTTTCTTTCCAGTAGTGAATCGTTCTAAAGATTTTTTCAAGTAATCAACCTTTCGAGCAAGAGTTAAACAGTTATTACATGGAACGTCCACTTTTCCTTTTTGTTTGCGACAAGTTGAGCATGAGAGAACTTCATGAGCGAGCATAGCATCTGTCATTTGAGAAACCCTAGCATTTGCATCATGTAACTTCAATTCCAGTATAGCACATTTAGAACAATGAGTTGTATCATGCAAATCAACAGTTGAACAGCTAGTGTTTTTAACATATTTCTCATTTTCTTTCTTTTCAGCATTGACTTGTTCTAACAAAGAAACATGTTCTTTCCTAAGCACAGTAAGCTCACTATAGATTAAGTCACATGATTTGCAAGCATCATCATCAGGAATCAAAGATTTAAGTCTAGCAATTTCAGCATGCAAAGATTCCACAAGAACATCATGTTTCTTAATTTTCTTGTCGCGTTTGTCAAGCAATTTTCCAAGACGAACAACAGCAATAGTTAATTCATCATAAGAAGGTTCTACCTCATTGAAGTCGTTGTCGTGATCGTCCTCGGTGAAGCTTTCATCACTCCTAGCCATGAGACACAACCCTGTCAGTTCATGCTTGCTTGGACCTATTGCATCATCTTCACTGCTCTCTGAATCCACATCGCTCAAATTGACTTGTTCAAGAGCGGAAAGGACCCGGTGGACAACTTTGCTGTTGATGTAGCCCTTCTTCTTTCTATTTCTTAGAGAAAACTTCTTCTTCTCTTTTCTTTTGTCATTATCCTCCTCTCTTGATGCTTTACCTGCGAGTTTAGGACAATTTGAACGCATGTGGTTGAGATCACCACACTCATAGCATCTTGGAGGGCCACCACCAACTCTCTTTCTCATTCTCACATTCTGTAAAGCTTTATTAAACCGAGAAGAGAGTGATGTCAAGTCTTCTTCCGAAAATTCCTCAATCTGTTCATCTGTTAGTGAAGACAAGAAGGACAAAGCAAAGTTGGAAGAAGCACTATTTTGAGACATGCTAGCTTGAGAGGTCAATGCAATTGATTTATAATCATCCTCCTAGCAAGAACATCCAATTCATGAGTTTTTAGCTTAGAGAAAAGAACATCTACAAAGAAGATCACTCATGATAGTTGATTCTCTAATGGATGTAACTTTCATCTCCCAAATAGATATGTCTAATGCACCAAGCAATTGTCTAGCATTAGTAGCCTCATCAAAGAAAACTCCAACAGCACGTAAGTTGCTAAGAATCTTATTGAAACGTGCAAAGAAATCATCTAGTGACTCACCAGGCTTCATCTCAAATCGCATGTATTCTTTCTTATATATATCTTGGCGAACCTCTTTAATAGTGTTAGATCCCTCATGATAATCACAAAGAGATTTCCATACCTCATATGCAGACTTGAGATGGATCACGCGGTTGAAGTCACTTCTTCCCAAACCTTGGATGATCAAATTTCGTGCTCTGCTATTCGCTTCAACCTGTGCTTGATTGGCTTCATTGACTTGATCATTCTCAGGAACATGATATGGTTTGTACACCTTCTCCCAGATCGCAAAGCCCTGAGCTTGAATGTATGCCTACATCTTTGCTTTCCAAAACTGAAAATCAACACCATCGAAAACACAAGGTTTTGTCGAATACCTATCCATCGCTACGGTTTCTAATCACCAGTTAAAATTAATTAGAAAAACCTTGCTCTGATACCACTTGTAGGATCGAAATATACTAATGTAGCAATCAGAGGGGGGGTGAATGATTGCGCGAAAGCTAAAATCAAAATTTTGAACTTTTCAAACACCCCAATTGAAACTCAAATTGCTTGGAAATCAGTTTATGCAGTTGGGAAACAAATGGACCAGTCTGGGCGACCAGTAGATCACTTGGGCGACCAGTTTGGGCACTTGGGTGACCAGTAGAGCACTTGGGCGACCAGTTTGGCACTTGGACGAGAAGGTTGGGTACTTAGGTGACCTGTTTGGCACTTGGGCGAGCAGGTTGGGCGACCATGTGAACAGTTGGGCGACCACGCGCATAGTCTGGGCGAGCAGACCGATATACATCTACTAAAATAGAAATTTCTGAAGATCCAGCCATTGGATTGATGTGAAATTTTAACTGTAGAAACTAGACTTAATTGCACAGCTAACACAAAAAGAATAAGGTCAATCAGATCTATGGATCTAAAGTTATGTCCTTCGCAATATGACCGAACCTGGGCGACCACGCGAGCAGTCGGGCGAGCAGGACATCAATCTGGTCGACCACAAATTACAGAAGATCTAACCGTTGGATTGATGTGAAAGTTTAACTGTATAAACTAGACTCAATTATAAAGTGAACAAAAAAGGAATCAGGTCGATCGGATCTACGGATCTAAAGTTATGACTTTCGCAAGATGACTGAAACAATTAGCGATCTAACAGCTGGGCGACCAGGCTAGCAATCTGGGTGACCACAAATTATCAAATATCTAACCGTTGGATTGATATGAAATTTTAACTGCAGAAACTAGATTCAATTATGAATCAAACTCAGAAAGAATCAACTCGATCGGATCTACGGATCAAGAGATATTACCTTCGCAATCTGACTGATGCAATAAATGACGAGGAAATTCAATTTCACCTTCAAGGCTACGACGGACCAAACACTAGAGAGGACTTTAGTTGTCACGGATCAAACTTCTCATCACCAGAAACACAAGCATGTCCAAATCATCATCTATCTTCTGGTTGACTTGATGTATGCATGCACGATCAGAACTTAAACCCTAGAACCAGAAGAACATCTCTTCACAATGCACAGCCGCCAGACATGAAGTATCTTTCTGGAAGATTGATTTTTTATTTCATTGTCTAAAGTACTCCAATACAAGAGTACAAACCCTAATACCTGGCTCTCTCCAATAAACAGGGGACACCTCCCCCTATTTATACAGAGCAAACATAACGAGATTGAATACAACTCCACTTCCAACATGGAAGGAGTTCGTATCTATCTCTACTTGGCCCAACATGGCCAAAACCAAAACCTTGCACGCATGAACAGCCCACCTGCTGCACATACGTGACTAACCAGCCTTCATGTGCATGTTCTCTAGCCCGAACATCCCGCATGACATCCTCGACCACCAAGACCTTGATTCCTCTCTAAACCTAGTCCCGAACCTAGTTCCAGTCCCGTCATCGACCACGTTCGCCCTCGAGCAACACCTGCACATGAATTAACAATCACATCCGAACACAAGTCCACGACTTGACTCAACATCAATCCATGCAACCACTCACATGAGTGCATTGCATCAAGCAAAGTCCATCACCAGCATAATTATCATATCACCATAGTACATGCACAAGCACCACACATGCCGTAACCAAAATCACTTTACAATGCCAATTTCACCATTCAACCAATTTTTCATCACATGATCTCACAAGTTTGTTGAATCCTATTCGGTTTCTTAGAGTTGTAGGTTTGGGTGTAAATTCAGAAGTAGTCCCAAATTTTGTAAGCAAGAAGCAAGAAGAGAGCAAGCAAACAAGAAAAGGTGTTAGTTGTGTCCTACCACCAAAATACTTGTGTTCATGAGTTCTTGTGCTTGATTTTTTGCCATTGTACGTGTGTTCATGATCTTAGGCTAAAACCAACAATTGGTATCAGAGCGAGGGTCTAATCTTAGAGGCCACCACTACTGCGCCTCAAGGCAGGCTATCGTCAGCTTAGCAATGCAGGTTGAACGTGATTCGACAACACATCAAACGTGGATACAGTAGTGCATGTGGCTTCACGACAAGAAGACAGCAAGATAGTGAATGTCATCAAGGTATGTATTGTATATAATATGTGGTGTACGTGTGTATTTAGATTATTGTGTTAGTGTTCCATATGTGTGGGAGTACTTGTGAGTGTGTGTCCAAGTGCTCGTATATGTAAAGCGCAAGTCCTAGTCTCTATGCATGCGTCACGAACGGGAAGAGTCAGTGAGAAGATATGGCAATAGACGGTGAAGAAGGTGTGTCTCCCTAATACCGCTATTGATAAGCGTCGTCAATAGCCGGGTGTGACAAGATGATATTAGCGGCCATCTGCATGTCTTGTCGAAAATGTGACCAAAGCTACGCATTCTCGTGTTAGTTGTGTCCACAAGATATCATGGTAGATGATTCAAGGTGTTGAGGAGATATGTTCGTTGTCTTGAATCAAGTAAGTTGAGACCGGACGTTGAGGAAATGTGTTCACCGTCCTGAGTCATGCCCATCGAAGATGAGACTAAGACATTGAGAAGATGTGTTCGTTGTCTTGAGTTAAGGAAGTTGAGTACATGATGTTGAGGAGATGTGTTCGCCATCCTTTGCCAAGTAAATGTTACGTAAATCGTAGTTGAGATCGATTGCCTCAATAAATTAGAGTTTAGAGCTAGCTGATGTTATAAAATTAAGAGGGTGAATGTTAGATTTAATTTTGAAGGAGGGGTCCGAACCGAGTAGGACAAGAATTCTGATTCGGTTTGTTGAATTCTATTCCGTTTCTTAGAGCTATAGGTTTAGGTAAAAATTCAGAGGTAATCCTGAGTTTTATAAGCAAGAAGAAAGTAAGAAGCAAGCAAGAGAGAAAGTAAACAAGAAAATATGCTAGTTGTACCGCACCATAAAAATACTTATGTTCGTGAGTTCTTATACGTGACTTTTTGCCGTCGTACGTATGTTCATGTTCTTTGATCTAAAATCAACATTCTTTTGCTGTGAGATGCCTGGAAGGACAGTTTGGGTGGACAGGCAGAGACGACTCCATCGCTTTTTCATTGCCTGAACTTTGCTATGCTATGGGCATAACTAGCAGATGTCTGAATGAGAACTCGTAAGTTGAGGTTGTATAGATGCACTCTTAAGCTTACATTGTGGTTGTAACTTTTAACCACCTGGAAGCGCACTGATGTGATGCTGAAGCACTGTTTGCATGCACTGCTGATGGCTGTTCAGAATGTTAATATTGCTTTTGTTTTTCTTGGGGGGCCGTGTCAGAATTCGTGCACCCTTGCAAATCGCGACTGCCAAAGGTGAACAATTCTTGCCTCCCCATGTCAATACACATGGTGTTCGGTTCAGTCTTGAGATCAGAGGCAAGTCGTTTGAGCTAGCGGCGGCATGTGTACGTAGGACGGACAGGACTGAAGAGCAAGTCCCTGACCAACTGTTTCCTGTTATCACTGGGCGAGGTGATGCCGTCCCCGTCGTGGTAGATGCAGTGGATGACCCTCGCAAGGTTGAGGCAGACGGTGGCCACGCCGTCGGCAGAGCACGGGGCGGCGGTGTAGGCCGCCAGCTCCTCGTTGAACTCCTTCCAGGTGTCGGCAATGGCGTCTCCCACGGCATCGCGGGCTTCTTGCTCGCTCGCGCACTTGTCCATCATGCAGCAGGCGATGGACGACGGGGCGTCGCCTCGCTCCGACTCAGCCTGCAATGAAATGACGCATGTACGTAATCCTGACTATTAAATTTATTTCGGCATGCAACCTTGGCTCCGATCGATCGATCACAGCGCATGCGTGCAAGAAGAATATATGAGCTTGACTCACTGACCTTGTGCGTTGCGCAGTCGTTGCAGAGTCGAAAGATCCTGGAAGACAACTCGACTAGCCTCGGGTAGTCGATGTTACTGCAGCTGTTGTTGCTTTTGCCCAGACATGAATCTACTGTCATTGTTGCTATCTGCTTCGAAAGATCCTCGAGGAGATCGCTTTGTTTGAGCAGACATGGAAAGGCATGGAGAAGTAGGAGAGGCCCGGTCGATGTGATCCACCCGTTGTCCAGGTACTCGTCAAAGCATGGCCTGTAACCCTGGTACTGCCACTCTGCCTCCACCAGGAACGCCTTACACAGGTCATGCCACTGCATGCATTCCACATGCATCTCTTAATTAAAGTACTCCAAATCAACTACTTAGAGCATCTCCAAGAGGAGTCCTAAATAGGTTGTTAATTGTAATTATAGGGCTTTGATAAAAAAAAGCACTCCAACAGAGGTTGTATTTTGAGAAAAATTATCAAAATAGGTTTAGGACTCGGAGCCTTGTTGCTATATTTAGCAACGCTCCTCTCCGGCCCTAAAGAAGGGATGAATGAAGGATTGGAGATTTAGGCTCTAATTGCTAGAGTCAATAGCTATCTTGGGTCCTAATTTTTTTAGTTTAGACCCTATTTTGAGGTATAGGACTCTATTTTAAGGCTTGACTATTGGAGATGCTCTTACGCCTTCTCTTCAATCAATCCGTAAACGTTGGGGTTTTGGTGCGAATTGATACGCTTGATTAGCTCCTAATCAATTAATCTCAGTGTTATTGTAGCCAGGTCACTTACTGCACTCTTGTAGAGTGGGAGTACATCTTGGCCATGATCCTTCAGGACTCGATCGGCTGCCGTAACTGAAGCCGTCCAGATTGCTGAGTACATCGCCTTCATGTACTCCGGCAGCGCTACTTCTGCCGCTAAAACATCGTCCCATCTGCAAGGGGTCGATCGGAGAATCAACAGCCCAATCAATTAGTGTGTATATACTATATCATATCATCATGAGGAACCAGCATATCTGTCCTGTTGTGATCGATGATGAGCATCATATATAAAAGCATCGGTGAAAGCTGTTAATCTTCATAATTCTTACCGTCCGATGGCATCGGTGAAAGCTGCAAGCTCGTCCAGCGTTCCGTAGACATCGTAGATGTCGTCGAGATAAACAATGAGCGAGCTCACTTTGGCCAGCACCTCCCGGCATCCCGCAAGGCGCGGCTCCGGCGCGATGCACGTCGCGCAGAAGAAGCATTCCACCAGCCGATCCCTCGCAAACGGCAGCTTCTCGACAAGCCCCGTCTCTTTCCACCACCTGATCATCGATGAGCATTCAGCGATCGATCCAGACTTATCGATCAGCATGCATGATTGATCAAATTAACTGCCTACTCCAATTAGCTAGCCAGTGAGATGTGACATGCACATATATCTGTACTACTACTATATATATACGTTTGTTTTCACAGTTAATTAACCACCTACTTTGTAATCTTTACAAGCTCTCCCCGATGAAGAGCTTGCACGAGGTTGAAGTCGACTCCAGCCAGCTGCAGAATGGAGCGATCGATCCGACTGCTCTCGTCGTCGTCGCCGCCGCTGTTGTTGTACAACTCTTTCAGTGACCACATCGCCTGCAGCCTCGGAGCTCTCCGGTGCAGGGGGAGGCCCAGCAGGACACCTCCGATCTTTTCCCTTTGGTTAGGTCTCATGGACGGCATCAGTCCTTGGAGGCTTTCGATGGCGAACGCTCTTGCTCTGTCAAGCATGGCCTCTCCTGGGAAGGCGAGGTACGAAGCTTCGTAGAGGGCAATAAATCCATCAATGTCCTCTGGGTTGGCAGCTTTGAAACCACCCGTGTCATCTCTGAACGCACTGAAAACATCTACAAAATAACAAAAGAACAGTAAACCGGTTTGCCATGCATCTAGTCATGCTCTTGACTTTGCAACATTTCTTCTTCTTCTTCTTTACCTGTAGATGCAGGAAGTCCATGCCCTCTAAGCATTCTAAACAGCAGCGCAATCGAAGACAGGTCATCCTTCAGTTGATGATGTACACCATCCACGTGCATGGACGTGAGGATGCTTTTGATCTCCTCCTCAAAATGGTAGGCTACACCAAAACTTTGCAGTTGATGGATGATTCTGAGTCTAGTAGGCAGCTCTTCTCCCTCCTTGAGCAGCAACCGCCTCACTCTGTACTTCAAGGTCGTTTGGAGTGAGTTTTGCTTGTTAGGCTGCACCAATTTAAAACTTCATGAGTCATCTAACTCCCTGCAGGCTACTTTCTCAAATATAACAGTGATGAATAGAACAAAAAAAAAAGGAGGGCCATGAGGAACTGGAACCATATCTGTTAATTCATTGTAATTGTATACCATATATATCTTCTATCTGTCTATCCATCTATCTATTATATTATTAAAGTAAAGGCAAATAGAGCCACCACGTTTCGCTCTCAAGGGCTAGAAATTAAAACGTTAATTAGAGAAAAAAAAGAGAAAGATCTACATCGTTAATCGTGGTAAGTCCAGATTATAATGGTCTATATTAAAAGAAAGAGTTCGGGTCATATACAGTATAGAAATAACTAAAATTCTAGATAAAAAGAAAATAAAATTGGAGATATGATTTCCATATGAATTCCTATGTTAATTCTCACGTTAATCAGGGAAAAAGAGAGAGATCTACATCGTTAATCGTGGTAGGTCTAGATTATAACAGTCTAGACTAAAAGAAAGAGTTTGCGCCATGTACAATATAGAAATAGCAGAAATTCTGAATAGAAATAAAATAAAATTAGAAATTTAATTTCCATACAAATTCCTATGTAACCTCCCTAAATAAATATAATTAAGAATAAAAACCAAACAAAAATTACAACTGGATCTATATACGAATTCTAACAAAAATGAGAATCTTTAGAAGTTGATGGTGATCGTCCGTTCTCCTTGAAAGTATTTAATTTGTTAGATCTAATACAAACGGCTAAGATGAAAAGAGATTTTCATTCTGATCCAGTGTTCCACGACTTCCCTGCTCGCTCGTCGCCACCTTATCCCCACCCCTCGTGGTGGCGCAGGCAGAGAGGGATAGATCCATTGCCCCACCGTGTTCTTCAACTGGAAGACAAATTAGACAAGGACAATGAGGGGAATTTGTGCGATGGACATACAGCTGATGCTGTTTTCTCTTTCGAGGATGCAAAGCCTCCTGTGAAGGAGGGAATATTTGAAGCTGTTCCTGCTGAAGCTGGTCTGGATGTAATAACTAAGAATAAAAGCGAAGAAATTGTGCAAGGTGATGAATTGGTCAAAGATGATGCTTCTGTTGGCATACTTTCATTCTGTGAAACCAAAATCGAATCAATTTATTGAATCGAGCGAGGATCAGAAAGTTCAGGTCAATGCTACTGCAGGTGATGAAAACGGATTCTGTTGTGAAGGCTGACAATGTGGTGGAAATGAACACAGCAGACAGCGTTCAAACAAAGGAGCTTAGGACAGTGTAGATATTCCCGAATCTTCCATTGCTATTTTTGTTAAAGTCAGATTTAATTTTTCCGACCTTTCCTTTGGATTTCTCTACTACTTCTAATTAGGAGTTGGTGATGGTACGTTCGTTCTCCACTCCTTCACGCGCTTCTCACGTGCTCATGTTCAAAGAAGAAAAACCAAATGCGCTCATGTCCCCCCCCCCCCCAAAAAAGCTATTCTAAAAACCGTAATTCCTCATCTCCTAGCCTCTAAAAACTTGAGTGATTTTTAAAAATTATAACGATGCTACTAATGCGTTTAAAGTAACTTCGCTGCTTTAACTAAGCTACTACATTTGCAAATCCTTGATAATTTTTCAGAAGGTCCCTAAGAGCGTGCCTACACTACCATCAAAATTTCGAATCATACTCAGGCTTATGCAAATTTTTAGAAAACTGGCAGTGCTGCTGATGCATTTAAAGCAGTTTCGTTGATTTAATTGAGCTATACTAAATTTGTATATTTTTAAAAATCTGTTGGAACGTTCCGAAGAGTGTGCTGAGCTACTGTTAAAAATAAATTTCATGACCTATTAGAGGGATATTTTTAAAAAAAAATCGAAGAGATATTTTCTAAAATTAATCAGCGCTTCTTTCCTTTTTTTGAATGTGTTCTTGAAAATAATTTCCATTCTCTATTAAAATCTCAACCTGTTTCAATGATTCATGCACATCTACTAAATAAATATTGAAGAAATTAAAGGATCGATATATGATCGATATTGCATACGCATGCACCTTGATATTGCCATGGCCATCGACGACGTCGTCGCGGCCTTCCTGCTCCTGCATGGAGCAAATGGAGTCGTAGTCCCACGTGCTGGGCTGGTAGTTGGCCGACCGCCGGTGCAACACGGGCGGCGGCGCCACCTTTTGCAAATGTTCGGAGCAACCCCCAGCAGCCGACGCCATGCTATACATGTCTACCTACCTATATGGCTATATATCTAGCTTAACGTGTACAGATGATTAATGGCTAGCTTAATTCTGTAGCAAATAAAAACTAGCTAGTAATAAGAGTAAACCGATCTTAGTTTGGCTGATCGATCTGGTATATCTGCAGATCGATGCATGTTCACGAATGGCCTAGCTATTTATACGTGCACAGGCACAGACACAGCTACTCATGGGCAGCTGGTATATATGACAAGTAGTGCGCGCAAGGTGTATTTATGTATGTATCTTCGAGCGTGCGTACTTAATTACTTCAGGTGCATCTGACTGCGACTCATCTAGCTATATGCGCCAAGCACACACAGGAACAGTACAGATTTCAGTGGGCAAAGCTCCAGCCCATTTCTTGTGCATGTGTCTGTGCGTGTTTCACATGTGCAGTCGAGATCGATCACTACGGCGGCAGGCCAAACTTGTACTGCTTGGATGACTTTGGAATATGAATGGCCGCATTTTTTCACGCAAATTTTCACACCTACCTACTATCATGCACTATACATCACTACTACAAAAAAAAAAAACTTATATTAAACCCCTATCACTAACAATTTTCAAAAGCCGTCTGTGATGGTTGATCATCACTAATAGTTTTTTTTTTCAAAAACCGTCATCAGTGATAATTCACATTGGCATCACTGACGTCTGTGATAGCATCACAGACTATTTTTAGCTAGAACTGTCTGTGATGAGACTCCTGTCATAGACGGTTTTAACTAAAAACCATCTGTGATGACACCATGCTCATCACAGACGGGTTTAACAAAAAAAAACCGTCTATGATGAACTTTTTCTAGTGTTGTGCCAGGCCAAACTTGTGCTTGGATAGCTTTGGAATATAAGTAGCCGAATTTTTCACACAAATTTTCATTGCTACATAGTGTAGTACACTATACATCACTACTGCAAAATGATTTATATTAAACCCCTCATCACTGACGATTTTAAAAAAACTATCTGTGATGGTTGATCATCACTGATAGTTTTTTTTCAAAAACCGCCAGTGATAGCTAGCATTAGCGTCATTAACGGTTTTACTGATGGTTTTTAGCTAAAATTGTCAGTGATGAGAGTCTCATCACTGACGGTTTTAGCCAAAAACAGCGTGATGTTATCACAGACGGTTTTTGGCTAAAACCGTCTGTGATGAACTTTTCCTGGAAGAGCCTCGACATCGTTAGTGTTTTAGGGTTTCTCGAGCTATTTTTGAGATGGCCATGATTAAGAGGCGATTTGGTGAAAAGTGACCGTGGATTTGGATGTATGATTGCAGATCCTTTTGTTCTAGGTGATCTAAATTTAGCAAGTGGTTCTAATTGCATTATTTTCAAGATCTAGCTTGGTAAAAAGGGAATTGAAGATGGTTTAGATCTAACTTAGTGTAGATCCATTTGTTCTTTGTGATCTAAAGTAGTAATTGGTTCTAATTGCATATAACATCCCAAAAATTTCAAAAATGGGGAAAATAAAAATTTAGAATTTAAAGTGAAACTAAATAAAAATTTTATTTGAATCAAGGAATTGAATTAAGAGGTCATCCATTTTCCTTATTTTCTTGAAATTAAGTATAAGATGAAATATAAAATCTTTTCTATAAAATAAAAAACTATAAAAATGAGTTGAAAATAAAATTTTATTTTTGAATTTTCTTATATTCTAGAATTTCTCTTAAATTTTGGTCTTAAGAAAATCTTTTTGTCATTACTGATTTTTTCTTCTCCATAGTACAAAATCTAAAATCCTTCAAGAGATAAATCTTAGAAAAATATATATAAATTTCAAATCATCTATATTTCATATTCAAAACTTTTAAAGCAACATGAACCCATTTACTGCTAAAAAGAAATCAAAAACAGAATTGATGTAAAAGCAATATTAGCAATTTCAGAATTTTATAAAAATAAATACAACTGATTAGCACCTGAAAATTTTATGGTAATTTCCAATATCCATTAGTATGACATAAAAAAAGCTAAACATAAAATAAAGCTAATTTTTTATCTAATAAAAATAAAAATTAGAAAATAGAATTTCAACGCACCAGTCTTGTTAGAATTACTGTGATTTTTATGCAGCATATTTTAAGCCCAAAATTTTTATGGAAACCCATACTTACCCCAGGACTATATTCAAAATGTTTTGAAAATTTCAAATAAGATTTGATAAGTCTTTAAAATGTAGACCACATGCTACACCCAAAATCTAGCCTTACTTCTTTTCCCCAGTTCGCTTACATGTGGGCCCTTTCCACTGTACAAGTCATTTGCTAGCCAACTAGACCGAGTCATTTCCTCAGTCTCTGTACAGTAGGGTCATGGTCCCACCTGTGGGGCACCTTTTCCCCATCCTCTTTCTTCTCCAGCCGAAATGACTGTCCATTCTTCCCACCTGCTCTCCTGGCTTGACTACCGAACGACATCTTTGAATCTTCACCATTCTCAGCTGATCGGCGCCGCTACGCCATACTCTGTGCCCCATTCTTTCTGTTGTCAATGCACCTCTTCGCCATGCCTCGACCAAACCCGTCATTGATTCCTCGCCGCCATGGCAAGCCACTAAAGTACTCAATCTTAAAACCCTCTGATTGTAGTAATGGCGATGGGATCGACACCATACTCCACCCATGCGCGGGCAATGGCCGAACCCGCGCCACGCCCTGGTTGGCTGACCTCGAGCTCCGCCCGGCATAGCCGCCCCTCTGTCCCATCGCCGTTTTGGCCATACCGAGCCGTCTTGACCTCGATCAGCCGCCAGACCCATTCCTGCGCCGTTCGCAAGGTCGAGTCGCCGTCCTAGCGTCAAATTCTCTGTCCCCAGCCATACTCTATCCCGGCGCATTCACTGTCGGTCTCAACTCACCCCTGCTCATCTTGTCATCTGGAACCCCAACTCATCCCGTGCGCAAGCCACCAAACTCAAGCCACACCGACCTGCCCCAGCGCCGGGTTGCCCCCTACACCGCAGCCACTGTACCGATTCCTTGCCTTCGTCTCCAGCAAGTCACAGAAAGCGCATAGAAGACGATGTCGGCATTAACTTCGACACCGACTGTAGCCACACTGCGCCTCTGGATCCTCACCCCATACCTAACTGCAAATCCAATTATTGTGATTTGGTAAGAAATTCTCAAATTTGTCAGTCATCAATCACCCTATTACTCCACTGATGCTTGCGCAAAACTCCTTCACAGCTATTATCCTTCTTACCGCCGCCGCCACAGCGCCTCCTTCTCCACGACCTGTCACTCGATGGCGGAGCACCACAGTTGATTTCCAGTAGCGCTAGAACAGGAAAAATGGAAAGCTCTGAGCTCCCTGATGCTCAATCTAGGCCTAACCAAAGTTAATTACCTCTAGAATAACACCGCAACCCCTCGGCCATGGCGACAGTCGCAGGTCATGAAGGCGTGCTACTTCCGACTGCCACCGGCCACAACTAAGCTATGCTCTAAGCTCCTGACGAAGCCCTCCTACTCCCAGCGCCGGTGGCCGCCCTTCTCTGGCCTCCATTCATTGCCAGCAAGGTCGCCTTTGCTTCCTCTGTTCGTGTGTTCGCTATTCTAAGGAGTAGGAGGTAAGGCACAAGTATTTTTGCATGCCACCATGTCACAAGAAAGCATGCAGCCTAGTGGTTAGTAAGCTTTGCTTGGATCAAGTGATCTAGAGTTGAAGTTTTAATACTCGTATAATTCAAATAATCATAATATTTAGAAACGAACTTCAAATTTGATGAAATCAAATCCTAGAACCTTGAAAAGTGATACTCTTCCTAGTTATGTAAAAATAATTTATGTTTTTGTAAAGTTGAATTTAGTCCATATAAGACCTTAATGATCACTTATATGAAAAACATCTCAGATAAAAGCAAAAAATCATGGAACCAACTTTAAAACACTCTTAGACACCTCTTTTGCTAATGTTTGAAAAATTGTTAAATAATCTCGTAAGGTGCAATCGCAAACTTAAAATGAAATTCAATTTCGTATAACGTCAACCTTGTGACCATTTAAGTTTTTTTGGCAGCCCATAAAATATCCCGTCTTAATACAGATTTTGGGAAGATCAATCTAGAAACACTCTTTAGTGTATGGACTACCATATTATAGAAAAATATCTTATTTATAACTTACTTTTCATATAATCTTGCTAACTCAATACCCCTAAGTGTTAATTGTAAACTTCGTCGTACTAGTCCGATTTCATATAACGTAAACCTTACCATACCATATAAGCTATTTCAGTGATAAATATAATGACTCGTCTAAACACTAAAATTTGTAAAAAATAACTTAGGAACGCTCTCTAAAATATAGACTGCCCTATTCTGAAGAGATAACCTTATTTCATTGTGCTTTGCATATAAATCCTGATAGCAGAATAACCTTAAGTATTATGATTTCTGGACCTTATAATATGAGTAAGCGAACTCAGTAACAATGAAGAAACCTGTAGTTAAGATATCTGTATCACCAAAACCTTCTTAAAAACCAAGAAAATTAAACCAACGATCTAAAATTAACAAACCTAACATATTCAAAACTACTTCTATTGCAAAATCAATTAAGGATTAAGTGCTATTCATACATAACTTATTACATAATAATTAATATCTTAATCATATTAATCCAAGTAATTTCAACCTCTTGAATTCATAAAATAAGAATAGATAATCTATATAAGAAATCGTATCATTTCTTAACCTAAAAGCTACTAACAATGGATGAATATGCATATGTAAATAATCAACTAAAATACCAGTACATGAAATCATACAACCTTAACCTTAAAACATATTTTTGTTGAGTCTTTCATTGATTTTCTATCTGATTTCTTTTTTCCCTTATTGAGATTCTTTATTTGCTATATTTTTGTTGAACAACGTGTAGAACCCGACATCACTGATTTCATCGACTTCGTCATAAACAACAATTAAGTAAGGCAAGCACCCCTTTGATCATATTGATCCCAGTATTTAATTTTTCTTTTGTTTATCAATTTTTTTTCATGCATTTCTTCATGCATACAGTTATTTTCTGTAAATTCGCTATATTGTGGTGCTAGTAGATATATCTGTTGTCGCATGAAACTTCCTTGATAATTATTGATATGTGAACTTTGATAACCCTAGAATATAGTTAGACAATACATAATGTTAACTTGGGTATATGCGAATATTATCCATACTTAGCCATGCTTAGCAGTAGAAGTTGGGACAATTGAATTAAACTGTCTCTTGAGAATTTGAAAATATTGGATATGACATGATGTCGGTGGTTGGTATTTTGACTAAAAACTCAAAACAAAACTATGGTTTTGACGTTAGTGATTATTGGCAATAGCCGGTTGTGCAGATGAATTTGCACGTAGTGTAGGGAAAAGTATCGCCCGTGTCAAATTAAGATGCTATTGAGCCAAGAAACACGTACAACCACAAGTGTTGGTATGGGACAACTTTAAACTGATTAAGTTATCTAGTTTAACTTTGCATTTATGGAAGGCAGGAGACAACACAGGCATTCCTTTCTGAGTCTGCATGTAGAGGTTTCTACTTACCAATGCAACGGTGTACACCTTGCTATGAGCAGAAACATTGTGTGGGTACGGTGTGAATGGATCTATGTCTTGGGTGTGTGTTTCTGCTTTCATAGTGAGGGCTTAACATCCCGGGCTGGTACAAAGTTAATCTAGGTAATGTAAAAGTTTTCGTCATGAACATTCTGGCCACATCGCCAAAGGTACGTGTGTACGATCGAGGATGCCGACTAGAGGGGGGTGAATAGGCGACTATAAAAAATTCTTCTACAAAGAGTTAAAATTTTGCCTAAGTACCCTTATGTCAAAACCTAAATGATAATAGATACGGAAGCGATAAACTAAGGTTTTGATAATTAAAGCATAAGGCAACTAGGCTCACTAAGTGCACTAGCTAATTATGTTTCTACTCAAGAATATGTAATACTAAAGACAATCAAGCAATTTAATTCTAGGAATGTAAATTGCAACAATGTAAATAGAGAATTGAAGCAAATACAAAAACACACACCGATGTTTTACCATGGTGTTCGGAGACTTGCCTGTCTTCCTTAATCCACGTTGAGGTTAACCCAAACCACTTTGGACTGGCTCCACAAATTGAGCGCCCACCTCGATTCCACTAGTGGTTGCTCTTTCCCGCTCCGGGTAGGTGAGCACCGACCTTCACAACTTGCCGAGGCTTCTCACAACCGTCGTCGAAAAGCTCACCGCGCACGACGCCTCCACGCCGTCTAGGTGTCGGCAAACACCAAGAGTAACAAGCCAAACCTTCCCGCTTGAACTTTACCTAGTGCAACACATGCACTCCGGTGATCACTGAGTGCAACACATGCACAAGGATCCCCTCAAGTGCAACACATGCACAAGAGGCTCTCAATCAACTTCTAATTACAACACATGCAATTAGAGCTCACTCTTAGCTCAAGAAACAAATTTAGGAATGCAACACATGCACAACTCAATCACAAAAAGCAATGGACTCTCAAAAACCCCGACAACATCCAAATGCCAGCCCCCAAGGCTCTTTATATAGCCTCCACAAGAAAAACTAGCCGTTGGGGGGCAAAATGGGCAAAAGTGCCTAGGAGACCCGATCATACCACCCTAGGGCCGGTATGACCGCTCCTCAGAGCCCAACGGCTAAAAAACTAGCCGTTACTCAGAAAATCCGGTAATACCGGATATGGGACGGTCATACCGCTCACCGATACTACCGCTCACACCCCGGTAGTACCGGACAACAAAAATATGAAGAAAACCCTTCTTTGGAATTTTCACACCGCCTAAGGTCCGATCATACCGGACTAGGGGCGGTATGACTGGCCTTAGGGCGGTCATACCGCTACTACAACACTAAAATGGCCATAACTTTTTACTCCAAACTCCGATTTAGGTGATCTTGGACTCTATGCGAAGCTTATCACGAGGGCTACAATCTTCACCTATTTTCAAGATTTAAGCAACCATAGATATTTTTAAATATCACCAAAACCAAACTCTAATATAGTCATTTAAGTCTAAAATCTGATTTTTAAAATCCCTCACATAGACTTGATAAAGGGCATGACTACAAGCTAGAAAGAGTCAATAAGATCAAATATTGAGCCATGTGATGATCAACTCATGATCAAAACAATTCTTGTAAAACATATTTGCAAATTCTAATCATATGCTCTAAGATCAAATGAACACTAATATTTTGCAAAACACATTTGCAAATAATCCCAAAAGCTATAAGATCAATCCTCTAGCCATGTAAGAATCAACACATGATCCTAACACTTTGCAAAACACATTTGCAAATACCAACACATACTCTAGGATTGAAACCCATAACTCTAGCTTATTTGCAAACCATATTTACAAATAACAAATCAACATTTTTGCAAAAACACATTTTGCAACCACAAAGCATAAGCTTTACATAGCATTGTGATGATCAACACATGATCAAATCACAAGCTAAAACACCGATGCATGAGCTCTCACCTTTTGCAACACATGCAAAACTTGGCTCCATGCAAATACCACATAAACCAAATTACATGAGCTATCTCCCTTTTGCAACACATGCAAATCCATAGCTCCATGTAAAATCAAATCGATTAAGATTCAAATAAGATGCAAGCATGAGTATCCTTATTTGCAACACATGTAAATACTTAGCTCATGCAAAATCCAACCAAGAGAGTGAGCTAGAGCGAACCGGATTGAGTTCATCAACACACGATGAAGCTCAAACTAAAAGACTCAACCTCTCTTAATAGTACGACACCTAACTAGCAATCCGGTCTCCCATCCAAACAGCGAGACTGGTAAAAGACTAGGAAAATGTCCTTAGCCCTAACTGGTTATACCTTTGTTTCTAGCGATCCATTTGGAGCTTTTATGATTTCCAATCATCATCTCTCCATGATCAAATTTTCTTCTTCTTGTTCAAGCTACTAGCCAAAGTTCCCTCTTGATAGTACAACACCTATTCTAGAAATCCGATCCTTTCTCCAAACACCGAGATCGATAAAGCTATGAAAAGGTTCTTAAAAATTTTATACCTTAGCCTTGAGCTTGCATCATTGATATACCTTTATCTTTAGAAGTTCATCCATCAAGCTTGTGCAATGATGAGGACCAACCTAATCTCATACATTCAAAGATTTGTTAGTTCTTTAAACATGATTATCATTAATTACTAAAATCCAAGTAAATTAGTGGCCTAGATGCTTCAATAAGGAGCTTACGAAGCTTTTTCAAGAAATTGTATGATCATAACTAACAAAAGAAGTTCAATGCATTATGGAGGAAGTTAGACGAGCTGACATTAAGCCATACAGTAGAGGCAGGAAAAAGGCAATGCCTGCCATAGAGAAGTCCCCTGTAGCGCTTGAAGGGTTACCTACAGACCCTCCGCAGTTGGGCATGAGCTTTAGAAGTGGGCTCTACTTTATAACACCGACGGTGCCATGTACGGAGTCATGATGACAAACTTGGCTGAGGTGTACAAGTGGGTCATACGGGGTCTGAGGCCTCTTCCCCTGGTAGCTATAGTGAAGAGAGTTCTTCGTACTTTGGCATCACCAAGTACTTTGTGGATCATCATAGTAGGGTGTTGGTTTGCATGAACGATCCTGCTATGAAATGCTCCGAGATGATCGATCCATACATGGAAGAGAAAGGTAAGAAGGGGGAGATGCATAGAGCATTGAAGATGGGCACAAGGAAGCTTCGTTTCAAGGTATTGTGCAGAGACAAAGCCGGTCGTGGGATGAACAGTTGTTCTTGAGTGCATCATTTGGAGGAAAACATGTGTCAACATATGCAATAAGCCCTATCTATTACAATTGCTATGCCCACACGTTATGGCTGCCTGCTCGACAGTGCGTATAGATTCGGGCATATTTATGTCAGAATTCTTCACGAAGAAAATGGTGATGGCAACTTAAGGTGGAGAAATGCGCGATTTTCGTGCCGTCAGTTCCTTTGAGGAGCATCAAAGTTGGGAGCATACACAGTGGGTTCCCCACGTGAGGAGGCTAAAGGATGTCGGCAGACAAGACGTATCAGGAATGATATAGACACGGCGGAATGTGTGTTGTGTCGAGAAATATTCACTTTGCAAGAAGACAGGCCACACTTTCAAAGTATTGCCCAACGATGCAGAAGTCATGAAAGGTTGTATAAGTGTAATGCAGTTTGTATGTAAAATTATTATATGCCTTTTATTGTAAAATTGGTATATGAAATTTAACTGTTATACGCAATTTATTGTTTTGAAATATTGCATTTGCATGTCAAATTATTTTTCTGAATTATTGCATTTGTACGTCAAGCTAAAGAGCACCATACAGATATTGGGCATACTCAAACTTAGTTTTTTTTCCTCCTCAGTAGCCAAAACCATTTGCACCAATCGGTAAAAAAAAAAGAACAGTACATTTAGGGACGTCAATGAAACAGTAGTATGATCATTACTTTGTTTGAGGAGTAAAAACACCTAAGATAATGGGCCAAGAGATTCGCCTTCTTATGAACGTAACATCATTAGCCAGTGTTAGAAATTGGTGTGGAACTGTTATAATTAGGCAGCATAACCAGCAACGCAAATATGCAAGCAACAGAAAGCTGGAGGTAGAAAAAAGAAAGGCCAAATCATTCACATTCAACACCTGAAGTTCATATAAGATGATCCATCAAGAACACTTTGACGCTTTCATAAACACAGCTCATACACCAAGCATCCAACTCTTTGCCAGACGTTTTAGACAATTCAAGTTTATCCAGAATTCTTAGCATAACATCATACAAACCCTCTAGTTAATAGGGTGGTATTGCACCGATACTCGCTTAGGAGGAAGCTTCCGGAGGATGAAAAGGACAAGAGCTGAAGGCAGTATCTCTGTCAACTGTAAATGTGAGTTAAGGTGTATGAGTCTTGGTACAGGGAGTACATCTATGTAAGAATACTATCAGTGGTAATGATTTTACGGTGGTACTTACCATGTAATAGAAGAAATCTAGGATTGGATGATCCAAGACCTCCAGAGATACATCAGGATCGAATGCAGACAATGCCATCTAGCATCAGGTACAAGCAAGGGACAAGGGGAAACATTAGAAGTAAGACAACAAAAGCACACATCTATATGTATATACATGTGGGATGTTCCGGAACTGGATTTGTAACCACAAACATGGTGGGTCTTATCAGACAGTCCACAGCAACATCAGGTGCAGTAAACATTAGGATGATACGTTTGGTGCAGTCACATTCATACGAAACTGTCCACACAGGTCTACATCAGAGCTCTACTTTGAGACCAAGCAAGAAGAATTAAGCGTGATTCTTGAAAGCCTATCAATGTCAGGAAGAATCAAATACTCACCACAATGCATCTTATCAGGAAACAGGTACAGCAGATAGCAGTCACAGCCCCAACCTGAGACAATTCAAGAAATGCACATTACAATGGAAATTCTGGAGACCACAAAAACAGATAACCTTTTTAAAAAAATACTGATAATCAAACAGCCCCATCTTTCTTATGAAGAAACCAGATAACAGCTGAACACTATAACATAGGAATATCGTAGAGTGTTAGGATACCACTTGTTAGGATTAGCAACACGGCATAATATTGGAGACAAATATTTAATTTGGAAAAACCCTTACAGGAAAAAATCATAGGAAACAACCACTATAATATTTCAAGGATTACAAGTAAAGGGGTGACTTATATAGCCTAAAAGTCCTAGTTATAGACGATTTGGACTAACAACCTATTTGGATAGAACCAAAAGAATTGTACTCTGTATACCAAGTTGTGAACATCACAAAAAGAATTGCATGTTCAACTGTTATCATTTTCCAGTATTTCAAGTTAAAACTAACATTTGTTATAGGTAAAGGTCCACCAAATGAAGTTGACAGACCCCGACAACACGTTAGTTAGGCTATTCATGTTCACCTGAACAGGAAATATGTTTTAAGCTATTTATTGAAGGGTGCATTCACCTCATAAAGCTTCTTTCTTCGCCCTTTCGATTCAATGGGGAAACGTCTCAGCAAGAAAAACAACCTATAGGAAAACAACAGCACGTCTTACCAATAAAACACTGAACAATTAAGGAAGAGAGTACAATAACAAGAGATAATGGACGCTGAGTTACCTTCCACCGTATGCTGAAAAGCCAAGAAGAGCCACAAAGGAGACAGCTACTAAGAAGATTTTGCTCACCAGCTCAACGAATGGATTATCGTTTATTCCGAGGTATACCCAAATACAAACCTGTCCAGATCTCCAATCGGAGGCAGCAACCGTAGTTAAGAAAGATCAAATATGCACTTATTGGAAGCAATCAAGTGAAGCGGCAATATACCTGAATTACATACACGATGCTATTGACGGCTATGTATATAATCCTCAACTTATCTGTCGGGAGACTCCTAGCCTGCAAAACACAAATCATTTTTTTTCCTGCGTGAATCGGACCATTTCTTGGATAAAGATGAGCAATGAAGAGGGAAAGATGAAGGGTGAAAAATCCGTAATAAGCACCTGATGGTATATTTCTGCCCAGAAAAGCACAAGTAAGGTGTAGGTCGAGAAAAACAACAGCCCGGGGAGGTCTAGCAACACCAACTGATATACCTGTTAGAACAAAAAAGGAGCGACCCGGTTTTTAATCTTGGTAAATGGTAATACAAGAAAGAATCCCCAACCACTGTACTCAAGTGAAGTGCTCCGCGCAAATTTCTTACTTTTGTTCGGAGAAGGAAGACGTTGACATGGAATCCAAATACAACAGCACGAACTGCAGCGACAAGTGTTGGGCACTCCGATGGGTTAGGACGTATACTTGATGGAGTAGTTGCGTATGAGAGATGAGAAAAGTAAGGTGGAAGAGAAAGAACTGGGAGATGAGATCCCACGTTACATTACCCCCATTGACAAGGAAGTTCATGAGGTGGAACACCTTCTGCGTGGTCCAGCCGAATTCGGGCACTCGCAGCTGGATCCTGATCAATTGAATCTGCAAGCGACACAACCCAAGATCAGGGACTAATAATGCACCGGATACCCTGAAACTAGTTCAGATCAAGCAGCAGCAAAGAGGGCGACAGCCGGAAGAAATCTGAGGCTAGCGTCACGGTTCGTTGTTAGAACTGACCAGGGCGACGGCGGAGACGAGTGCGTAGGCGGCGGAGAGAGAGAAGAAGGCGCCATCCTGCCACGCCGGCGACTCGTTCACGTCCTCCCACCAACCCCACAGCGCCGCCGCAGCGTTGCCCACGGAGGCAGCGGCGACGACCGCCGGAGAAGAGGAAGAGGAGGCGGCGGCGGCGACCAAATCCCTCATGGAGAGTCTCTATCTCGTGTCCCTTTGCTTCCTTCACTCTCTCTTTTCTTTCTTTCTTTCGGCTACGGCTTTCTGCGTGCGCGAGCGCGACACGAGGAGGAGGAAGAAGAAGGGGAGAGAGAGGGGAGGGGAGAGAGCAGCGTGCGGGCCCCACATGTCAGTGTGGAGTTTGGGGTGGGGCCCGGGAACAGTGAGAGGAGGGCCATGGCGGTTTGTTTGCATTTTATATTAGAGAGATGGACAGGTGGGATCCATCGTGGCGGCCACTGGTATCATTTCTCGAGGAAGTTAACCGAAAAATTAAAAATTAGTTCATATACCTAAATTTCTCAGATTTTTCACGTAACATCTCACACACAACACAGCGTAGCGTGTTATTCTGGTTAGTACATATGATTCGTGTGGGTTAGCTTGCACCCTTGAAAAAACGATGTAATTAATGGCTTGCACTAGTACAGACTGGAGAGTTTGCAGGTGCTCGCTCGTATGTACGTACGTACGTCGTCCTTGCTCGGTAGGATTCAGAGATTTGAGCGAAAAGAAAGAAAGAAAAATGGACGCACGCACGCATGTTTGTGATGTGCTGTGGGCCGGCCTGACCTGAGATCACTGCTGAATTGTCCTTTGCAGCCACAATTGATGGACTCACTCCGTGCGCTGCCTGCCTTCAGTGCCGGCGGGCGACCAGCTAGACGGCCCAAGGCTGATTATTGATGATATTTACTATGTCAAGTAACTTCTCACATTGCCCTTGCCTGCCGGATAAATAAATAAATAAATAAAACCATCCAGTTCACCGAATTTTCGTTTTTTTCAAGCTTGTATAAGGTTAAAGTTAGAGCCAAGCTTTATCCGAGGAAACAAATATCTCTCGCAATGTTTTTCTAGTTGCTGACGTGTAGTGCACAGGTCAGGTGCCGCAACACAAATCAAATCTCGGGCCTCTTTCTTTGGTTTGACTTATCACGGTACGATGACGAATTAAACGGGTGTCTAAGTTGATCAAAACCTGATGAGTAGGATTCCACTCCACCAAACACTCCCTCGGCTGCGGACACGGGCGAGGGCAGTTTCGACCTTTCTTTCGTCGCCCTTCGAGCCTATCTATTGCGATCCAGCTGCTGCTGCAGGCAGCTGTTGGCTTCTCGTGCTGGCCAAAGGCTATTACAGTACATTTTTTATTTGTTTGTTTGTGTTTCTTACGATGAAGGTTAGTACATGCTACTCGCCAACCGAGGAAAAACAAAAGACTCCAGTGGAAAACCGTCCTTCCCTGCTGCCCGAGATGACATTGTTAACTGTCGTCACTGCTTTTGAGTGTCTCTACTCTACTCAGCTCTGAACATCCTTTCATAAAAGTAGCTCTGATCTAAATGTATGGATGGCATTGGCCTCGACCCTGTTCCTCGGCAGGAAATTTTCCTATTAGGGGTGGGGTGGAGGAAGGTTTTTTTCGATGGAGCTATTAACAGAAAATTTTTGTGTCCGTCGGATAAATGGGTACAAGGATATTTCACTAATCTCCATCCCTGTTACCCAGCTCCAGCTTTATCTTCTTCGCCTCAACTTCCCGCCCGTCTCCTAATCCCAAATCCTCATCGCCTCCTCCAATCCTCCGCTCCCTCGGTCCCTCCTCTCGCCTCATCCCTATCACCTCCTCTGCAGCTCTACTCCCCTACTTGCTTCGCACCCGTCGCCTCCCCCCGCTCTTCTTGCCCTGTCGCCTCCCTCTGCCTCCTCCGCTCCCATCGCCTCCCTCTGTCGCCTTGCCCACATCGCCTCCTTCGTCGCTCCCTTCGCCTCCCTCCACTGCCCTCCACCATGGCTGCCTCGCCCTCCCCCTCCGTGGCCCAAGTGGCCGATGGTGCGGCCGTCGATGGCTGGGGCATGGGCGTCGGTGGCCAAGGTGCGACGTCAGTGGCGGGGCCCCTCCCCCTAGGTGGGCGGAGTGGTAAGCGTGGTGCGCGTGCATAGCAACCAGGACACTAGGTACTCTCCCGTCTCCACCTAGTCTTCCCAGCATGCTATTGTGCCTTGCCGACGTCGCCATGTGCCGGCATGCCCACAGGTATGGCTTCCCACAGGGACTCGATACCCCAACAGGGACGGAGAACGGGACGAAGAGTCCCCCCGATGCCGGGGTCGGGGCCGGGGAATTAGGGAGTTCTCTCCTCTCAAGGATGGGGATGTTCCACCACTCCCCACCGGGGAACGTCCCCATTGCCATCCTTATCTGAATGGGCATAGTACTGCAAATCAAGGTGCATTAGATGCTTGTCGACAAGGTGAGTAGATGCTCCATCGTTATTCATGCCCAAATTAATATGAAATTGTTGAGCGAGAGGCAATGTCAATGTTGAGGCCACATTTGGGATACGGAAATGTCGGGACCTGAATATGTAAATCAGGACACTCTGTGTGTATCGCATTACTCTAGGATCACGCTAATACACACAGGCTCAATATAGATGAATATCACAATCATACTGACGAATACTTATACCAGGGGTACCCCACAGCAAGGTATACATCTATTTCAAGATTGTTCTTCTCTCAGTCATACGGACATAGCACAGAAGATCGACAATGATGCGAATCTTTGGAGGGTCTTGCCAAAGTCTCCGCCTCACAGATGGGATTATCCCTAAATATTGGCTGAAACACCAAATGCTCCGTTTGGGCCCCATATGGGCCTCATCGGTCACAAAGGACCCTCGGCCTCGTTCAGCCCACAAGGGCGGTCCGGCACAGTTGCGGTCAGGCGCCCAAGCTCCGACAGCCTGAGGTGGCGCGCTCCCGAGTTCGACTCGACCTCGTGCCGGGCCCTCCGAGCTCCAACCCAACCTCCATGCGTCATCGGTCGACTCCAAGCTGGTCGCCTGTCCCATGGATGCGATGGCCATACTGGGGTAGGTGGCTCCTTCCCAGGGTGGACGGGACGCCACCTAAGTCAAAGCGCCCGTCCCTTCGCCCCGTCAGGCACAATGGAGAGACGCGCTTCCTCCCGAGGCGACACCAGAGTGCATCATGCACAACGTCAACATCTGACAGGCACCCAGAGGGCAGGTGCGCGCCTTCCCAATAGGGCGCCGCTGTGGTCTCTGAACCCGAAGTAGGACGAACGGACTGTCGACCATCAAGACCGAAGACCGGGACTCCCGAGCGTAGCCTACCCCTACTTTTCTTTTCCAAACTCCCGTGTAACCTGCTCTCCCCGCCTATATAAAGGGAGGAAGGACCCTCAGGGAGGGGGACCTTTTTTCAGATCCATCTCGACTCCACTCGACTCGAGAGGCACTCACTCGACTCGCATTCGAGCTCATCCGACCGAGGCAAAGGGCCTGTCCTTAGTCTCCACTTGTAATCTAGTGTAGTCCACTGCACCCGGAGCAATACATAGCCACCACACGAACTGGAAGTAGGGACGTTCGGCCCGAACCAGTATACATCTTGGACTCCCTGAGTCAACTATCAAGGAGAGGGAGCGCGCGGCCCCCATGACTTACAAATTTACTTACCGGTTATATGAAACACCGACACATACATAGTGAAAATATAATAAAGAATTCATATAATAATTATTAACCTATTGACTAACCTTATGGTGGACCTTACATGAATATGCCTCGTAAGGTGAAACTGTGAATAACAAATTAAACTGCAACGGAATGAAAACAATAAATAGATTGAAAGGACACTAAAACAAATAATAACTTTTAAATATTTCTCAAGAGTAAACTGGCTCACAGCCCTAATCATAATCCAAACTTTCCATAACACACTGTCTTCCTTTCCAAGTTTTATTTTATAAAATCTATCTCTTATCTGTAATTTTCGAGCATTACTTAATACTGTGAGCACAGCTATCCGAATAGATTTTACACTCTGCAGTAGTTATGCATTTTACCCACACGACATGATCGCTTCTTGTTGTTATGCAATTAACACATTTTCTTTGATGTGTCGGTAGAGAGATCATGACAAAACCATTACAATACTCTGTGTTAACTCAGTACTACCTGCTAAGATTTCAACATTGATGGGACTGGTTACCATAATCTGGGTCCCCCTCTTACGTCATATGAGTTTACCCATATAATCGGGACTTACACCACCACTAGGATTACTAAAATTATGATATTGCAGATTAATCAACTAGATCCATCACATTCCAGACATGTGGTTGCATGTTTGACTTAGGTCAAAAGCTTGTAAGATTAACTCCTTAGGTTGACTAAGGCAAGACTTCCACAACCCAACCATCACATTGACCCACTTTGGCAACCTGCTCCTTGCCACTTGCATCAATCTAAATTATTTACCATCCCAATTGATTATCATGCACCACATGCCATTAAAAAAGCTAATATTGTTGCATGGTAACTTGTCACTACAACTCAACATCATTAAATAATTTTATAAACATGTTCCATATTCAATTAGTCAAGATTAACTTTTGATATTTCAAAAGACATGAGTTGTGCGCAGCATGGCTAAGCAAATTATTCATGATCTGACCATCCCATGTCATTATCTATTAACCACCAACTAATATGAATCCATCTTAGAGTGACAAATAATCATAGCATACAAATGACAAGGTAGAGTATAATCCAATTGGGTTGGATAACTATGTCCCAAACTATGTTGAAACAGTGTTGTACACATAAAATATCATGCATAATGTAAGTCAATATATCAATTTTGTAAACTAGATTCAACATGATCAAAACACAACTTGCATTAGAAAAGGTCTTGTTCTTGCCCTGGATCTTGCTCTTGAGTCAAATCTTCACTTTCGCGCAATCCAAGCACTTCAACGTCTATGCGAGAAAATACCAGATAAATAGCAAGATAAAAACCAAACAAACTTTAAAAATTAAATAAAATTCATCATTAAATATGTCTCAATTTTGCAAATTTATTGAAATTTGAATTGGCTCAATCGGAGCTCGTATGAAGAAGAACGGGCTCTCAAAAGATTTGAATAAAAGAAAAATTAGAAAAATAATAAATATGTAATTTCTAAAAAAAATTGTATTAAAAAACTTGATTTATTATGTCAGCATAGAACTGAGCCAATCACATGCTGACGCATGGGTAACGCATGGACTCAATTCATGAACCTTGCTGGTCCACCGTGGATTCGCCACACTATTTGGTGAACCCGTTGACGCAAGTGTCAATGTCATGCTAACACCAACGAGCACCCATGGTGCAATGCGGTGGTGAGACGTGGCAGAACATGATGGTGTCACATGGCGTGCATCCGATGGTCCCTGATAGATCCAGCGGTTGCAAAGACGGACACGAGCAACGCAAACAACGACTCATAGTAAACCCGTGCTTGACACACAACTCGATCTCGATCGTTCACTACAAATCAGACGGTAGAGAACATGAGGGAAGGTTGGTGGCGCGGGACGACGACGTCCTCACTGAAGTTGGAGATGACGGCCTAGCGTGTGGCGATGCGACGGTTCCCTACAGCAAGAAGTAGCAGATCTGGAAAAGTCAATGACGGTGAACTTGGCGGTGTCCTTTGCGGCAACGAAAACCCACCCAGCGACGAGATGTAGCGAAGACAATGGCGGCGCACCACGGTAGCAATGGCGAGATCTTACGCAAAGAAGACGGCAAACAAGGCAACGGTGCAGCAGGGCAAAGGTGCGGCGCAAGACAAGGATACTCAGGGTGGGGTAGGCTCATTAAATAGCCCCCTAGGCGTCCGTGAAAGGAGTGAAGACCAAGGCAGATAAGGTGGCTATGGCGGAATCCAACTCGAACACGGCAGCAACGATGAGGCACAATCCCATCTATCCACATGCCACAACAGATGCTCCAGATTCACCGTGACGTGCTCCAATCCGAGCTACTCGTGGAATCCAATAGTCGGACATGCTAGGGTTTCCCATTGCATGCGATCAATCTCGACTGCTCGATGCACATCCAACGGCCGAGATCCCGATCACACGGGTGAGTACAACGCGGCTTCCTCTAGACCATATGATCAAAATCCAACGGCTAGCACCCTAGGGTTTTGCAGCGGTGAGCTGGGCTTCGGCTAGATGGGCCAACGTGGAGATAGGATAGGCTAGGGTTGATTGGGTTTCAGCCCAACACTGGTTTAGGATTAAAAATACTTTTTTTTGATTTAATATATTTTCAGAAATTAGAGTAACTCAATAAGAATAGTAAAAATACTAGAAAAATTCTAAAAATATTTTGAGACATTTGGAACTTAAACAAAGTATTTGAAAAAAGTTTATTTAAATTTTCCAAACTTTTGAATACTTTTCATATCAAACATATTTCAAAAATAAGAAATAAATCTAAATAAATTCTAGAAAATTCCAATAAACTTACAAAATTCAGAAAATGCACAAATAACATTAAAGTATCATTTTAAGGAAAAATTAGGATATTACAGGAAATTTCCTTAGCTTTTCTATACAAATTGAATTGTTCCATATAACATTAATGATATGGCTCGCACGTCCGACGCATGGTGACGAATACTCCTTACCAGGGGTACCCCACAGCGAAGTATACATCTATTTCAAGATCGTTTTTCTCTCAGTCATCTGGACTCGAGTCCGTGACCGACGACGATCTGAAAGTCTTTGGAAGGATGTTATCAAAGCCTCCGCCCCTCGGCTATGGGATTATCCCTAAATATCGGCTGAATCGCCGGATGAACCATCTTGGGTCCATCTCTAGGCCCAAAGGGACACGAAGGATTACTCGGTCTCAATCAAGCCTGCCGGGGGCACCCCGACCGGGCTACCGATCGGGCGTCCCCGCATGCCCCGACCAGGCAACTGGTTGGGCGTTCCCAATGGGCCCCGACCAGACTCCCGGACGGAGCCTCGGCAAGTCTCCGCTGCTTGATCAATAATCGCAGATGTCGCCGATCCCAGGCCCCCTTCCCGAGACAACACCGGGGGGTCGCTAAGTCAAGCACCAGTCCCTTCACCCCGTCAGCCACAATGGAGGGACACGCTCCGCCTCGGTATACCGAGGCACTGCGTAGTAACGTCGACATCGACAAGCGAATGACGAGAAGGTAGTAGCGCACCTTCCCAATGGAACAACGTCACAGTGTCTACCAACCCAGGCGTGGGATGGACAGCGACCTGTTAGGCGCCAAGACCGAAGACCGGGACTCCCGGGCATAGTATACTTTCCTCTGTATTCCCGTGTAACCTACCCCCTTCGACTATATAAAGGGAGGCAGGCCCTCTAGGGAAGGGGAAGGATCCGCTTTCCTCATTTTACCTCGTTCGCTCATCCGACCTCACCTGGGCCTTCCGACCCGAGTGAGCGCTCTGAGCCCTCAGGCTCCCCTACTCGAATGAGGGCTAAGGGCCTGTCCTTAGCTCTCGCTTGTAATCCACCACACTCTGGGCAACGAGATCTACCACCACGAACTGAAAGTAGGGATATTCGGCTCGAACCAGTATACATCTTGGACTCCCGAGTCTAACCATTCAAGGTGCGGGGATGCGCGGCCCCTAGACTTACAAAATTACTTACCGGTTATACGAAACACCGACACATGGTGTTTCATCCGAATGCTCAATCTTGTACCCTTTTTGATCCAATGGCTTCTATAGGACCTACCTTCCATAGCGATGTAACCAGTAGCATATACAAATACCTTATCCATTCATTCCTTATTCACTCATGCCGATTCCCACACCATGAACACAACGAGCGCGCTCTCTATAATGCTTCGATGAGCCCCAACTGAGGGACATAGCATTGAGCTATTGTTAAGAAGGTGGGTGTGTCCTCACCTACTCCGGTCGTGATAAGCGGTGTTGAGCCGCTGTTGAACCTCTACACCTGCTCCAGTAAGCACGTTTAGAGATTCATGAAGTCGAGCCGCTATTAAGCAGTGTGGGTGCCATACTTCCCCATCGCCATAAGAGGGTGAGGATGAGAAAGGGTGTGTTGTAGGAGCACCGGCAAGAGGCTGTGTTGATGATGTTGGTGTTTGTTGGTTTTGTTGCAACTATACTTTTGTTTTGTTATGGTAGTATTTTTCTATATATTGTCAGTAAGAGTTCATCTTCTAGAGAGATCCGTTGATTTGTTACACCATGGTTCATAACTTATTGCGGGTTCTTTTCTCATTTTTGTTTCACAAAATGTGTTATTTTATTGCCGACTGACATTTTAAAAGGTTGTATAGAGTTGTTTTGGTTACAATGTGTTGTGTGATTTGTTGCACCCGAGCAATTTTTTTTGTTGCAATATGAGATTGTGTTATTTTGTTGCTTTTGTTCGTGTAGTGGGTTGTGTAGCTAGATCCAGATGGGTATCTTGTGTCTCTAGTTCTATACTTATGGTTTTAATCCAATTTTTAGCGAGAATTTTTATATTTTTTAAATTTTTAGGATATTATCTTTTCTCCATATTTTGTTACATATATATATTATAATTATTATATATATTATTTAATGACATGGTGCCGACGTCTATTCCAGCTTGCTCTAAATTAGGGCTGTTTGGTAGAGCTCGGATCCTAACTTCACCGAGATCTGAAACTTGTAGACTAAAATAAAGTGAATTAAGTTTATATTTTTGGTCTAAAATGTAAACAAGATGATCCATCTAAACACTATTAATATACTCACAGCTCTAGCTCTACGGATCAGGTGGAGCTACGAATACCTAGCTCTACCAGATCCACGAATCTGATGGAGCTAGAACCGTACCAAACACACCCTTAGTCTATCACCGTGGCTTCGTCTACAACTCGCGGTTTAGTTGGTGCGGGTGAACATCCCTGGTGGAGTGCTGGCCAGGCAAGCAAGGAAGTAGACTGGATCCTTTTATTTTTGTTGCATTTTGTGAGTTGACTATTTTTCACATTCCGATTTGAAAGTTCTTGTATCGATATTTTTTTTTGCAATCCAATTTAAAAATTCTTAGTTCCAATCTTTTGCAATCTAATATAAAAACTCTTGAGCTAGATTTAGATTGGCCGAAAGCGTTGTCGAGCCGACGTGACGTCGCTCGCTGCCATTTCGGTTTTTTTTCCAGGGTTTTTTTGCGAAAAAAGTGATGTGGCGCCGCCTATTGATTGGTAATCTCAGACGGCATTATATAGTTTATATTACTCATTTCCCTTCCTATTTGCAAAAGGAAAACCACTTTGCCAAGAAGAAACCATCAATCAGATTGAAACATTCCTTAGAATTAACAAAACAAACATCCATACTGTTGTCATGTCGTCATGAAAGACCTATCTATTCCAAAATTAGGCTACAATACTTGACCCCAGAATGCCGGAGTACCCAAGCACTTCAATCTACTCTCCCAACTGACACAAAAATAGAGGGGGAACAAAATAAAGCGAGAAAAAATTTAAGAAGAAGAAGATGCTCCAAATCGATCACATCGGTAGGCAATTGAGGCAAAAAGAAAAGTAAGCAAGAAGAAGTAAGAATTGAGGGTAAAGCATTTCCCAAATGGCCAAAACCAGATGCCACCAATGCCAATCCCCCCACCATTACTACCAGTCGTGTCAACCTAACCAACAACAAAACGAGAGAGAAGACCGACGAGACAGACATTAGTTGCGATGAGAGGAGGCTGAGAGTGAAGGTTGGCTCAGCCTAACCTCGAATAAATACAAATTAACAATTTAATATGCAATAGCTTTTAACAAACGATAAGAAAAGCTTAAACGATGCGATTCGAGCTAGGTGACTGACTGACTGTGCATATAATTTTAATTTTTTTAATTTTTTATTTTTACAGCCCTGACCTGAGTGACAGACTGAGTGGCTGAGTGCGAGGAGGAGGCGAGGAGGAGAGAAGGAAGGAAGGAATACCGACCGGAAAACCTCCTCCTCCACCCGTCGGTTTCTTCCTTCTTGTATTAACTCCCTCCCTCGGTCCCTGCCACGCTAAACCCACCTCGCGAGGGATTCCATCGCCATGGCCTCCGACGATGACGACGCCGAGCTCCTCCTTGTTCGGCAGCTCCCCATGGAAATGGACAACGACGGCCAGGGGAGCCCCGCGCGCCGCCTGGCTCACCTCCTCCCCCCGCTCGCCCTCGCCCCGGGCCCGCCCCCATTCCGCCCTCCTCCCCCTCTCGCCGCTGCCGCCTCCGCCGAGTCCCGCGTCTCCTTCAGGGGCTGGCTTGGCGCCCCGCGCCACTGGGACCTCTGGGTCACCAAGCTCCGCCCGATCCACCACCGCCTCTGGCGCAAACTCGGGATCTTGGACGCCGTCCTCGCCTCCACCTACAGGTTCAAGAGGGACGCCTCCGCCCTACTCAACATCGCCTCCTTCTGGTCCCCCGACACCAACACCTTCACCTTCCCCTGGGGCGAGGCCACCCTCACGCTCCACGACGTCGCCGTGCTCGGTGGCTTCCCCGCGCATGGCTCGCCCCCGCCCGCGCCGCTGCCGCCCCAGTGGCGCCCCGACGAGGCCACGCTCAACGGAGTGCGCCTTGGATTCAACCGGAGCGCCTGCAAGAAGGCGCACCACTCGGCCTGGGTCAAGCACTTCCTCACCGACACGGCCACGGACGCCGTCGTCGAGCACGCCGCCTTCCTCGCGCTCTGGCTCACACGCTTCGTGCTCCCGGGCCACCCGGAGTCCACCATGCGCCAGTCCGTCTTCCCGCTCGCCGTTCGCCTGGCGCACGGTGAGCGCGTCGCCCTCGGGCCCGCCGTGCTCGCTTCCCTGTACCGGGACCTGCGTGAGATGAAGGTTTACTTGGTGGCCGCCGGTGCCGCCGCTACTGGCGGCAATGCCGAGTTGCTGTCGCCGTTGTCGGTATATGCGCCCGTCTACATCCTTCAGCTCTGGGTGTGGGAGCGGTTCCCTGCACTCTGGGCCGGAAAGGTTAACCCCATCAAGGATGGCGAGCCAAGGGCAGCTCAGTGGCATGATGTGAGCAAGAAGATGAACCCAACGGTGCTCCGTGAGGTCCTCAGTTCAGGGAAGAACTTTGTGTGGCAGCCCTATGCCAGCTCTGTGCAAGCGTGGAAGCAACAAAGCGGGTGGGTTCGCAGCAGCGACATCGCTGGGAACGAGGAACTGCGATCACTAGCGCATTGCTTGCATGCTTGTGAGCTTGTGGGGATAGATTGCATTGAACAGTACCTCCCGCAACGTGTTGCAATGCAGTTTGGACTGGACCAAGATGTGCCCAGCGATGTTCACCGTGCCAATGAGGACTGGGCGGTTGCATGGGAGACCTATGATTTGGAGGGAAAGAATGTAGCTTTCTTCATCCCTCAGTCTGAACCAGGGTTGACTGCACGGTATGTGCAGTGGTGGAGGCAGCCATTGTCACCTTCTAATCTTGATCCTGGGGCAGCAAGCATTGCTGTGGAATGCAAGGTTTCCAAGCGTAAGGTGAAGAAGACACTAGCAGCCATGGAAGCTGAGGCAGAGAAGGAGCGGAAGATGAAGAAGGTTCGAATCTCGCCTAATGATAAAAAGCGGAAGCTTGAAGAGTTGTATGATGCAAAGCTATCAGATTGGCTTGCAGTTGCAAGGAATGGGAGCAGTGGCAGTGGTGGTGGCAGCTGCAAAAGGGGATCCTCGCCAAAATCTGACACAGGATCAGACAAGGCCTTGTCGGATGATGTTGAAACTATCAAGGATTCTATTGTGCTGCTTGTGCCAAGGAAGCAGACGACACCTCCCGCTGTAAAGCCAAAGAAGGATAAGAACATGAATCCGGCTATAGGCGATAAAGGGAACTTCATAGATAACTCGTTGGTTAAGATGAAGGAGAAAGGTGTGAAGGGAAATTGGACAGGTGATGTACATCATCCAGTGAACCAGCCATTGTGTAAGGAGAATAGAGCAGCGGTATCTACAGAAATCTCTACATTTACCAAAGATTATGATGCTGCTGAATGGAGTGGTATGATTTTGGAAAATACTAATGAATTGGTTAGGGGGGAAACTCCTGATGTGTCCAATAGGCCTGAAGAAGCTAAACCTCCAGCACATATGGAGAAAGAAGAAGCCAGTGATCATTTGAGTGATGGCTGTTGCAAGGAGGCTGCCATAGAGGAAGTTGTTACAGTTGATAAGCTCCGAGATATATCCAATGGACCTGAAAGAGGTGTAATGGTAACACTGGAGGAGAAAAGACCCAATTTCCATGTAGACAAGTCTCTTGATGTCACAGATAGACCAGAAGCCACCACGCTGGAGTTGGAGAAGGGATCCAACCATGCAGTTGACGAGTCTTGTGGTGTATCAAATAGACCTGAAGAAGTTGCTGCTCCAGTCATGAAAGAGAAAGAAGAAAAGGTTGCCACAGAGGAAGTTCTTGCTGTTATGGAGATGGATCCAACAGAAAAGAACATAGTGGTTGTAAGGGAAGCTGATGATGGTAATGCAGTTTCAGAAGAAGTTGAACGAGCTGGCGATGGAGTAGCCGATTCTATTGAAGTTGCGCCGCAAAGCAAAGAAGAAATTGATGCAGGTGTTATTAACAATTGTCATGATGCAAATGCTTTACCTCAGGAGGTACTTCCAATTCAGCAGGCAAATCATCTTGGTGAATGTATTGAAATGTCACACATAATGGAGGATGGTAATGTTGTTGCTGGAGTTCTGGGCACCAATGATGGAGAAACCACTTGTTGTGATATTGTGGCCAAAGACCAGAGGGAGGTTCCTTGTGTAGAAGCGATTGGAGGAGGAGAAAGCAATCAGATGGTTGAGAAAGATAGCAAGGAGAAGCCCCAGGAAGCTCCTCAAGCGGAGATAGTAGAATGCAGAGAACTAATTATTACTATGGAAAAAGACAATGAGAATGAGAGCAAGAAGGTTCCTCTAATAGTAGAGGAAGGAGAGTATCCAGAAGTGGATAAGACTCTGAATCTAGCAAAGAAAGACACTGAAGAGATGCCCATGGAAGTTACAGAAGTAGAGGAAGCAGAACAGGAACAAATTAGTACTTTGACAAAAGGAGGTGCAGGGGAGGAGCAAAAAGAAGTTCCTCAAATAGAGCACATAGACATGGAAGAACCAAAGGTACACGCGCAGTTTGATACTGAGAAGCATGGGGAAGTTGCAGGAGTAGAGAGTGCAGAAATGGATGGCACTGATAAGCTAACAGGGAATGATACGGATAGGAAGCCTGGAGATGTTTCTGAAATTGGCGATGCAGAAATGGAAAAGGCTAGGGTGCTGATAGAGAAGGACACCGATGAGAAGTTGGCAGATGTTTGTGAAGTAGAAGATGCAGAAGTGGAAGAGCTGAAGGGTTTGATGAAGGAAGGTACGGACAAGAAGTTTGAGGAAGTTCCTGAATTAGGAAATGTAGGAATGGGAGGAACTCATGGAACAATGGAGGAAGATGCTGATGGTAAGCTCAATGGAGCTCCTGATGTGACTGCAGAAGTGGAACAACCTAATGGGCTTGAGATGGGTAATGATAGGCCTGAGGGCATCCTGCAAGTCGATCTGCCAGAAAGTGGTGGTGATGCCAAGTGGCTGGCCAAGGAAGATACTGAAGACAATACTACAGAAGTTCCTCAAGTAAATCATGAAAAATTAAGAGATGAGACACCGATTGTAGGGCATATCAGTGAAAAGCCCAGTGCATATGGTGAGGATCTACCAGAGAAAGATGTTAATGAGTCTGAAGAGGTTTACCAAGCAGAACAAGTAGAAGGGGAGGACTGCAAAGTGTTCAGGGAGAAAGACACAGAGGAGGAAACCAAGGATGCTCTCGGAGTAGAACAGGAAGAAGAAGGACAAGGCAAGGCACTGGTGGGGAAAGATATACATGATTATGTTGGGGAAATTACTGTAGTGGGGCTGGTGGATCCTAAAGAACCCACTCTAGCACAGGGAAAAGAAATTGATAAGGATATGATGGAAGCTTCAAACAATTCAATCAGGGGTAAGATATCATGTAATTCAGCTAGCATACAGTCAAAAGGAAAGCAGAAGGAAGCTTCTGATGAAGGCATAGTAGAGAAGCAATGCATTCAGGATGTTGAGTTGATAAATGAGAGGGAATTACCATCTGATGCAGCTGCTATGAAGGTTGAAGGAGTAGATGATCACAAAACTTTGGATATGCATGAGGTGAGTGTGCTTGCCAAATCTCTGTATCTGTGTTAACTGATACTCCCTCGGTCACAAATAGTTGTTGTTTTGAACATAGAAGTAGTCAAGATTTCAAAACTTTGACTATCAATATCTTTTTAAATATTTAAATTGGATACATGAAAATTATGTGTAGATTTGTCTCGAAAAGTACTTTCATAATATTATAATTTTATTGAGTTTTATAAATATATTATAATACAAATTAGTGATCAAAGCTGTGTTTTGGAGACCGTGTTGATGTCCAAAGTGACAACTATTTGTGACCGGAGGGAGTAGTTAACCTGACCATGCTGTTTTTTTGCAGGAAGTTGCTACGAAGATGATACAGGACCGTGGAATCATATGCGAGAACAAGGAGATGAGGATATTGGAAGACAGCCATAAGCTAGACAGCGGATTGAAATCTGATTTGGTTATTCTGGAGGTTGATGAAACTCAAGATACAGAACGAATCCAGATCCAGGAAAATTTGGATTTGGACAAGGTGAGTGTGGTTGCAGAATCTCCATCTGAATTACCTTATCTGAATCCTGATAGTTGGCCTTTTCCAGCAACATACAATGGAGGAAAGACAAGATCTAGGAACTACAGTTGAAAACAAGAAAATGGAAATTTCGGAAGATGCCAATATGCTTGTCTGCTGTGAATTTCAAACTGATTCACCTGGGATGGATGTTAATGAGGTCGAGTCCACCAAAGAAATACAGAACCAGGAACATTCGGACATTAAGGAAGTGAGTCTACCTGCAAAATTAATGTCTTGTTTGATTGATGAATTCTGATCATGCTCTTTTACATGAACAGGTAATGGAGAAAAGACTTGAGAGTGTAATTACAGATGGAAATGAAAGACCGTTGGAAGAGGCCAATACAGTTGGTAGTAGTGCAGTGGATACCATTTCGTTTGCTGTGGATGTTAGCGAGGCTAATTCTGTTAAAGGAATGCAGAACCAGGAAGCTTGCAGCACGGAGGAGGCAAGTGCATTGTCAGCATATCCATCTGAACTAACTATGATTTAATCTGACAAAGCTTCTTTACAGTCGCAGGCAAGGGAGGAAAAACAACACCATGGAGTTGGAAATGTGAACAAGAAGAGGATTTTGGGAGACACAACTACAATTGATAGTGGTGAGTTGAAATCTGATGCAACTATTGTAGGGGTTGATGGGGCTGAGTCAAGAGAGGGAACTCGGAACCAGTGGGCTTTAAGCATGGCGAAGGTGAGTGTAACTTTTGACTTTCGATCTTTTTTTTGACTGTAATGGAATCTGATTAATCTCATTCACAGGAACCGGCAATGCAGGGGAAGCTGGACCAGGGAACGGCAGATGAGAACATAAAGAGAATTTTGGTCTATACGGATGACATTGAATGTGGTGGGGTGAAACCTGATATGACCATGAAAATGGCTCATGATATTCTTCCTACAGGACAAGTTGATATAGAAGGGATAAAATTTCTTCCAAGGGTGTGCCCTGGGAAGACCACAATAAATCAGATATTGAAGGGTCTGAATCAAATCAAACTGCAAGAAAGGAGTTCAAAGGGGCTCTTCCTCCAGAGTTTGAGAACCAGGTAGTAGTGAAACAAGAAAAGTTGGAGAATAAAATAGAGATGTCCATTGCTAGAGAGGATGAAGCATCTGAACAAGACCGGACCTCCACGGAGGATGCTACCATTGCTCCGTCAGGTACGGCTGACCAGGGTGAGAATAACAAGGAATGGGCTGAAGAATCGATAAAAAGCTATGGTAAGTATACTTCTGATCCAGTAAACACAGCTTGCCAGCCCAGCAAACTTTGCAGGCCAAGTATTGAAGAGGTTAGGAGAATACATAGTGGCAGGTCTATCTGTCTCAAAGACACAAAAGAATCACAGGGAAGAATTCGTTCTGAACCATCAAACAGAGTACATGTAAACAATGTTTGGTATTATTCTAGACATGCAGTTCAGGAACCAGTTTCAGTCAGCAAGGATATCAAAGTCCCCTTACATGATAGTTTAAGGGTTTGTGGAAGAGATCGTGCACCAGACTTGGTAGTAACAGGTCCACCAGAAGAGACTTCTCGATGGAGACAAGAACAATATGCACTTCAAATTTTAGAAGATGTGCAAAGTTCTCGCATTGCTGAGAAAACTAGGATGGAGATGGAGATTAGAATACTGAAGGCTCAAATCGCTAGCATGCAGAGGCAAGTGATGAACATGGATCACGTTGGTGAGGTTATTTCCAGGTCAAAAAGGCATTGACCTTTTCATAGTTTCTACTTGCCAAAGTGTTAGTTTTGCACAAAATTTTCATGTAGAGTTGTACATCTTTTGAGCTTTCCTTTGTAAAACCAAACACCAAAACATGTAGCTTGCTCCCGTCAACCACCTCATGGTGGTCTGAATGCTACTTTCATTCTTTAGGTGAACTACCAAGATGGCGAGGCAAGTGATGAACATGGATCACGTTGGTGAGGTTATTTCCAGATCAAAAAGGCATCGGCCTTTTCATAGTTTCTACTTGCCAAAGTGTTAGTTTTGCACAAAATTTTCATGTAGAGTTGTACATCTTTTGAGCTTTCCTTTGTAAAACCAAATACCAAAACATGTAGTTTGCTCCTGTCAACCACCTCATGGTGGTCTGAATGCTACTTTTATTCTTTAGGTGAACTACCAAGATGGCGCAAGAAGGTCTGATTGCGCTTTTATTCTTTAGTGAACTAGCGAGATGATCCGCGCATTTGCATGTGTATCATCCTTAAAACATGTTTACATATGTGATTTTGCTTTTTGAAAGATAGATTGTTGCAGAACTCCACTTATGATATTTTGATATTATATATTATAAGAAAAAAATATACTCACTCCATTTCACAATACTTATCAAATGCGAACAAAACTTTTTTCCTTAAATACTTACATAACGAAATAGTAAACAAAGCATAACATAATATTTTTTTGTTTATACCATCATCTCTTAATTTTATTATTGTAATGCTTGTCTCTTTCTTTCTATACTTTTTTTAATGCACATTACATTGCTTATATCGGTATAGTCGAGTGAATATGTGTTGGTGTATCACTTTCTTAATCTCTTTATTCTGTTGAGGTTCACCGAATAAAGAGTCAGAAAGTTTTTTTTTTAAGAATTTTTAGCTCATTCCAGATTTTCTTAGTGGCCGTAAAAAAACATGTCATCGACTTTTATTACATAATTAGTAAGATGGTCTATGCACTTGCATGTACATCATTCTTAAAGTATGTTTACATATATGATTTTGTTTTTTTGAAAATAGATCGTTGTAGAACTTCACTTGTGATATTTTGGTATTATATATTATAAGAGAAACTATACTCACTCCGTTTCACAATATTGTCACATACGATCAAAATTTTCTTCTCTAAATACTTATATAGCAAAACAGTAAACATAGCATACCGTTATATTTTCTATTTATACTATGATCTCTTAATTATATTATTGCAATGGTTATCTCTTTCTTTCAGTATTTCTTTTAGTGCATATCATATTGCTTATACCGGTATAGCCGAGTGAATATGTATTGGTGTATCACTCTCTTAGGGCCTGTTTGGTAGAGCTCCAGATCTTAACTTCACCCGAGATCTGAAACTTGTAGGCTAAAATAAAATAAATTAAGTTTATATTTTTGGTCTAAAATATAAACAAGATGATCCATCTAAACACTCTTAATATACTAACAGCTTCAGCTCCGCAGATTTGGTGAAGTTAGGAATACCCAGCTCCACCAGATCTGAAGCCCTACCAAACACACCCTTAATCTCTTCATTCCATTGGGATCCACCGAATAAAGAGTTAGAAAGTTTTTTTTTTGAGAATTTTTTGCTTATTCTAGATTTTCTTAGCGGCCATAAAAAAACCTGTCATCGACTTTTATTACATAATAGTTAATAATTTATATATATATATATATATATATATATACAAGTTAAATTCCTTGCCTTATTTTACTTTTTTAGCAAATTAGCGTATTTATGGAATTTTAATTCTAAATAAAACCAAAATTTATAATTTTCATGTGGTATTAAATTAAAAAACTATAATTTCCTTTTATTTTTATTCTTATGTTATTTTGTTGTTATTTTTATTTAATTTTGAATTTCAATTTTTATTTGGAGTTAGAATGAAATGGCTAATTTTCTTTTGTTGTTTATTCCGAAGTTATGTTGATTTTCAATGTTATTTTTTTGTTTTAATTTCGCATATCAGTTTTAAGTTAGAATTCATATACAATTCCGACCGCTAATTTACTTTTCTACAAATAAGGTCCTAAATTCTCTTCTACAACACATCTTTCTCTAAAATTATCTCCCTGATATAAAATAACTAATGAATTACTTAAAGTATGAACAATGTAGAAGTAGAGGGAATTCTTTCTTTCTTTCTTTCT